>JAJTUV010002456.1:0-273982 GCA_021653895.1 Mastomys natalensis
TTTTTTTAAGAATTTCATATATGGGTACTATACTTACATCATTTCTACCCTCCCTCTCCAACTCGTGTGCCCTTACTCCTGCTCAAAATAGTGCCATATCCTTAGTTACTGTTGATATATGTAATGTGCATATACAAATATAAAAATACACATACACCTACTGGTTCCATTTAGTCTTGCTCTTGTGTGTTTGTCCTTAGGAATTACCACTTGGGATTGGATAACCTATTAGGGGCCCATGCTTGGGTAATACTGATTCTCTCCCTTGACACTCATTGATTGCCTGTAGAGCTTCATCTAGGGGTGGGATCTTGGGAAATTTTCCCCATCTAGATTGGCATGTCATTTGGTCTTGTCACTATGCAGGTGTTTGTAGGAGGCACACAGGTCCTTATGCTCACAGACAAGTACTATGGATCTTGGAATGTTAAGCTCACAGGGTTGTTCTTTCAAGGGAAGAGATTCATAACCTGTTATCTGCTCAGAATGCTGGGAGCAGACCTGGTTAATAGCCTGGTGATTTATATGGCTGAGGCCACACCAGATTCTTTCCCTGGACTCTTATGTGAACTTATGTAACTTTTCCTTAGTCAATCTATAGAATCTTCATGAACAGTGTCATACATACTTTATAAAGAGTTTTCATGTAGTCACATCTGTTCTTTATTTAGCTTACTTTGTTCCTCAAGATTTATGCATGCTTTATTATGCACTCAGGACTGAGTTAATTATCACTGGGAAAGTTTCCACCAAACTGTCCTGTGCTAAAATACGCATAATATAAATGTCTCAGGGTCAAAATCCTAAAGTTTGAGCCAACATTGACTATTTAGTTGTGTTGAACCAAACTGCTGTCTTGCCTCCCTGGGATCTTTTTTCTGTTCTCATGGTTGTCGCAGAGACCTACCCAGATGTTGTGGCAACCATTCTGTTGAGATTTCATGAATGCAGTTTCCCTATCTAGAAGACATTATTGCTTTTTAATCTTCTGGCTCTTGCCATCTTTCTGCTTACACTTTTATCAAGTTTACCTTAGCCTTCGGTGTAGAAGTTGAATTCGAGATGTTTTGGTTGGGGTGGGGATCTCACAGACGTTTAGTCTCTACATTTCATCCAGTTGTGGGTCATTTTCACGGTATTAATTTCCATGAGATCTTTCTCGGCATACTTACTATTGGCATATAGAAAGGTTACCAATTTTCAAATATGATTTTGTATTGCAACACTTTGCTGAAACTGTAGTCTTCCTAAAGGTTTTCTTTGGGAATTTTTTGAATCGCTTTTGTATACTGTCATCTGCAAACAGGAATAGTTTGACTTCTTATTTTACTATTATATCTGTTTAATTTCCTGCTCTCAGTTACTGTTCTTGCTAGTGCTTCAAGCATTGTATTACAAAGAAGTGGGGATAGTGAACTGTCTCATTCCTAATTTTAATGGGATTGTTTTCAGTTTTTTCTCCTTTTAGAATAATTGGATGCTGTGGGTGTCACATGTAGCATCTATATGTGAGATATAACCCTTTCAGCCCTAATTTCTCAAATTTTCTGATGCTTTTATTAAGCATGATAAATTTTGTCAAAGGTCTTTTTCTATATCTATAGAGAGAATGCCATGAGTTTATGTCCACTTATATAATTTATTACATTTAAATGTACATATGTTGATCTATCCCTGAAAACCCAGTATAAACCCAACTTAATCCTGGTGGATGATCTTTGTAATATATGCCTATATTCAAATATTGCAAGTATTTTATTGAGGGTTTTTGCTTCTATGTTTATAGGTGATATTGGCCTGCAATTTTTTTGTTTGTTTTGGTTTTGGCTTCATTGGGTTCTACTTGGTTTTGGTATCAATGTCACAGTGGCTTCCTAGAAGGTGACAGAACTGTACTTTTTCAGTAATTTGAAAAATTGTGGTTTTTTGAAAATATATTTTTCTGTTGTGACTCTATATGCACCTGGACTTTTATTGGTTAGAAGGTTCCTTATTTGCTCTGGGTCTATTTAAATTGTTGTTTTCTGCTTGGACTAAATTTGGTGGTTTCAGATGAATCAGTAAATTCTTACAATTCTACATTTCAAACTTAATGGAGTATACAGGTTTTTAAAAATATTCCCTTATACTATTCTGAATTCCTTTGGTGTCTGTTGTAAAGTATCCCTACTCAACTCCAATTCTGTTATGTGAGTCTTCTCTTTCTTTGAAAGTTAATTGTGCCAACAGAGTATCAGTTGTCTGAACATGGTCATGGCAGGATGTAAAGTGAATAAGTAAAAAAAAAATAAATTAATTAAGTTAAAAAAAATTGGGTCATGTGAGATTTCTGCGTGTTTGTGAAAAAACTCCAAGAAATGAAGACAAGATTCTGGTAACTTGAGTTTCTTCAAAAAACAAGGAATTGTTCTTAGATTATGCTTTTGTGCCCCTCTCAGGTGTAGCACACAGGAGTGAGTTTATATCAGATTATTCATTCCAAATGGCTATTTTTATTTGTTTATATTGTTATTTACTTATATGGAAAAAACCATTTTGTTTTATGCTGCTTGTATCCACATGCTGTTTGCCCTTGTAATTGTACACGATACCTCAGTGACTCCTCTTAACCCTCAGAATATAAATAGTCTAATGCTCTGAATAAGTTGGCTATTGCATGAGACTTTAGTCTGCCTCATTTTTCAGCTCTATTCTCCTGGGTTCTACAGTCTCTAAAGTAGTGACAATCAGTCTTGTTTATCTTTCCAAAGAGCCAGTTCTTATAGCTGTTGATTTTTTCTATTGCCTTCTTTGTTCTATTTCATTAATCTCTGTTCTGATTTTTATTATTTCTTCCATCTACTGGATTCGGGTTTAGTTTGTTCTCGTTTTTCCAAATTCTTATGTCATGTCATTAACTCATTTATTTATGCTCTTTTTTTTTTAAGTAGGCACTTAGAGCAATAAATGTTCCTTTTAGGATTGCTTCTATTGTGCCCCAGAGGTTTTGCTATGTTACATTTTCCTTTTTATTTAACTTTGGAGTTTTAAATTTTCTTTCTTGATTTCCTCTTTGACCCATTCTTCATTCAATTTTTTAGTAGCCGTGATTTTGTATCTTTACTAGAGATTGTTTAAGCTTTATTGATCTGTGATCAGAAAGAAAACACAAAGTATTTCATTTTTTTTTTTTTATTTGTTGAGCTTTGCTTTGTGTCCTAGGATACAATCTATTTTAGAGAAACTTCCATGGGCTGCTGAGTAGAATGTATAGCCTTTAGTGTTAGGTAGAATATTTTATAAAATATCTGTTACATCCATTTGATTTATGATGCCATTTAATTCCAATTTTTCTTTGTGTTTTTTTAGATGAACTGTCTATGAGGTATTGAAATCACCTCCTGTTACTGAGTTGGGGATAATTTGTACCTTGACATCTAATACTTGGATTTTTATGAAACTGGATATACCAGAGGTTGGTACACTCATATTGAGGATTGTAATACTTTCTTAGTTAATTGTTCTTTTGATAAAAGTGAAGTATCATTCTATATCTCTTCTGGTTAACTTTAGATTGACAGTTATATTGTCATATATTAGGATAGCAACAGCTTTTTGTTTCTTGATCCTACTTGCTTGAAATAATTATTTTCATACTTCACTCTCAAGTAGTGACAATCCTTGAAGTTAAGATGAGTTTTTTTTTTTTTTCCTAAAAAACAGAAAGATAAATTTTGTTTGTTGATCTATCCAACCAACCTGTGTCTTTCTATTGTGGAACTAGGGCCATTAATATTTAAAGTTATTGTAAGGTGTGTGACGATTGCTGTCATTTTGCTCTTTATTTTTGCTATTTCTGTTCTTAGTTTTCTTTTTGTATCAAAATAATTATAACTTCCTTTGTTTTCTTTCCAGAGCCTCTGGAGTATGCTTACTTATTTCTCTCTTTAGTCCAAATATTGCTTCCAGTATGTAGGGCTGGATTGCTGGGTGTGAGTTCTTTCAGCCTGTTTACATGGTAAGTTGTTTTTTTTTTTTTTTCCCTTCAACTATGGCAGATAGTTTTTCTGGTCTGGATTGCCATCTGTAGTCTTTTAGAACTTGGAATACATTATTCCCAGATCTGCTAGCTTTAAAACTTTCCATTAAGAAGTCAGCAATTATTCTAATGGGTTTGCCTTCATGTGAGACTTGTGTTTTCTCTAGGAGGAAAAGGAGAAAGAGGCATCCCATGATTTGAAGTGAATTAAGAAACTGTGGGGCAACGGGTGTCCTGAGGAAGATTTAGACTAACCATGGAAATGAAACTCCGGACATGTTTGTGAGTTTTCTACTTTAGGTTAACTAAACTGAGAAGACTCACCCTAAATATGAGTGATCCCATTCCATAGGCTGATGTTCCAGACTGAATAAAACAGAGAATAGGAGCTGAGCACCAGTATTTATCTCGATCTCCTGTCTACAGATGTAAGATATCCAGCTACCTCAAGTTCCTGATTCCACATCTTCCCCACCATGATGGACTCTGTGAATCAAAAGAAACCCTATTTTCCTTATGTTGCTTTTGTTAGGCATGTTGACATAGCAAAAGACACAAAACCAACACATAATGTTTCCTCTCACATATGCAATATATTTGTACTGAGATGTATTATTCTCTGAAA
Organism: Mastomys natalensis; assembly: GCA_021653895.1. NCBI lineage: Eukaryota > Metazoa > Chordata > Mammalia > Rodentia > Muridae > Mastomys > Mastomys natalensis. The sequence goes on from JAJTUV010002456.1 coordinate 4,644, forward strand.
ACAACAAATAGCAAAACAGATCACATGACTGGATTGGACAAGAGAGATTGACAGGCAGATTTATTCTAAACATGTTATATGAATGTATGAAATTTTCAAACAATAAAAAAATAATTATTTTAAAAAAGAAAACAAGTGACAACTTCAGCCAAGGAACCATGTGTAAACTGATGTAGCCACTATATAAATAAGTGTGTCACTTTCTCAAAACACCAAAAGTTAAATGGTCATATGACCCAGCCATAGCATTCTTAGGTGTATATGTCTAAGGGACTCAAGAGATACTTACACGTCCACATTTATTGCCGCTTATTCATAATAACCAGGCAATGGAATCAGCCTAGATGGCCATCAACAGACACATAAGGCAAGAAAATATACAAATACACACTGATCTTTTAAAAATATATTTACTTTACATCCTGATCACAGCTGCCCTCCCTCCTCTTCTGCCAGTCCCTCCCTCTCACCTTCCCTCTCCTCAACTACCTCCCTCTCTCCTCAAAGAAGAAGAGGCCTCCCATGGATCCTATCCTGTATGAGGTAACCCAGACCCAGAAAGAGAAATATGGAATGTCATCACTTATAATTGGGAACTAGCCATAAAGTAAAGGATAAAATGCTACAATCCACAGACCCAAAGAAGCTAAACAAGAGGGACATGAAGGAGGATGCTTGAATTTCACTGAGAGAGGGGAAAAAACAGACATTGGGGGTAGAGGGAGGGAGGGGGCTGGATGAGGGGGGGATGTGGAGGGAAACAAGACGGATCAAGTGTGCGGAGGACATAGAAAAAGAGAACTGGAATCAGTGGAGGTGGGGGGGGGCATTTCTGGGACAAGCTAGAAAGCTGGGACAATGGAAACTCCTAGGAACCTATGCAGATGACCCTAGCTAAGACTCCTAGCAATAGGGGATATAGAACTTGAAATGGCCACCTCCTGTAACTAGGTAAGACTTCCAATGGAGCAATGGGTACACAAACCCAGCCACCAAACCTTAGATACACAATTTGTCCTGCCTACACTGATAATTTTTAGCAGTAAACAAAAGTCAAAGCAAGACATTTGTGGGAAAATGATAGAACTCAAAAATACTTAAATGAAAAAAGACAAAGACAAATAACATGCTTGTTCTCTCACTCACATCCTAGATTTTAATTTTTTGTTTTAGTTGATATATGATATACATAACTATATGATATATATAACAATATATGTATAGTTATGGATATAGGCCTTGAAACTAGAAAGGAGACTATGAGAGGAATAGGGGGGAGCTTAAGAGGGAGGAGAAAACATATATCAAAATAGAAGGGGAGTGTGGTGGTGGTTTGGATATGCTTGGCCCATGGGAAGTGGCCTTGGAGGAAGTGAGTCACTGTGTAGGCAGGCTTTGAGGTCTCCTAGTGTTGAAACTTGGCAAAGACCCAAAAGTGAATCTCTCCTGGTTGCCTGCAGGAAGACAGCCTCCTCTCGGCTGCCTTTGGATGAAGATATAGGACTCTCAGCTCATCCTTCAGGACCATGTCTGCCAGAATGTTGCTATGCTTCCCACCCTGATGATAATGGACTGAACCTCTGAACCTGTAAGCCAGCCCCAATTCAATGTTGTCCTCTATAAGAGTTGCCTTGGTCATGGTGTCTGTCCATAGCAATGATATCCTAAGGCAGGGAGCTATCAGCACAAGGAAGCTAACTAATGGAAGGGGGATGCATGATGAGTAGGGGAGAAAGACAAAGAAGAACATGACATAATGGTAACTTTGCATAAAATGCCCAAATTGCTCTGGAAAGAATAACAAAGTAAGACAGCTGTGGATATATTCAATTGGTAGAGTATTTGGTAGCATATATGAGGCATTGTTTTCAGTCACTAGCACCTCATAAAATGGAAATGGTGGCACATGCCTATAATCCCAGAGCTTGGTAGGTGGAGGCAGGAGAGTCAAGAAGTCAAAGTCATCCTTTTCAACACAGCAAGTTCAAGGACATAATGGATACATGGAACTCTGCTTCAAAGGTAAATTTATGGGAGCTGGAGAAATGGATCAGCACTTAAGAGCACTTTCTGATCGTGTAGAGGACTCAGTTTAGGTTCCCAGACCATATATGGTGGCTCACAAGCCCTTGTAACTCCAGTTCCAAGGGAACTGACACTCCCTTCTGAATTCTGCAGGCACTAGGCAGACACATGGTGCACAAATGTACAGGCAGACAAAACACTCATACATTTTGTTTATTTGTTTAAACATTTTGCTGAGAGGTCTACATCTGGATCAGCAGGCATCAGGAAGACAGATTGAAACTGGTCCTAGCTTGGACTTCTGAAACCTCAAAGCTCACACCCCAGTGACACACCTCTTCCAACAATGACACACCTCCTAATCCTTCTCAAATAGTGCAACTCACTGATGCATTCAAATATATGACCTTATGGGGGCCATTCTTATTCAAACCACTGTAGGAGTTTATGAGAAATAAATAATAAATTGAATCCTGGCTACCACTAAGGTTACACTTACTTTTTATGAACACAGATCATTCCATGGCCATTTATTGATCTTCAGTTCATGGCTGGACTCCACATAATTGGCACATGGAACAAAACCATAACTTAGGTTCCTGGAATGTGAAATATGAGCTATCATAATGTTATCATAATGCAGGTTGTTACATGGAAACCCTGAGGGAGTTCCACTGTCTGCTGCTGCAGGGTGGCAATATTATCACTTCTTTCTTTAAACTCTAGTCTCTGTTCTACATAAATGATGTAGGTCTTGGTGAGTGCACTAGAATAGTGCATACCTAAGCTACTGATAGTCCTGCTCATAGCTTCTGTGGCAAACATGTTTGCCATTTTGTACTGCTATTATGGAATACCACAGGCTGGGTAATTTTTTAAGAATTAAATACTTAATGATTATTAAATAAGGGAGGAATTGGCCTTGGGAAGCAAATAAAAGAGGAATGAATGGCCAACCAGTGACAAGCCCAACTTGGGATCCATCCCTTGGCAGGCACCAAATGCTGACACTATTACTGATGCCATGATGTGCTTGCAGACAGGATCCTAGCATGGCTGTCCTCTGAGAGACTCTACCAACAGCTGACTGAGACAGATGCAGATACTTATACTCAACTATTGGATTGAAGTTGGGGGAATCCCTGTGGAGGAATTAGGGGAAGGATTGAAGAGACTCAAAAGAATGGTAAACCCATAGGAAGAGCAACAGTATCAACTAATCCGAACCCCTGGGAGCTCGCAGAGACTAAGCCACCAACTGAAGAGCTTACTTGGGCTGGTCCATGGCTCCTGGCACATATGTAGCAGAGGATTGCCTTGTCTGGCCTCAGTGGAAAAGGATGTGCCTAATCTGGTAGAGACTTGATACCCCAGGGAACGGGGATGCCATAGAGGCGCACCCTCTCAGAGGCAAAGGGGAGAAGGAGGGGGAAGAAGTCTGCAAGGACAAATGGCAGTGAGATAACATTTGGAATGTAAATAAATAAAATAATTCATAATAATTTTAAAAGAGGAATAAATGTTAAAGGGAGAGACCTATGTTTTAATGTGGCCTGGTCTGTTTACGATTTCTATTTTGAGTTTCTAGGCATTTCTTCCCAGGCTCCCTAAAACCTATATAGAACACCTTTAGGTCTCACTTTTCAAGGTCAGGTAAAAGATACTGATCAAACCTCTAGGGGAGAGTGGTCCTTCAGAGGGCCTTAAGGAAAATGTTGCAAGTACTATTCTTGTCTCTTGGGACTTCTTTGGGAGACTGGGTATAGATGCTGGTCAGGAGAAGAGACAGTTCTTCATAACCTGAATCTCAGATGCTATTTATGACTCTGGACTCTTCTTGTGGCATTAGATTGTGAATGTTGGCCCTGCCTCTGTGCACTCCTTCCTGAAGTTGGTTGCACTTCTTGCAACCTGTAGCTCAGGTCTCCTATATGCAGACTGGCTTTAACCAGATTTTAGTTCCTGAAAACTGTAGAGTTGTGTTTCAGGCACACTCCCATAATCTAGTTCTACTGACTAGTTTCAGCATATAGCTATAATTTTTCCAGGTCTGCAGATCACAGAGAGTCATGGGTGGAACACACACACACACACACACACACACACAAACACATACACACACAAGTTCTTTTTAAAATGGCATTCTCAGGCTGTTGTAGTCAGGTGATTGGTACCCACAAGATTGAGACCATGAACTTTCTGTCCATCTTTTTTTACTTGCTCCTGTCAGTGAGGAGCTAGAAGAATGGCTCAACAGTTAAGAGCACATACTGCTCTTGCAGAAGACTCAAATTTAGTTCCTAGCACCAACTTCAGATAGTTCCCAACACCATGTAACTCCAGCTCCAGGGTATCCATCACTCTCTTCTGCTTCTGGCCTCTGTGGGCAAACTGCACTTGTACACACACACATACACACACACACACACACACACACACACACACACACACACACAAAATCTATCTATTTTTTTCAAATAATATAAAACAAAAATGAATGCACTAGAATTTGAAAATGCAAACAAACAAAAGAAAAAAAGAGCCCAAGGCCAGGTACAAGACTCAGGGACACACTTCTTTGCACACTCAGAAGCCCCATAAAAATACTAAATTGAAGCCAAAAATATGTATTCAAAGACCCTGGTGCAGACCCCTGCAGGCTCTGTGCACGCCATTTTGATCTCTGTGAATTCTTATGAGCTTTGCTCGTGTTAATAGGGGCTTGTTTTCTTGTATACACACGAATTTTAAAATGCAATTTTAAAGTGTCTACATGTCCATCAGTGAAATTGCACTGTAAACATTCTGAGCCTGTCTGACGTAAGCTGCCACTCTCATTGTCTGCTGTTGGTGCTTCCCAAACTAAGCCAGGCTCTCTGAGAAGGTGATAGATGGTCTCTCCTGCTTGGTAAAACTTCCTGTTTTCTTTTTCTTTTTTTTTTTTTATCATTTTTTTATTGGAACTTTTATTTACATTTCAGGTGTTTTCCCCTTACCCCTTTTCCCCCTCCCTCCCAGGAACTCCCTATCCCTTCCCCCCTCCTCCTGCCTCCACATTGGTGTACCCCCACCCACCCACCCCCGTACCTCACCTCCCCACCTTCGAATATCCCCCCCCCACGACGTCCAGCCTTCATAGGACCAAGGATCTCTTCTCCCACTTATATATAGCTCCCTTGCATATATAGCTGGAGCCATGGGTCCCTCCCTAAGCTCTCCCAGGCTGGTGGTTTAGACCCTGGGGGCTCTGGTTGGTTGGGATTGTTGCTTTCCTCATGGTGTCGTGAATCCTTTCAACTCCTTCAGCCTTCACTCTATCTTCTCCATTGGGAACCCATGATCAGTTTGATGGTTAGCTGTGAACATCTGCCTCTGAATATGTCAAACTCTTGCAGACCTCTAAGGAGACAGCTATATCAGGCTCCTGTTAGCATGTACTTCCTGACATCCACGTCAACGTCTACCTTTGGTGACTGTACATGGGATGGATACCCAGGTGGAATGGTCTGCAAACGGCCCCTCCTTCAGTTTCTGTCCTGCACTTTGTATCCATATTTGCTCCCTTGAGTATTTTGTTACTCCTTCTAAGAAGGACTGAAGCCCCCCCTACTTGGTCATCATTCTTCATGAGCTTTATGTGGTCTGTGAGTTGAATCTTGGGTATTTCAAGCTTCTGGGCTAAAATCCAATAATCAGTGAGTGAATACCATGTATGTTCTTTTGTGATTGGGTTACTTCACTCAGGATGATATTTTCTAGTTCCATCCATTTATATAAGAATTTATCAAATTCATTGTTTTTAATAGCTGAGTAATATTCCATTGTATAAATGTACCACATTTTTTGTATCCATTCCTCTGTTGAAGGGCATCTGGGTTCTTTCCAGTTTCTGGCTATTATAAATAAAGCTGCTATGAACATAGTGGAGCATATGTCCTATAAAATAGAGAGATGTGAGGCTTGAAACCCACCTCTTCTGATAACTGTCATCCAACTCTCCACATTTTATTCTGGAGAGAGTCTAACAAGAATGTGCTTATATATGTGATCCAGCTATATTTAACCCTGGGAGAAGAGGTAGTGAAATAGAAAACAGTCATAATATAATGCCCCAAACACATTTCACAATAAAGGATGGAGCTTTTGAAAAGTGTCCCAATTGAAGAATTAACTCAAGTACTTCAAACTCATCCTTGGCATCTGAGGTCCTGAAATGGAAGTATAGACTGTGGGGGCCTGGTCTGTGTGGCTATAATTTGGCTCATGGAGACTAAAGTGCTTCCGAAGAGAAGGGCTTCTGGAAGTGAGCACTGGATCAGAAGCTTTCTCATGGATTACCTATCCAGCAGCCCTTGGGTCATGATGGGTTTCCCCTAAATCTCTTAGCTCCTCTCAAAAGAAGACCAACATCTTCATCTTAACATCTTGCATGTTTCAGGGGCCTACCAGCCCAGAAACACATGTCAAGTCTCCATCAAGTTACTAACTCAGAGCCAAGGAGAAGGGATCACAATCTGATTTATGCACAGGCCCTCTAAGCCCGGCGCTAATCTGAGGCAGTCAGCACTGCCTTCAATCTTATCACCTTTTCCCACTCCAGGTTCCTCATGCACTGGTGATTTCCAACATGGGTGTCTTACGAACGATGTTCCTGGACATGGAACCTGACATCTACATGCAATCACGGCCTTATAGTTGCTTGTTAAAGCAGATGTCTTAAAAGTGTATAAGGCACTTTTTGGCTTTCCCCTCTGTCTCACAAGGCTTTTTGCTGCCACCTTGTGTCTTCTGACCCTTCTGCCACTGAGATAGAAAGACTCTGTGCATGTTTCTGTGATGGAGGTGAAGGCTTGGGGTGGGTGTCGCTTGCACAGTGACTGAGGTGTGGTATATATGACTGGAGAATAACTGAAGGAACCAGAATTTATCAGTATTTATGAAAGCTACTGTTTACAGCAAAAGCACAGTGGGAATAGAGGACGTACTTTAAACACTAGTCGTGTGTAAATCTTTTCTGGCTGCTTCAGCATAAACACTAATCAGTTGCACTTCAACTTACATGTTGATTGAGGTGCTCTTAAGAGGACTTGTCACCAGGCTTCATTCCTATTTGTGAGAATTTTTCTCGGTGATTGTGATATATCTTGGTCAGGGTTCATCCAAAAATTGATTGTAGTAAAATATATATTGGAGATTCTATCTTAAGGATGTCAAAAATAGGAGTGTAAGAGGTTCTAGGTCCCATACCCTGTGCAAATGGTATACCAGTAGAAAGTGCTAAATTACCTATGAACAAAACTGAGAATACTTTGGGGGGGGGGGAAGGGAAAATGTAAGCAAGGACACAGCCTATGGAGCAGAATGGTGCTAGGAAGCTTCCACACAACGTGTATATGGAAAGCAAGGGCTAGGCATAAGTAAATTAGTGGGAGAAGAAAAATTACTGGGGTGACTCTGTGTCCAGCTCAGTGGGAGAGAGTGCATACATGACATTTGGAGGATCTGAGTTCCACATCCAGCACCTGAAAAAGAAAAGATAATGATCGTGAGATAGGCCAGGGATTCCAGTAGAGGGACAAGAATCATTGGCAGTACATAGAACTGCCTGGTCTAGCTTCAGTGACAGAAGATGCACCTAACCCTCAAGAGACATGAGGATCCAGGGAGTAGGGAGGTCTGGAGGTCGGAATAATTGCTATCCAAATTTTAAAACCCCAACAAAATACACATCTATTAATTTACACAAAGTCCCCCTCACAGTCTCGAACCTATGCCCACATACTTATTATCTCGTTTTCTCTCATTCATCAACCTGTTTACCAGATTCCTACCAGGGGTGTAGGGGTGGGGGGACATCCTCTTGGAGACAGGAGAGGAGGAATGGGATAAGGAACTGTTGGAGGATAGACTGGGAGGGGGATAGTGACTGGGCTATAAAAAAATTATTAAAGAATAATATAAAAGAAAAGAAAATAAAGAAAGCCACAAAACAAAACTGGCACCAGCAACCAGAAGCCTATGGAAGAGGGTGATAGGGACTTCATCCGAGGGAGCTCTCCCACTGCAACAGTGTAACTGTGACCACAAAGATGTAAAATGTACCCTAGGACACCCCATGTTGGGGATGAGAACAGCTTGGAGCCTTTGTTCCTGGAGGTAACCTTCCCCCCAGGAAGAGAGTTCTATAACCATAGCTAAATCTACATACATGCATTTCCTAGCTTTTGAATCCTTTCTATAAAATAGCTATACTGATACATGAGAGAAAGTGAGAAAGGAAGAACCTTTCTCTCCTTAGTTCTGGCAAAATCTGTCACTGCATCCATTTCCTTTACTAATAATATCTGTCTTCCAGGTCTCTCAAGTAGGGAGCAAGTCATGGACCTCGTACTGCTTTTTCTATTAACGTGAGGCTTATAGGCATTTATGACTGAGTCCTTGGTGACTGTCCCGGCTTACTGTCCTATGAACTAGGAAGAGTAACTGAGTGAGAAAGAACCTAGTCTTTGCACAGTATGGTTCAGTATTATAATCTCAGCACCTAGGAAGCAAAAGGATTTCCATGAATTCAAGGAGTCCAGCCTGGGCTAGAAGACCTAGTCTCAAAACAAAAACTGGGCCTAGGACCACAACCTAGCAGTTATAGCTCCTCTTATCTTCCAGGACTGTTAATGATGCACAGTGCGAGATCAGTATTAATTTTTGGAGAAATTATTCCGATAGATAAAAGGATCAAGCTATTAACAATTTTAGAAATGACAACTTACCATTTATATATGACAATACTGCCCTTCAAAGACTGTCAACCCAAGTTTAGTCACTGCTTTTCTAATCTGGATGGCATTCAAACATGGAAGAGTGCTATCAAAGCACCACCTATGGTTTGGGAATGGCAGTGGATACTTTGAGAAGAATCTTAGGCAGTGAGTGGGTAGTGGAATATGATATCTGGACAGAATCTGGTAAACAGGCTGGTGAATGAGAGAAAACGAGATAATAAGTATGTGGGCATAGGTTCGGGACTGTGAGGGGGACTTTGTGTAAATTAATAGATGTGTATTTTGTTGAGTTTTAAATTTTGGATAGTATGCTTACAGCAACTGTAGCATGGTTTCAAACAATCTGTACACTAACATGGGAGAGCATTAGACTATAAGCACTCTGTCTCTGAACATATCAGAAGGCTGTGATCATATAGTATTAGTTTCAGTGTCCATAGTGCAAGTGAAAAGTTAGCTCCAGCGGCATTCTGAAGTGAATATTAAAACTCTAGTATATAAATCTAACAATAAGTATACAAAAAAATAGAAGGCAGTCATCAAGGCTCATCACATGAAAGGATACAAATCCTTAATTCATTAATAAAATAAAAGCAACAGGGACTGGGAAGATGGTTAATAAGAGTCCTAGCATGAGGATCTGAGCTCAGGTTCTTAGCACTCACATAAAAGTCTAGACTGGGAGGTACAGGAAGGATAGGGGCAAGGAGATTGATGAGGTTCCCTGGATACTAGCCTAGCAAAACAATGAGATCCAAAGTCAGTGGGAGACCTGGTCTCAAGAGAACAAGGTGGAGAGTGACAGCTGATAACTGACATCCTCCTCTGCCCCTTAGAACTCCTCACGTGCACATAGGCATGTGCATCTGTGTACCCGTACATATACCAACAATCCTACACATAAAATTATAAAAAGAAATAAACTCTGTGTGTGTGTGTGTGTAATCACACGCACGCATGTGTAAAGGAAATATAAAGAGATGGCCACAGCAATGCTAAGTGCTGATGAGAATAATAATCCTAAGAGTTCAAATCTCTGCCAGTAGGGCAATGGATGGATTAATGACAACATAGCCAGATTGAGAAGCTTTTGCTGATTTACTTGCCAAACAAATGGTCCATAAACAACCCCCTGCTTGTTATTTCTAATTGAGGGAAGATGTGGCTTCACCCAAAGCCTTGGAACATTTGATGTTTCCAAACCACACAATTCAGTTAACTGCATGGTTTTATGTCAAAGCCCTCTACCTTCAGCACTGCCCTCCTGGGACTCAGACCATCCTGTGTACCTTTTGTATCTTCCAAAGGTGTTTTCAAGCTCATTCACTAAAAAGGACATCGTCTCCAAGGTCTCTGGACATTTGTCTTTCTGATCACATCTGCTTTTTCCAATGGACACACTTTCAAGCAAGCCTTACAGTCTTCCTTGTCCTGCTCATGCATCAGTGCCTCATCAGACCTGCTGTGTTTCATGTTAAAGGACTTGCACCACTTCAGCATGTTGGACCCTGTGTTAACAATTATCTTCTGCAAGAGTTCTGGGAATCTGAAACTTGAGGTTACCTGTGGTGGCCTGAGGCATTAGTTTGTTTTTTTTTTTCCTCTGTCTCTCTTACTAGGTCAAGCTCTCAGCCAGCCTTTAGCACCTTCACCTTTCTCCAGTTCCTTTGAGACAGACACTGGTTAACGTTATTTAGTTTTCGATGATGTCTGAGGTGACCTCTTGAAGTAAAAGGATAAGACAAAGGTATTGGAAGTATTGCTTAGTAGTTGGGAAAGCTTCAGATTAAAAAAAAGGGAGGGCTACTTACTGTGATAGCAGCCAAGGGCTTAACCCTTGCATGAGGACAGAAACAACATCAATACTACTTAGAGTGGGACCAGTAGAGGCTGGCAGGTTCCTGTTGTCATGCTTTGGAAGCCTCCGCTAGGATGAAGCTCTGGCAATTCTTCCTCAGGGGTTTCATGGAGATGGGAGAATACTATGAAGGGGTAGGATTAGATATTAGATAAGTAGAGAGATAGGAGGATCAGTTTATGCCAGAGCCACCAAGTAAGTACTCAGCGCTCTTGAACAATGAGAATGCCACAGAAGCCCATTCCTACCATCAGTTCTGAAAGGGTCCACACAGAGGTGGCATGATAAAAATGTTCACTCGCCTCCCTATAGAGCTCTCAGCATGATGAGGCCTTACTTTAGGAAATCAAAGAATTTAATCAGCAGGTAGGAAAGGGACCCACTCCCTGCCAGCCATTAATGGAGGGGGGGAACCCTGACATGGTAAGAATGTATAATCTACTCTAGAACAGAGGCAGTCTCATGGAATCTGATCTCTGTTTGTCAACCATGGTGGTTCCAAGTAAGGCTTTCTTATTGATGTTTCCTTCACTTTTTTCCCTGAGGGCTCTCTCTCTGTGTGAGGCTTGAACTCACCTAGAGAGGGAACTTTCAACGCAGTAGACATCCAGAGATCACAGATAATGCCTTTTCTGATAACAATGTGTGACAATACACATGGAATGGTGGTAACCAGTAAAGTTTACACAAATTCCAGAAAGTGTATTGGGATTACCTCATCTATTGCTTACCACCCATGTGTCAAATCTTAGTCTTTAACCTGCTGGAGTTCTAAGTTCATGCATGTGATCCAAGGCTTCTACCAATAAATCATTATTAGCACAGACTATCTAGTTTATCCCAAGACTTCCATAGAAACAAAGACACTATTGTCAAACAAAAAGCTCAAGGGATAAAGAGACTGCTTTCTAAGAGCCAAAAGCAAAAAGCCAGACTTCTCTTTGGGTAGAATTAATCCTTAAGGACTTTCTTTGGACAATGAAGGGTCCACCAACTTAAAGAGTTCAATAAATACCACAGCTTTCTCCGGATTTTTATTGCAATATTCATTCTTCCTTTGTGCCCCAGGAAGACTCTCAGAAGATCCCAAGAAGCATGTGTCATTGGAAAGTCATGAAGGCTTACATCAAAAATTCTATGTAGTAACCATATATGGATTTAAAGCAGATACAAGACAGTGATCCTATATGTTACAAATTCTTAGAGGATCTTTATCCTCAGAGCCAGAGAGTTAACAGTTGGGAAAATATGCAGCAAGGAAATAATGCTTTCTATCATTCCTCTGGGCTATACTGGCACTCATACTTGAAGAGCACAGAGCCATGGTAACATCTGATGCTATAGCTAGTGCCCATGTTCCACCAAGTATGAGACACAAATGAAGATGGACCATCAGATTCCCCTCTTTGTGTATGAAGTGAATAGTTAAATATGATGCAGTGACAAATGGTGAAGGGTCGAGTGCGTGGGGAGGACAATGTACTCTCTAGGTGTTCACTGTGGACTAAATTATGTTAACATTCATGTGCTCAAGCTGTGACCACTAATGAGATCTGCAAATAAGGCTGAAAGAAGATGATTACTATTATATCAGGTTAAAAGGGAAGTAAACTAATCCAATACAATTGGTGTCCTAAGAAGAGATGCTGGAGAGCATGTGCCCAGGAAAGTGTTATAAATTGAAGTGAACCAAATTCAAAAAGAAAGGGAATGCTGCATGATCTTTTTTCATATGTGATCTTAACCTGTCATGTATATGTGTATATATTTAGATAGATGTGAGTGCAGGTAAAGGCTAAACAAGCCACAAAGTAGACCAAGAGAGGGAGGGAAAGGTTTTGGGGAGAGGGAGACAGCAAGGCCCCATGACTGCCATGGAAGAGGAAAGGAGGCTGGAGAAACAGAGTACATGAAGGACAGCGAGATGGCAAAGCAAAAAAATTCCCTAAGGAAACCTCATACTTCACATGATAACATAAATAAATAAATAAATAAATAAGGAAGAAACAAAAAAATCCTTTTCTACTTATTCTCAGGCCCAACCAGAGAAAAGAAGGGTAAACTCAGATGTTCATCTGCTGGTCTTTTCTGGACAATGACTAGGGGTTAGTACTTCTAGGAATCAGTCTTCTTGGTAAAATGATTCCTGTTTTCTCATCAGAGATCAGTATATATCATACTCAAGAGCAATGAAACAGGCCTTTCAATACCAGTGATGAGCGGGATGCAAGCACTCACTGCAGGAGGGTGACGTTATCCTAGTGACAAAAGAGTAAAAGGTCCCTTCAAGTTATGACTTCAGCATGGTTAGGGATAAGCAGAAGTCTATGGTACAGACATGGCTATGGGTAGCTACGATTTGTAGGAGAGAGGCCACATAGGAGACCTCTGGGGCCAGACTTTGCCACAAAACTAGAAATGTTCCTATTATGGGCGTGGCTTACTATAGGACTATACTCTGCAGCTAAATATTTCTCTCTGCAAGAAGCATAGAATATTCAGGCCAAACATTTCTAGCAAAGGTACTGAGAATCAGAAGATTATAAGGAAAATCATTTTCATCATCTGAAATTTCTAATTTTTATTTTATAATTGATATGTAAGCAAGCACATTAGTAATTGTTGGGTATAATGTTATAATTCAATGCATGTGTATAAGGTGTAATTATCAAATCAGGAAAATTAGCATTTTTATCTTCCCAAATACTATGATTATATGTGTAGAGAACCTTTAAACTCAATTTTGCCCAATTGTTTTGATTTGTATAATTCTCTACTGTAGATTTTAGCTCTTCAGTCATTCTATGGGGAGGGCTAGAGGTACTTGCTCATAACTGTGTTTGGTACCCACTGTTCACTCTCTCACTTTCCATCTTCCTCTTACCTTCTTGATCTCTGCTTGCTTCTGGTCTTTTCTCTAGTCCTATGTGATCAGCTTTTACTGCCTTCCCCAATGAGTGAGATCATGCAACATTTTGTCTTCCTATTTGGCTTATTTTGTGGAACATAATGTTTCCCATTGGGATCCATGCTGCTGTATGTGACAGGAAGCTGTCCTTTAAATTGATGAATCATGTTCAATCGTTTATACGTACCATATTTTTGAGAGCTTGTTGTATAACAGAAGGTGACCATGGCATTAATGTCAGGGTCTGACAACTGATCCTCTTACTTTCATCTTTTCCTTGTCTATTCTCAGGGTCTTCAAGGTTTTAACAAGCTCTTCAGTCCTAGGCTAAGCCATGTCTGCTGGTACAAAGACATTGTTTGTTCCACCTTAAGGGACAATTCTTGGGGACTTATAAGGCTCTTTTCCATCTGGTATTGACTTTCAGCTGCATTCCATAGGTGATTAGGACCAGTGAGCATTGAAGTTCACATATGCAATCTTATTAGAAACTTTGCATTTTTATATCACAGATCTAGAAATTACACACACACTCGTGCGCGCGTACCACACACAAACACACAGACTGAGATGCAGCCAAATAGAAGGGACACAGAGAAACATGGAAGTAGAGGTTAGTAGTGTAAATGAAGAAGATCTAACCCACAGTGTTTCCCAAGCAAAGACAGTCCACCTTCTCTGTGCAGCCCAGACAGGATTTTATAATCTCCTTTCTGCACAGCTATAACACAAAACCTATTCCTTTGCTATCGCTAAATTAGCCTCGTAGCCACAGTAATCTCTTTTTGACCTCGTTGAGACAACTGCTCTGTTGCATGAAGGATGCAGATTTGTGGAAAATTCAATTACTGTTTCCTTCCACTCCTGCATCCACGCTCCCTGCTTATTTCTGTATTAAATTATCCCACTCAGAGAATCCCACTCTGTAAATTTACTGAGCGTTTGTCTCAGCATTAGTAAGAAAGCAAATAAAAAATAAAGAATATTGGGCCTGGAGAGATGGTTCAGTGGTGAAGAACACTGAATGCTCTTCCAGAAGACCTGGGTTCAAGTCCCAGCAACCACATGGTAGCTCACAACCACCTATAATGGGATCTGATGCCCTCTTCTGGTGTAGTCTGAAGAGAGCAACTGTGTACTCACATATAAAATAAATAAATAAATCTTAAAAAAAAAAAAAGGATAAAGAAGCATGGCCCTATACCATGGGATCACAAAATAGTGTGGACAAGTGCATTCTTTTGCTCCTCCATCCACAACACAACACTGCAGATCTCCTGGCTCACACCCACTCAGTCTCAAGCACACATTCTCTTGGAATGTTCAATAGAATACATAAGGCCAAAGTGGCACACGCCTTTAATCTCAGCACTTGGGAGGCAGAGGCAGATGGATCTTTATGAGCTGAAAGCCAGTCCAATCCATAGAACTAGCTCCAGGACAGACAGACCTACAGAGAAACTCTGTCTCAGAAAAAATCAAAAACAGAAAAACATCCCTCCCCCCGACAAAACCAAAACCAATCAATCAGACAAACAAACAATGAAACCAAAACAGTGAATTAGTTAAGCATTTTCTGTGGGTATACAGAAGAAACCTGGAGGCCAGTTGATTGAGGCACAGATGACTTTACTGTCTTTCCAGTCATTCTTTATTCCGTGCCTCAGCCTTAGAAAGTGAAGGTATCTGGAGAGCCCCTTCTGAAAGCAGAGGGCAAACTGAGCCCTAGAGAATATTGGAGTTCAAAGGCCTGAGGTTACTCAAAGACAAAAGCATAGGTGACAGTTCCAGAATCTAGCAGGTGGTGATAGACATCTGAAATCTCTGAAGGCCAGTTACTTAGACACACAAGCATGATGTATGCATAAAAGCTCACCTCACAGCCCTGCCATGCTCAACTCTGGAGTTAGCCAGGCCGACTGAGAAAGTGGGATACTGAAGCAAGATTACTGCTTGGAGGTGCAGCTCTCTTTTTCAAAAAAGAGAACAAAGACTTCTGCTGAATCCTTATTGGGGGATTCTAGGAAATCAGCATTAGTGGGAAAGAAGTGGTGACATCATCAGAGATTATCAACATTTGAAATAGAGTAACCTTTCTACGTGATGATGAGAATGGAGCCCACCTCCAAGACATGAAGGATCCCAACCAAAACTCCGTACATGTCTTGGAGGTATGGCTGGCTCAGTTGTACCCTGTGTGCCTGGCATGCATGAGACCCTGGGCTCCATTCTCATCACCACGTTATATGGATCTTTTTTTTTCCTAATGTTTCTTATTCCTGGGTCTTTCAGCCTTGTCTGAAAATGTCAAACTCAAGGCCATGCTTCAATTTACTGAGTCCAAGAGGAAAGATAATAGCAGTGAGAGTGACTCAGCACACTGAAGACGTGGCATTGCAAATGCTTTCAGTTTATTTCACTGATCTAAAGCTGACATTTGTTTCCACGGATATAGTAGCCCCCCATGGTTTGAAGAAGAAAACATATCAGAGCAAACAATTTTATACAGTTACCATAAGATGTTTACTGTACAATACAAGTTTGCTCTATACATGCATCCTTGTGTAAAGTGTATACAATACACATCTATGTATATGTCAAGATACAGTACCTCAGGGACTTCTGGATGCTGCTTTTGTTCTCCTGTACTAGCTGTTCTAATTCAAAACTTTTGCTTTTAATTAAAGGACATAATTAAATGTGAATCAGTAATTTGTAATATATGATACAAATCATAGGCACAGTTCGATTGTAAGGCGCAGACTTGTGTAAGCAGCACTTGGTTGAAATAGCAGACATTTTGTAACTTACAAACCTTTCCTGTGTCCTTTAGCAAACACAGAGTATGTCTATACATGTGCCATCTTCTTTCTATCCCTCTATGCTATGGCTTTGCCTCCTCTTAAATGATGTCATATGAGATCATACTCTATACCCGTTGACACGCTACTTTTTGCTCACTCTAGTGAAAGTCATTTATCTTGGTGCTAACAGCAGTAATTTCTTCAGTCTTGTTGCTGCAAAACTTCCATTTCATGGATGTTTCAGAACAATCACATTCTCACATTCTAATGGCAGGTATTATAGTCCTTGTCACAGTATGGGGCGTACTGATACTCTGAACATTCTGAAGAAAAGAACATTTGAGGATGAATTTCCATCTTGATTTTTCCTAAACGCATATAACTATATACATTTTGACAAAAACACGTGAGAGCCACAGAGTAATTATTATTTCCTCTGTTCATCATTCAGCTCATTTGTGTCATTTGAGGTTGCACAGGAAGTAATGTGTGTGGCGCTCCACCACAGTGCTGAGCAATGTGATGACCAAGATAGCTACAGAGCGACTCCAGGATGCTTAGCACATAATATGAGGACACTGGACAAGGAGATGATTCATTTCCTGGATATGATGAGCCATAATGAAAACTCATCTTGCTACCTAGAATGACATCCAATTTAACATTGTATTTTTTTCCAGAACCTTCCATTTAATATTTTTCAGTTGACTGCAGGTTACTGAAACCATGGAAAGGAAAAAGGTTGATAGAAAAGATATTATAGAACCACGTTGTCAAATGCTGCATTAGATAATTATTTTGATGGGTATATTGAATCTTAAAAATAATTTAGAAAGAACCGACATTTTATAGTTTTCTTGCCCAGCTAATGAACAAAGGATATCTCTCTGTTCATGGGCGTCAGCATTGGTATTTGTGTTTGTTTGCCAGAGGCCAGAGGTTACAAGTGTAAGAACAAGGTGTCCCTGGAGTCAGTTTCTTCACAAGGCTCTGAGAAAAAAAAAAAAAAAGCATGCCTCTGGGCTAAATTTTGGTCACAGTTTGTTTGTGTCCAAATTTTCCCAAGATGGACTGGGGCCTTGCCATACTTCCAGATTTACCTAATTCCAACTTGCACCTATATCTTAAGTTAATTTTATTTTTACATTAGCACTCCACTTTTGAGTACCAAATTTTATTTTAGCTTGCTTGGTCTGCTGTAACAAAACTCTATCACTGTGTAGGGAAAAGACATGAGTTGATTATCTTGGAGTCCAGGAGGCTAGAAATATGAAATGTTAGCAGGGTTGGTTCCTTCTAGGTTGTGGATGAGAACGGGTTTTGCTTCTTCCTATAGTCTTTCCTTCAAGTGTGTCTGTCTCTGTGTTCCAATCCTTCATCTTTAAAGACTCTGGGATCAATTCTAATTAGACCCCTGAAGTATTTCCAGCTGAAATGACTATTTCCAAAAGGCTCATTCTGAGGAACTAAGACAGACCCTTGCCAATAAGCAAAAGCACTAGTCAACCTACAAGAGCAGTACCTCTGAACGGTTTTACCACCTTTTCCATGTATATTTTTATTATATTTATTTTGTGTTTTTACATCAATCATCAATTTATTGTCTCCCAGCTCTGACTGTATACTCTATGAAAACACTAAATTAAGCATTTTTTTTTCATGGACGATATTAAAGTGTCCCAGTAGAGGGCAGTGGAGGGACACAGAAAGAAAGTGAGATTGCCTTCCCTTTCTAGCAATAGCAGAAGTGGTTCCGTTATGAAGATTTGCAGCTATTTGATGTCTCCACAGCCACTGGTCCAGAATGGAGGTTCCCTTATGGCAACATTGTAATGTCTGTCTGAAAGTAATTAGCAGCCCTCTCAACAGACAAACAAGAGAACAGCAGCCTGTTAACTTCGAGCAAGGCTGATTTGCTGATCACTGGGCTTGCTCTGCTTATCCTCCTAAGAGCTGCTTTTTTCACTTGTCCCCACTGGGACTGGCTCATACAGCTTCTCTGCCAGAATTATGCCTTGTACCATAGGGGATCTAAACTTCCATAGTGTATTTCCTTCCTTCTATGTCCAGGCGCTAAGGGATCATTTAATACTTTCTTACAGCTCAGGATCATAGCTTAATTATTATAGGAGTGAAAGACACCCTGATAAATCTGCTATGTATGCCTGATTAGGCTTACCCCTATTTTTGATACTTTGGTTAGAATAGGTTATTCATTTTTCATTACTTTTAAAACTATAAATAGGTTTGTGAATTACAGATGTATGTAAATATATGTATTCATATATATTCATTTATATAAATGTGCATATTTGTATATATACACACATTCATTCATATATATTATCCAGTTGCCATGCTTTCATTTTAATCCAGTGCTAGGATTTGAACCCAGGACCTTGTACATAGTAGACAACGTTATCACTGAGCTACATCCCCAGTTGAGAAAACATACTTTAAGAACTTAAATGTAGAATATTTTTGTTATAGTATAGTCAACAGTAAGAGTCATAACAAATTTGTTTTTCCTCTGCAGCCTTATACTTCCATTAATTTTCTCATTCACTGAATTAAGATGTACAAAAGAATTGTCAAAGGGAGCTATTCCTCAGTTTCAAATGAAAGCTTTTACTATTTTACTATTTTGTATGGTATTGTGGTTTTTTGTCTGCTGGTTTGCTGTGATGTTGGAATTAGAACCAAGTGCAAAACTTTACCACCGAGCTGCATCTTAGCCCTCTTACGTTTTTTTAGCAAGTTGTGGAGAATATAAAGTTCCTTTCCCTTCTTAGAGAAATGAAAAGCTTTCCGTTTTGAAGGTGGCTTGAGATTTGTCACTTTTTATTATTTATTATTGCTTGAGATGATTTCCATGTTATATTTGATTAACACAGTGGGCTTTGATATGTTTTTGTTAACCATTTGCCTTTGGCTATGACATACTCCTTTTTTGCATATTAATGAATTTTCCAGGTAATAATTCTTATCATCAGTTTTCATCTATTTCCCTGAGTTTGGCTGACCTGGCCTCCTACTTGTCTTCATCTGTCTAGAATACACATATTGTCATTTATACTATATGCTACAAATGTGAATTGAGTCTTCTTTCCTGTGTCCTTTGGGTTTCTTTAAGATTTGATGAGTTCCTTGAGATTTGGTATTTATTTTACTTTTGGATTCCTTGGGGAGAATTATTTTTATTGTTCATTTATTCTGATTGCTATCAGTCAGTTCATAGGTCTGTATTCTCCTGAGTCCCTAAGCTGTATTTCTAAAGTATCTGACATTCTACTTAAATTTTGAAATAGTTGGATAAATGTTGCACACGTTCTCCTTTTTATTACAGTGAAAGACTGCGCTTACAAAATGTAAATGAAATGTGAACATGCATATGAAAGTAGACATGCATAGTCTTCAATCATCTTTCAAAACATGTAGCTCAGTCTTTTCAAATCCAGGATCAATCAGGGTAGTGAAACAAAGGAGAGGCCCTGTGTTTTGTAACTAACTGTAAAAGGCAGTTTCCCTTGGCCTGCAGGGGCACAGTCACTACAAATTGAGTGTTTGACATGCTGTGTGCCTGATCTTGTTCTCTGTCAAGGGCATATTTCTTTGCTTTGACTGTTAAATTTTATTAAAATATAGACCAGGCATTGTCACAAAATAGTTCTTGTATTCTGTTGTGTTGAATATAGGGACCAACTCAGGAGGAATAAATAGCATTTAAATCTGCAGACTTCCAATCAGGTGACATGGAATATCATTTATTCACCTCATTCTTTGGCTCTTCTTTAATTGAATTACTTTCTATTCAAAGACAACGTATATGTTTTATTGATTTGAGCAATAAACATATGTTTTGAGACACTGTTGACTTTATTATTTTTATCAAAGTATAATTTCAAATCCATACATTTTTCTTTTCCTCAAACAGTGTGTGTGACTGCATGTAAACAGCACTACCCCACAATAAAGAAAGAACAGGTTTTCCAACCTCCAAATCCCTTCATAGGAAAACTATCTCTTTAGAGACAGACACCCATTACCAGGTACTTGCCAAGTATCCTTGCCCTTTTCTTGGTCTCCACATCCTGCTCCCAATTTCCCTGTCCCTCTTGTGCCTAAACTCTGAAATACTTCCAAAGACAAACATCCAGCCAGTCTCTCAAGTCACAAACCCTGGGATCACTATATGCCTGCCCTTATGGCTTCTGTGTGGTCCGTATCTTTGGTTCATGCCTCAATCCAAACACATCTCAGCTCCTTTTTGTATAGCAGTTTCCTCAGAGATTGAAACATTCCATCCTGCAGGGGAGTTAAAGCCAGAAGATAAACAACCCAAAATAACAAGAGGAAGTTCCTGAAACTAACCAGATTCACTAGGCCTCTTCCACCCAAAAGTATACCAAGAAAACTACTGTGAATGACTTTCAGACAACCTACCAGCAAAGAAGACTCTGAAACCAGACCAGCTGCCTAAAAAAAGCAAGATCAGCCAAGCTGTCAGGAAGATGTTTAGACCAACTAAGTCACTTAGAAAGGACAGTCTCCAAGTCTTTGAACTGCCTGTAGCCTGGGAAATGTTCCCTGGGATCCCCCATTTTGTGAGAAGTCTAGTGGACTGTGATTTGTGAATGCAGTTGTGTCTTTTAGTCATTTTTGCTCCTTTAAGTAACCCCTCACTCATATTCATGTATGTAACCCCAATAAATTCATTGCTAAGCCAAGTTGGATTTTGGCAATATTCCTAATTTGGTCTGTTCCAGGATTCCTATCTGGATTGTAAAGATGGACAGATGCATATGGTGTCTCCCAGGAAAAGTCTAGCCACACAACATCTCTCCCTTGACATCTCCATTCACTCATACCACCACAGTTTAACTCCCTGTGCCTTAGCTATTGGTATTCTGTTTTCCACTGTATATTCTGTGCATTTTTGCAGTGGCCTTAGCCTGTGTGCTCATTTCCAGAAACCTCCATTTCATCCTGCAATCTCACTGGAAACCCTTATCCAGAATGTAGAGCATATTTTTGCTCTACTGCAGCAGCATCACTGACTACTCAACTCCTGTCCAAAGGAAGAAAGCAAGTGCTTCACTACAGTCTGTTAGGAGGATCTGTGATCCTGTCCCAGCATTGGGTTCCTAATTTACCAAAGGCATCACTAATGTCCCAGAGTCTGAGATCTCCCTGGGGTCCTCCACTCATATGTGTACAACACTGCTCGCAGTCCAGTATATATGTGACCATTCTGTGCACATCAATCTATGACAGCTTGTAAGTTAGACAGCAATATCCAGATCTCAAAGACAAATCTTGACTGGCAGTGTTCCCATATGAATCATGATGTCTGCACTGACAGCTACAGTCTTCACTACTCACGCATGAGTCACTGTTCTCCTGGTAGAGAATAATCTGCCGGTAGCCATGGTAACAGCTCAGCAGTTGCTTGCATTCAGGCTACTACTGTAAACAATAGGATGTGTGCTTTCCTGAACACCCTCTACTGTGTCAGGGATCAGCAGGAACCCTACCCTGATAAGAACAGTGGAGTACCTGAAGCCAGCATGTGCTGGGATTCCTGTGATCTGCACTACTGTGTCTGAAGAGGCATCCATCTCTCAGCACTTGCTTTTCAGTCACAGAGGTGTTGAGTCACATGGTGCTCCTTCTAGCTGTCTTTCTCACACAAATGCACTCCTTCCAGCTCTCCTTCATATTGTCTGTTATCTTCAGGTGTCTGTCTCTCATATATCTACCTACCAGTAGTCCCCTGCCTCAGAGGAGAAGAATTGAGTCTGGACAAAGAATAAATACCTGGCTCCTGTGAGCAGCAAGCACCTTCAGACACTGGAATGCCAGGGGGTACAAAAGCAGTGCTTTCCCCAGAACCCAGAATACTAGTAGCTGAGACCATTTTGTTCCATGCAAAGGAACATAGACAGAGTATTTGTGATCTCTCACAGGCCAGAGTTGATGCCCAAGTCACTGATGAGGTAGTATTTAAAGGTAGACTCCAGGGTTGTGATGTCACTCACCCCTAATACCAGAACTCTTGAGTCATAAAAAAGTGTATCTTTGTAAATTCAAGGCAACCAGCCTGGTCTACATAGTGATTTCTAGACCAGCAAGGCTCTATAGTGAGATCCTGTCTAAATACATATTAAATAAATAAATAAATAAATAAATAAATAAATAAATAAGAAAGATTTGTCAGAAGTAACTTAGGATTCTCTGGACTCTGGCACCCTGACCACCCAGCTACCACCCAGGTCCAAACTGAGGGCTCTGAGTTAGCCCACCCAAAATCTATATCATCTAAGAAGTGTTGGGACATATGAAAGGGGCAGGCCTGTTGATCCAAAGCTGCAGGATCTCCAGGACACAGGGCAACAACAGGATAACTGGGAGGAGTCCTGATGAGGATCCAGTATTGATGGCATCATAGAAGCCAGAAATCTCAAACCAGACCAGTGACCCATTGCAATGAATATTTGCAAGTGAAGATTTGTGGACAGAGGGATATACTATGGGATACACTGTGACACACTACAGTTTCCACAACGAGATGTTTTCTATGCTTTGCTTTTTGTTTGTGTGTGTACATGCATGCATGCATGTGTGTGCATGTGCGTGCGTGTGGTGTGTGTGTGCACGTGCGTGCATGTGCTTTATTGGGGGGGTTGCAAGGGCAAGGGGTCGATATGAGGTGACATGGGGATAAACATGACTGGGGTGCATAGGGCGCTTGCTCTGATGGAGAGCACCAACTGCAACAGCAACGTGAAAACTCAGCACATTTACTTTATACATGTGAATTCAGGAGGCCAGTTTATCTTTTATAGTTGAAAAGGGAGGTAGGTTTTGTCAATCTCCATTGGGAGTCTCTGTTAGGGACCTCAGGCTGCAGTCATCCTAGAGGAGGAAACTGAGATTGACAGTCTCTGCTCACATTGTCAATATTCACAGATCCATCTTTAGAAAGGTTTTGCCATGACCCTGAGCCTGACCCAAGGAAGGTTTTGCCAATTCTCTTGGATCTATGGCATTGGGGTACTTGATATGGCTGCACTCATGTCAAAAACACACATTCACTCAGGCCCTCCTCCACTTCGCACACACGTTAAAGGGGAGTGCAGGCTATTCTGCAGGCATACACACTATACCAAGACCACTCAGGGTAAGAAAGTGCTAACTGCTCTTAGAAACTTCTTCAAGGGACTACATCTGACTTGTGGTCCAAAGACTAATCCATAGGAAAGGGCACATTTTGATATATCCTGAAACAAATCTTTAAAATGTTTTCCTTATTTCCGAAGGTAAACGGGGATCCCATATTAAAGGTGACTTTTCCTGTACTGGGGATTGCAGAGCTTGTCAATTGTAGAGGCTATGGCTTCTACCTGGCAGTTCATCACTGTAGCCACCAGGTGGCAGCATAATCCTAAGCATCGTGTCTCCTAGAGGCCGCAGCTTTTTGCCTGCTTTCTGGACATGGTGGGTTTTGGCAGCAAGATAAACCGTGAGACAAAGTTATTTGGAATCTCCTATATAGTCCTGCATCTTCTCTCACAAGTCTTGAGAGAGGGGGTATTCCCAATAGCCTTTTGCATTCATAAGTTCTAGTTCAGAGTCACCTTCCCTGGGGAAGCTAATGTTACCTTTGTTTGGCTTGTGGATAAAGGCAGGGAGTGGAGAAAGCCATGGGTCAATGAAGTCCAGAGTGAGTCTGTGCTAGTAACATGGGTATGCTTCAGGCTCAGTGAGATGCCACAACCTTCCTAGAGGAACGAATGCAAGTAGCGACAGTGTGTGCAGAAATGTCCACAAGAGCCTCCTCCCCCTGGATCTTTCCAGCCTGAATACTGCTCCTATCTCCACTCTTGGATATTCACAGCGTAAAGTTTGCTCCCTACAGAGACTGCTCCTGCAAAGATTAAATAGACCTGTCCCCATTGATACAGCTGTATAATATAACCCTTGCTTCCTCCTTTATCTGTATGCAATAACCCCGATTTCTTGTCCAGATGTATGCAATAATCCTGTCTCCCTGTTCAACTATATGTAATTAACACAATGAACTTCCAGTGTGCCTCAGTTTCTCCAGTTGAGAGCCCAGACCACTCAATCCCAGATTCCTCTCCTGGTATCCATCTCTTTTCTTCATTCCCTGGATGCCCCAGTCAAGTCTGTCCCTGGAGCCATGCTGGATGCTGCAGATCAAACAAGGCTATTTTGAGTCTCCAGTTTTTAAGTAAAGCTCTGTAATTCTAAAGACAATAGTCTTTATAATGCAGGCTGTGCATTAAATAAAGAAGCCTCTCATGAGCAGACATGTTTGCCTTCCTTACTATATCACTAGGGCCTCTGTGATAGGCCCTATAGACATATATGTATTCAATGATCAAATAAATGAGCACTCACCTGTAGGTGACAGATAAAAGCAGAAATTCCCTCAGATGTCTCACAGGAGGCTACTGAGGTTATGGAGGGTTTCATGGAGTTGGTCTGGCCTAGCTGCCTTGAGAGGTGTGCTTCATACGTTTTTCAGTTCCATCTGTGATTTTTTCCAGTTTTTTCCTAGACTGTATTATTGGTTAAAGCACACTGAAATCTATGAGTTATTTAGAGCACATCTAAATTTTCCAAGCCTGCTTGAGAGCTATCTGAACCTCAGAGTATATCAGAAATAAGCAGCTTTCTAATACTCTCCTGAGGCTAACACAGTTCCAATGCATGGCCATCTTACATACCTATATGCTTTAAGACTTTCCGGATTTTGCTTCTGTCTGGTTTTGTTTTTAGAAAACTAAGATAGCTTTTACATAATATTGAAAGCCATAGATAAAAATGTGTTTTCATCTCCTTTGATGTACAAAATTCATTTTCTCTAACACATTTATTATCATTTTTTTTTTACTTATTCACTTTATAGCTCGCTCACTGTCCCACTCCCAGCCACTCCCTTCCCAATCATTCCTTCATCCCCTTCCTCTCTGAGCAGGTGGGTGCTCTCTGGGTATCCCCCACTACCCTGGCACATCAAGTCTCTATGAGGCTAGGCGCTTCCTCTCCCACTGAAGCCAGGCAAAGCAGCCCAGCTAGAAGAACATAGCCCATGTACTCAATCGATAACACATGCTGGAGAGGATGTGGAGCAAAGGAACACGCCTCCATTGCTGATAGGAATGTAAACTTGTACAAACACTTTGGAAATCAATTTGGCAACTTCTATATGTTTTTACTTACCCATGTTTTGCTATAAAGGTAAAAAGGTTTTCATTGTTTCTTTATGAGAAGTACACTGTTATGTAGTTGCAAATTATCATATCCCATCTAATTTTATACAAGAATAACTTCTGGGGTTGGGGGTAAAACTTGGTAGTAAATAGCTTGTCTGGGATTTCCACGGACCCCTGTAAAGAGAAGCAACTACCACCACTACGATCTGCATCCTCCTCCTTTGGGAATAATGGCTAGGAATGGGGAGGGAAATACAAATCAATATTTTTGTTGCTTAATATGTCTCAGCAGCTCCCAGTCATTTATTGCTTCATCTAAAAATTCCTCAACCACTCTATGAGGCTATATGCTTTTCATTTTTAAAAAGGGAAGAGTATGACAATAAGTAATCTCCCCGAGGTCACAGAGCCAGGATGAAAGAAAAAATTCACACTTTATCCAAGATACCAATTGTGTCCACAGAACAATCAATTCAACATATTATCCTAGATCATATGGGCCTGAGAAATACTGTATTTTCTACAGCTCTGTCTTCTGAAAGTCAAGTACTTCAACTAAAATTTCAAGATTTATGCACCCCAAACTATAAAAACTGTTGAGAGAAAAAATTTTAAAATACATGAATTATTAGGAAGTCCTAAAATATAAACATATACAAAATGAGCTTAAATGGAGGTACCATACAAGAGGATGACAGCATCCCAACTAGACATTATATGCTATCAAATAAACTGCCCATAGTCAGAATTGATTACATAGTTTTTAATCAAATTGGCCAAACAGGTCTAAAGACCCTTCACCACAAACATTACAAACTATTGCCAGTGATATAAATTATCTTTCACAATCTGACAGTAAGACCCTATTGTAGAAGACATCTTGTACTTATGCCATCAAGCATGAAGAGACCTAGCTGATACTCAAATGGAAACTTCGGCTCTACTGGCTAAGGTTCATAGAAGTACAAGGCATTATGCATATTTACTGGAGGGGAAAAATATTCATCAGTCAGTCTCACCTAACTACAAACCATATGCCCTACCTACAACAGTGACTTGCCTAAGAGATATGGCTACTGGTGCAATAGAGGTATAAAATTTATAGGAGTGACCAAACATTTTTGATAGATTTTGAAGCTTGGATCCTGAACCCATACATACCTGAGGCTGTTAATGAAGCCAAGAACCTCATCCTAACATGTCATGAGTCCTAGGGAAAAACTTATTACTATTATTCTGCTAAATTGACATATCAATAAAATGGCCCGTACTAGCACACTACTATAGATTGGTGCCTCACTCAGTCCTCACCAGAGAAGCATCTTTTGTTGTAGATGATAAAACACGAAGATCCACAAGTAGATAATATAAAGAGAGTGAGAGATTTTGGTGTACTTGGCCCTAAATGGTATGTTTATCACATTCCTTCTCTCAAGGATCAGGAATATATATGGCAGAGGAGGTGGAAAGATTATAAGGGCCACAAGTGATAGATGACTTCAAAGAAACTGTTTTCCAGACACAACAGGACCAGTTCACATATGAACTCGTGAAGACAACATCAGGATACATAAGATTGTCATGAGCTCAAGTTTCAAAAAACTCTCAGGATACAGGAGTGGAAGTAGGGACAAAGTTCTATCACTAGCCAAGAAGCTATCCGTCATTAGTACTGGCTGAAAGATGGAAAAATAGGGTTTTTTCCCAGTGGAGTGATTCTAGATATATCAACCACACTCCAGTGTCTGCCTCATACCCATGACTAGCTGGTGAACATGAATAGGACTCCATGTTTGTTTGTTTTCTTGAAAATAAAGAATATAAATTTGGGTGGGCAGGAAGGTAGAGAGAGATGTGGAAGGAGCTAGGAAAGGAGAAAGAATATGATCAAAATATGCTGTATGAAATTCTCAAAGAATTTTTTTTTAAAGAGAATTCAACTTGGTGGGGAAAATGAAATATTGTTAGTATTCTAATATTCTCCAAAGTAATTTAAGGGTTAAATGGAAATCCTATAACAGCATTAGTTTGTTTCTTTGCAGAAATTAAGAAGGGAATCCTTCAATTACAAGAAAATTCAAGGGACCCAGATTATATAGAATAAAGTTGGTAAAGAGAATAGTTGAGAGGTTCATTCTGTATGATGTCAAAGTTCCAATAATGAGAATTCAGTAGCACCAGTTTAACAGCAGACATAAAAATCAATGAAATCAAAGTGATCTTTCTAAAAATTAACTTTAGCAACAAACTTGCCTTAGTTCCTATTCTACCGATGTAATGGGATGGCAAGGCAATTTATACAAGGAAGAGCTTATTTGGTGCTTACAGCTCACAGAGTCTGTGACCATCATGTCAAGGCACATGGTGGCATAGCAGGCGTGGCTCCGGAGCAGTAGTTGAATGTTTAAATCCTTATCAGCAAGTAGAAGGCAGAGTAAGCTCATTGCAAATAGAATGGAATTTTGAAACCTCAAAGCTCACTTGAAGTGTCATGGCTCCTCCCATAAGACCACACCTCTTAATCCTTCCCAAACGGTTCTACCAACTGAAGATCAAATATTTAAACATATGAACCTATGGGGGTCAGTCTCATTCAAACTGCCACAGAGCTATTAACAATTAATATAGACCAGTAGAAGAAGAATTAGTTTTCTTTAAGACTGTTGCCCATGCTCTTTCTAGTGCAGTGGCTCTCAATCTGTGGGTCACGACCATTATGGGGGTTGCATATCAGATATTCTGCATATCAGATATTTACATTACAATCCATAACAGTAGCAACATTACAGTTGCAAAGTAGCAACAAAAATAATTTTTTGGTTGGGCATCACCACATGAAGAACTGTATTAAAGAGTAACAGTATTAAGAAGACTGAGAACTACTACTCTATCAGAAGGCCACACTTGCTAAAAGCAAAAAGAATTTCCCCTTGGCTTTCCTTCTGTTCCATCCCTTCTGCAATAAGGCCACTAATTCCATCCTGAGTTCTCTACCATCATGATCTAACCTGTTTCTAATCACTTCTCAAAGTCTCTATCTGCAAATACTGTCACAATGTGGGAAGCAGGGAGCTTGAACATATAAATTTAAATAAAATAACATACCAGCACCCCTTCTATGTCCTTGACTGAATTTCCCCACCAAAAATGGTTGCCTTTTAAGGGGAGTAGCAAACGGTTCACTTTTAAAATTGGAATTTAGTCCCATTTCATGACATAAAACCTACTTGACATGAGATTAGATGGGTCATAGGCCTAGGGGAAAAAAAAGGATACTATTATTCTGATAAACATACCAACAAAATGGCTCCTAATGACAGACTGCTATACTCACAGATCAATGCCTAGCTCAGCCCTCATCAGAAAAGCTTCTTCTTGCAGTAGATGGTAATTAACTCACAGACCCACAAGTGCAAACAATGAGGAACTTTGGTGTACTCAGCCCTAAATGGGATGTCCTCATGAAATCTATCCCCTTAAGTGTCAGGGGTCTCTGCAGAAGAGGAGGACAAATTTAATAGCCAGAGGTGACAGAGGACTCAAAAGAAACAGTATCTTCTGGTCACAACAGGACAGATACACATATGCACTCACAGAGACTGTGATAACATGTACTAAATCTGCACATGTTAAAGCCAGATACAATCTCACAACCGAAAAGGGGATGTGGACACTGGATCCCACCCCTAACCATGAAGCTTTTTGTACTTGATATCTGCTGGGAAAGGGAGAATCACTTTTCTACAATGGAGTGTCATTGGGTATAGAAACCACACCATACATACATACATACATACATACATACATACATACATACACTCATAGCCTTTGTGTGTGTGTATCTCCATCTCATTAGTCTTTTGTTAGTTTTTTTAGATTTTTATTTTGTATTTTTTTTTTTCAAGATAGCGAGTGAACTTGATGAGGAGGGAGGTGGGAAGGACCTGGGAGGAGTTGGAGGGAAGGGAAAAACATGTTCAAAATACATTGCATGAAACTTTTTAAATTAAAAAGAATTGCAGAGCAGAGCTGTAATTAGCATATTCAGGGAGTCAGCAACAAATCAAACAATAACAATGGCTATGAACAGGGGTATGCTCCCCTTTCAGTGACAAAAACACACCCACATGCGATTCTCCCTAGTCATTTAAAATTGTTCTCTTTGTCTACAAAGTGACACCTAAGTCCTCTAACTCTTAAACTTCAGTAATGACATTTTTATGATTGACATTTCTCTTCTATATCCTACTTAAAAAACATCCTTGAGGAGATTCATTATCCTCCAGTGGTGCCGGCACTTGTCACTCTCAGATTTACCTTTTGTAGTTTTAACTATGGGAGGGTAAAGGCATCTTTAGCTTTATGGTAAAATAGAAGTTTTGCTGGAAGACAGACTGGAGTTAATGGCAAGGTGATGCTGCACCTCCACCCTGCTGCTAAAGGTCTCTAATTTCCCCTCTAGTGCTCACACCGTAATGGAGCCCCCACTGCTCTTCCCCCCAAATCACCTAACTATTACCATCTCTGCTTTACATATGAGGCAATTGAAGAAATTAAATATCATGCATTTGCTTAGCAAACATTCTTCAGGTGCTCATTCTAGAAAATGGAAATATAACAATAAACAAAATAGCTATTCTGGTGCTCGTATTCTTGAGGGGAAAGCATGAAATGATCAAGTGATCTGATAAATATTATGACTTCAGTGAAGAAGTGCTTTTTGAAAATAATATATAAGAACCCCAAAGAAATAAAAAGATGAAGCAAAGACAAAATAACTATGTACAAAGCTGCAGCTTCAGCACAAAGCGAATGGGGTGCTGGAGGAGTGAATGCAAACTGTTCTGCTTTACACAAAATTATTCAGTGCAATCAAGTGTTTCCTGGGGTGATGTTGTTGAATCACTTTTAGTAAAAAATTTACATCCCTCTTAAACATATATTTTTATAAAACTTACTTGTAGTTTTAATATATCCACATAGACATTAGATGGAAAATATTCATTCAGTGGAAATTTTTGTTTTAGAACGTACTGTGTATACAGAGATATTGTATTTTTATTTAGACTAGATATTGCTATATTGCCTAGGCTAGCCACAACACTTTGGGTTAAAGCCATTCTCCTACTTCAGCAGCTTAAGTAGCTACATCTAAAATCTCTGCTAATCAGCACTGAGAATGAATCTAACAGTGAACAGGAAAGACAAGGTCCTTGCATTCAGGTTTAGCGATAAAGGGGAAATAAACAAGGGAACAATTCTGTGGACTAAATACCTTTAGAAAGTAGTGCTCTGATGGTAGTGGAACAAAAGTGATAGAAAGGGTGTCAGTATTTTACTGGTCTAGAAAGCACTGAGGGGATGGCATTTGAGCCAAGACCTAAGGAACATGGATGTGATCAACCAGGCACAGATCTTGGAGGAAAGAAGCCCAAAACTGTAGTCCAACAAATATAAACATCTATAGGGAAATCAAACTCGTTTGCCAAACATGGAGAATTGAAAGAATACCCATGGGGTTAGGATTAGCGTGATAGGTAGTTGTATCTTCATTGGGAAAGCTAGAAAGGGATCATATTACATGGTGAGTGAGGTTAGCCTAAGCCAACCAAAAGGTTAGTTTTATTTTAAGTAAAATGGGAAGCCCTCTAGGGGGTTTAAGTATGGGTGCATTCTGGTCTTCTTGGGGTTTCAAACTGACTACTCTCAGTTGCTAAATACAATGAAGAGCTAGAGGTGTACTAGCCAGACGGAGTAGAAAATGTTTCATCCCCTCCACACTTTCTTCTCATATGCTCCAGATCCAGGAAATGCTGTGCAAGTCAAAACTTCAAGAACCAAAATTCAAAGGGGAAGGAGCAAATCTTACTCAGTTGGTGGGGCTACAGTTCACAGAGGGTGAAGTAAATCTGTGTCAATCCATTCTTTCTCTTCTGCACTCTTGTCAGGAGATGAGACACTATGACTTTTTCACTGGAGGTCCAAAAGTATAAGATCCAGGGGAACACAAAGCTCCTAGAAGGATGTGGAGAGGAAACATTGGAGAAATTCCCTATAAAGATTTTTAAAAGAACTCTAATACTCAAACTTAAGCTATACTTGCGTGGATCTGATTCTACTTAGATGATCAAATATTTTGAGGACCAAAGTATACTTCTTAGGTATATAAAGTTATCAATGAATAAATGAACATAATGAAAACATATTAATTTGTAGTAAGACAAATTAGCACTGAGAGACAAAGATAGGAGGATAGCAAGAGTTTGCTGGCTAATCTGTGAAGCTGGATCGGTAAACTCTAAGTTCAGTTAAAGGCCCTGTCTTAAAAAAATAAAGTAAGCCAGGCCTAGTGATACAGTGCCAAGACTCAGGAGACAGAGCTAGGAGGATCCCTTTGAGTGCCAAGCCAGCCTGATCTATATAGTGAGTTCCAGGCCAGCTAGGGATATTTAAACAGACCCTGTCTCAAAACAACAAATTGATACAATCAATGAACACTCCTGCCATGAACTTCTGGCTTCAATATGCATCTAAACCAACACACACTTTTAGCAATGGGGTCATACCTTCAAATTCATGTCTTCAAATGCACATCTTCTGAGACAAGGAAGAACATAGGGTGTTTTCATCTTTTATGATGAAATCCACCAAAAAAAAATAAATAAATAAAATCTCAGGAAGAATTTTCTTTCTAATTTATGTTCAGGTAGTACTTTAAATACTCCAAATTATTTTTAATGTAGTAAAACAATCTTGGATTCTAAATAGCAATTTGAATAGTATACAGATATATCATATAGGCTGAAGAGACAGCTAGTGGTTAAGGGCACATGCAGCTTACATGGAGGACCTGGTTCAGTTTCTACCATCACATGGTAGCTCATAACTGTCTATAGCTCTAGTTCCAAAGGAATTAGTTATGTCAAGTAATTAAAATAAGTGTTTTTAAATATAAGTATGGAATCACATTGTTTTTATATTTACCTCAAATTATATGCATATGTGTATGCATGGATATGTATTTTAAATGAAGTTATAAATGCCACTTGGAGTGATAATGTTCCCTAAAGAGCCATAAACTAACAAAAACACCAGAGCCAGATATGAGAAACCTCCTTTCAACTTATTGGTCAAGGTGTCCAAGAGACTCCCAAAACAATGCACAATATTGCTGTCGTTCTTTTTGCCTCCCAGAACTTGAAGGTAAGAGCCCATTGATAAAGATACCACACACTTTGAACACGGGATTCTGGAGAATCGGGCTGGAATTGATCTGGAAGTCATCCATGAGGATTAGCTCTTATAATATTAGAAGACACTACACAACCTGCCGAGGGAGAGGAGCAATGAGTAGCATAACCAGCTATAAACCCTGTGAGCCACAAGAATTGAACTGGCAAGAGAGTCACAATGAAGCAACAGCAAATCTTTTATCTTTGAGATAAACAACAACTATCTAAGGACTTAAGATCCACTGAACAGAAGAGAACTCATTCCTGGTGCCTGAAATCTAACCAACCACTCACCGTTGGCTCACAGACCATCGAGGAGAACCTACTATTGCTAGCCTCCTAAAACCAATGTAGTCTCTCTTTTCTAAATGTTTATGCCCATACTCATAGATAAGTATAGCTCTTACCCCTCATCAAAGAAGCTTCTTTTTACAACAGAGAAAAACTATCATAGAAATCCACAGCTGGTCAATATGTAGAGAATTAATGACTGTGGGTGTCCAACCTCTACATCTAGGCTTATGCAGCAGGCAGCGGGCAGCGGGCAGTGGGCAGCGGGCAGAGGGCAGCAGGTAGCAGGCACATCAACTGGAGTAGCAAGCCGAGCAATCACACCTGAACCACAAGTCTGAAGCATAGAGAGCAAACTGGAAATGGTGCTCATTTCTAAACTCTCAAAAGTAGCTGAAGATCAAGTGCTCAAGCATTTGAGCCTATGAGGAACATTCTCACCCAAAGCACCACACCACCACTGTATTCTGGCATTTATTGAAATCTTTGCCATTTCTATAACTGATTACTGAGCTGGATGAATGAAACAGTACCATCAGTGGTTACATGCAATATACAGTTTTCTCTTGAACCATGTTCCTGTGGATGGCCATACATCCAAGAATAGATTTGCAGCACAAAATGGAGTTGATGAAT
This sequence comes from Mastomys natalensis, assembly GCA_021653895.1. Taxonomy (NCBI): domain Eukaryota; kingdom Metazoa; phylum Chordata; class Mammalia; order Rodentia; family Muridae; genus Mastomys; species Mastomys natalensis. The sequence continues at coordinate 38,419 of JAJTUV010002456.1, forward strand.
AAGGAAAAGAGTACACAAAGTTAACTGCATGGGGAAGAAAAGATAGCTCTGAGGAGAGGCAGAGGGGGTGAATATTATCAACACACATTATATAAAATTCTCTACGAACTAATAAAAACTATGTACTTATTCAGTGAGATCGGAGGATTTGACTTCCAGATTTACCATTTAATAATAATAAACTGGTCATTTTCCAGTGAGAACTATGAGGTATCACTGTACAATGAATAAACATTACAAATGCCCATACATCTCTCTGAGACAGCAACTTCAAATAAGCTGTTTTAAAAATGATCAAGTAGTAGAAGACCTGATGTGAATGAAAAGAATAATTTTTTCTTGAAAATGGGAGATATTAATTAACAAAGAAAGAGAAACTGCAAAAGAGAAAAAAAATTTGTGTGCCTAAAATATATAAGTGGATTTGAACATGAGGCAGCTTAATTTTTTAAATCTAAGAGGCAGGAAGTAAAATAAATATTTTATTATTTTATTATCTTATATATCATATTATTATTTAGTAAGAATAAATAAAAACAATGAAAGGAGCCTAGTGGATTTGTAGAAAGATCTCAAACATACCAAACACATATTGTGGAAGTCACAAAAGGAAAAAGAACAGAGAAACCTGAAAAAAAAAAAATCTAAAGAATAGTGACTGAAAAGTTTTGAACTCTGAGAAAGGGAAAATACAAATAAGAATCTTAACAACTCCAGGTGTGAAGTGAGGTCATAAAGATCTACATAATGGCATAGGAGTTCAGATCATGAGGTTAAATACAATAGAAACGGTATAAAAGTACTGCAGTTTTCTTATCAAAGTCATTTCTCATTTGAAAATAAAACTGCCATATGATCACCTACCACTTAGTAATTATGAAAATTTCTAGGAAGTATGTTGTTAAGTGATTTAACCATAGAGAATACTGACATTAACATATAAAATAAAAAATAAGTATTTATGAGGCCGTACTGATAGAGATAATGATTCAATATGCATGTACATGGGAGATAAGTTTCATGTGGATAAGAACTTAAATAACTTCTGTAGATACGATTCCCTCAGGAAGCTACAGCATTCCTCCTAAAGAGTGCAGAATAGAAAAAAGTAGTGGGGAAAAAAGTGTATCATTATAGGTGGGAAAACTTAACAAACTTCGGACAAGTGAGCAGGAGTCAGGTGCTTCAAAGTGATAAGTCACATTAATTGGATACATGCTTACCCAGTGTGCTTCATAACTGTCAAAATCAGCAGCAGCAAGCAGAGAAATCTAAGGACCCATCATAGCCAAAAGAAGCCAAAGGATACACAACTAAATCTCAGAAAATATGTATGAAGTACACACTTTAATAAACGGTAATGTGTCGATAATGATTAGCTTTACGTGTACTTTTGTAAATGTCAGCTGTTATTATGAGAGGAAATAAGTACAGGTTATAGGAGGATTTCATAATACCTTCACACCTTTTCTATACATTTAATTCTATCAATTAATTTTATGTTGTGATAAAATACTATGACCAAGGCACTTCATAGAAAGAAGAGTTTCTTTGGATGCAGCAGATTAATAAAAACCTATAGCATTGATCTTGGTTATTAGAGCTAATGTCCCTAGATTCATCTGCTTTTGAAAATTCCATTGAGTACAAAGGCTGTCTTGGAAAACCATGTGGCTATCTACTTATATTTCTGTATTGATTTCAGATTAACCATTTCAGACACGGCACAATGTCATCAGTAAGTTTATGATGCCCGAAATCCTTCTGGGACTGGAGCAGTGTAATAACGACATGCAGTTCTAAAATATGCATGGCATGCTGCATTTACATGCCAAATGTTGAGAATTATTAGGCAATTGAAATAGGACACTGGCTAGACAGTACAGCTTAGTAGAGTCTCTAACCTCCATCATCAGACTCTTGCACCAAGGTTTCTGATCAAGTCCAAAAATATAGAAATGAATCTCGGTTTCAGAAACTGGATAGAGCAGGCTGAGTCAAAGAGACTTGCTTGCACTTGACATTCATACAACATCCCTGCAAGTACAGACAGCATCTGGAAGTATTTAACATGGGAAATGGACAGGGCGAGACTTCTCATGCTGTTTTCAATGTCAGCACACCATCAGGTGTGGTCAGTAGGCTGTGAAGTTTGAGTTCAAAGCACTTGCTGGCATTTGGAAAGGCCCCACAGTGATTTTGCTTTCAAAAACAGAACAAAGCTTCCAGAAACAGTTTTGAAAAACAAAGATCACTAATAGTTCTCCCTTCCCCACTGTTGTGCACCTGCATATGGAATTTTCCTCATTTTCAAAAAAGCAGTGTGTTCCATTCAATACTTATAATCTTACACTTGCCCTGCTCCAAGCCGTCATTTTATTCTCAGTAGGGTGTTTTATGCCTTGATGAGTTGTGTGTAGGGGAAATCATTTTCACAGGAAAAAAAATAATGTTCAATATAGTCACAAATAAACATTTAGGAATTACTCAGGAAAAGAAAAACAATTCTCAGGGTTTCAACTGTTTATTAAAAGGGTTTTTGACGCCAGCCAGGGAAGCAGGTACTAACTGTAGAGCTTTACCTCTCCCTCCTTCGCCAAATCCAGTCCCACAGTTTCACCCCTAGCTCTGTAGCAAGCCTCCTGCCAAGGCATCCCTTCCCTCATCTATAGTGGATCCCACAGACCTTCTTCTCCAGGCTTCCTTCCCACTACTCACCAATTTATCCCAGCCCCAAAGTCCAACGGGCACGAGCTAAGTGCAGATAGATCATCATGTCTCCCTCTCTTCCTCCATATCCAATTCCCTAGTCTCATCTCAAGCTCTGTATCAGAACAGTCTTGTTGCCACCCCAACCTCTCTGCCCTCATCTCCAGCAGATCACTCATACATATCTTCTCCTCCAACCTTCCTCACGGCTCCTTCTGTTACTCCCCCGCAACTCCAGCAGGCATTTCCTGGGAACCCTCAAACCAAGTGTGACAGAGAAGCAATTAGGCCAGTGAGGCAGGTAGGTGAGCTTCATCTTCAGTCTCATTCCTCTCTTCCAAATCCAATCCCCCTATCTCATCTCCAGATCTGGAACAGCCAACCTCTCCTCACACTCAGCCCCCATTCCAAGAACACTAAAGTGGATCCTGGTGGAAAACCCTGCTTTCTTCCCCCTGTGGACAACCTCGGTCCCCCTTCTAGCCTATCCTCATTCCTGTCAGCTCCCAATACCAAGAAATATCCCCTCCAAAAGAATTCCAGTGGAAACATCTGCAAGATCCCAGAAGACTTTCCTATCAGGCCACCATACTCTCCTAAGAACCAGAGAGGGCAACAGAAATCAAGGAACAAAACACTCACCCCAAAAAGAGAAGACTAGACATGAGCACCTAGAATTACAACCACCCCGAACCCAGATGCCTAGACTCCAGTGTAAAAGCATAGTAAATAACAGCCAGGACAATATGTCTCCATGATAGAGGAACAATCCTACTATGGTAGGCCATGAGAAATGGACCATAGCTGAAAACCAATGTAAGGACATTATAATAGATGTATGGATATGATTGAGGTTCTTAGAGAGGAAATGAATAAATCCTTTTAAGAAATCTATGAAAAACACAAACAAATAGTAGAAGAAAATGAGCAAACCAATTCAAGACCTGAAAGTGGAAATAGAATCAATAAAGAAAACCCAAATTGAGGGAAATCTGGAAATGAAAATTTTATAAACTCAACAGAAACCATAAGATAGAAGAGAGAATGTCAGATATTGAAGACATGATAGATTCAATGGATACCTTGACAAAGAAAACATTAAATCTAAAAAACTCCTGGCACAAAACAGCTAGGAAATCTGAGACTTTGTGACTCTGTGAAAAGACTAAATCCAAGAATAGGAATAGAGGAACAAGAATCCCAGCTCAAAAACCCAGGATATATTTTTTTTCTTTTTTCATTTTCTTTTTCTTTCTTTTTTGCCTTCCCTTGTCTTTTTAAATTCACTTTATATCCCAATTGCTGCCTCCACTCCTGGTCACCCCATCTCACAACCAGTCACCCTTTACCCCTAAATATATTTTCAACAAATCATAGATGAAATTTTTTTCTCTCCTAAAGAAGGAAGTGTCTATAAAGGCCTAAGAAGCATATAGAACACCAAATAGATTGGACTAGAAGAGAAATTCGTTTTAGAACATAATATTCAAAGCACTAAACATATAGAACAGAGAAAGAATATTAAAACTTGTAAGGGAAAAAGAACAAGAAACATATAAAGGTAAACCTATCAAGAATTACATCCAACTTGTCAATGGAGACTATAAAATACAGAAAGATATGGACAGATGTTTTGCAAACTCTTAAGAGACCACAGATGCCAGCCCAGACTACAATAGCCAGAAAATTTTTCAATCACCATAGATAGAGAAAACAATACCTTCCATTATAAAACTAAATTTAAGCCATACATATCTTCAAATCAAGTCTTATAGAAGAATCTAAAAGGAACTTCAACCTACAGAGCTTAAAAACACCCAAGAAAACACAAGAAATATATAAGCCTTGACCAGCTAAGTCAAATAAGGAAAACACATACACACACTACCACCACTATCAACAATAGCAACAGCAAAATGAAATAACAGTAACCAATAACCATTGGTTGTTGATGTCTCTTAATAACAAGAACATCAATTCTTCAATAAAAATACACAGACTAACAGAATGGATACAAAAACTTCTGCTATGTCCAAGAAACAAACCTCACCATAAAGGATAGAAATCACCTCAGGGTAAAAGGATAGAATTTTAATAGAAAAACAGTTATTCCAAGCAAATGGAACTAAGAAGCAAGCTGGCATAGCCTTTTTAATATTTGACAAAATTGACTTAAAATCAAAATTAACCAGAAGAGATAGAGAAGAACATTACATTCTCATCGAAAGGAAATTTCATCAAGAGGATTTTTTGTAATATTGCTAAATGATCTAATAAAATGTTGCAGTTATTAACATCTATGCCCCAAACACAAGAGTATCCAAGTTTGTAAAAGAAACGCTACTACTGACTACCCGAGGACCCAGCTATACCACTCCTGAGCATATACCCAAAAGATGCTCCAACATATAACAAGGACACATGTTCCACTATGTTCAGAGCAGCCTTATTTATAATAGCCAAAAGCTGGAAAGAACCCAGATGTCCTTCAACAGAGGAATGGATACAGAAAATGTGGTACATTTATACAATGAAGTATACTCAGCTATTAAAAACAATGACTTCATGAAGTTAGCAGGCAAATGGGTGAATCTAGAAAATATCCTGAGTGAGGCAACCCAGTCACAAAAGAACACACGTGGTATGCACTCACTGATAAGTGGGTATTAACCCAGAAGCTCAGAATACCAACGATACAACTCACAGACCCTATGAAGCTCAAGAAAAAGGAAGACTAAAATGTGGATCCTTCCATCCTACTTAGAAGGGGGAACAAAATAATCATGGGAGGTAGAGGGTGGAAGGGACTTGGAGAAAGAGAGGAGGGGAGGAAAAAGAGGGGCAGGATCAGGTATGGGAGGAGATGGGGGAGATGTACAGAAGGTCAGGAAATTGAACAGAGGTGTGTAGCAATGGGGCATGGGGAACTAGGTGTAGCCAACAGAAATTCCCAGATGCCAGGAAAGCTAGAGGCTCTCAGGACCCAATGGGGGTGACATTAGCTGAAATAACCAACAAAGGGGAGAGAGAACCTGTAGAGACCAAAGGTTAGCCCCCCACCATTTGAGGGATGGGGCCACACACCCATCTCCAAAATTTTTACCTAGAATTGCTCCTGTCTAAAGGAAATACAGGGAGAAAGAGTGGAGTAGAGACTGAAGGAAAGGCCATCCATCCAGATACCACCCAACCTGGGGATCCATCCCATATGCAGACAACAAACCCAAACACTATTGCTTATGCTAAGAAGTGCTTGCTGACAGGAGCCTGATATAGCTGTCTCCTGAGAAGATCTGCCAGAGCCTGACCAGTACAGATGTGGATGCTCACAGCCAACCATCAGACTGAGCTCAGGGACCTCAACGGAGGAGTTAGACTGAAGGAGCTGAGGGAGTTTGCAACTCCATAGGAAGAACAACAATATCACCCAACCAGACCCCTCCCCCAGAGATGCCAGGAACTAAACCACAACCAAAGAGTACACATGGAGGGACCCATGTCTCCAGCTGCATATGCAGCAGAGGATTGCCTTATCTGGTATCAATGGGAGAGGAGACCCTTGGTCCTGTGAAGGCTCCATGCCCTAGTGTAGGGGAATGCTAGGGTGGTGAGGTGGGAGTGGGTAGGTGGGTGAGGAAGTACCCTCATAGATGCAGGGGAGAGGGAATGGCATAGGGTTTTTGGAGGGGAAACTGGGAAAGGGAATAACATTTGAAATGTAAATAAATAAAATATCCAATTTTTAAAAAGGAAAAAATCCACATATTGACCCTCACACACTGATAGTGGAAGACTACAATACCATATTCTCACCAATGAACAGGACAAAAATTATATAGAAATGTTGGAGCTAACAGATGTTATAAACCAAATGGCCTTAACATATATTTATAGAACATTTCAACCAAACACAAAAGAACATAGCTTCTTCTCATCACTTCATGGACCTTTGCTAAAACTGACCAGATACTCAGACACAAAGTAAGTCTCATCAGATACAAGAAGATTGAAATAACTCTGCATCCTAGCAGACCACCAAGAATTAAAGCTGGATACCAACAACAGAAAGCTTACAAACTCATAAGAACTGAACGAATCTCTACTGAATGGAAAATGAGAAAATGGAAAAGAAGAATCAAGAAAGAAATTAAAGGCTTTCTAGAATTGAATGAAAATGAATGCACCACACACCCAACTTATGGACACAACAAGGGGTAGTTCTGAAAAGCAAGTTCACAGTATCATAATACTATGCTCATAGTAGCCTGGCTCAGAGTAGCAACTTAAAGCTCTATAACAAAAAAGAAGTAATACCCAAAGGAGCATATGACAAGAAATAATCAAACTCAGGGCTGAAATCAATAAAATAGAAACAAACATTTTACAAAGAATCAACGAAATGAAAAGGTTATTTTTTTTGTGAGAAAATCAGTTACATTGACAAGCTCTTATGTAAATTACCAAAAGGTGGAAAGATAATATCCAAATTAAGAAAAGTGGAGATGGAAAGAGAAACATAACAGAAATTGGAGGGAATCGAGATGATCATAAGGATATACTTTAAAAACCTGTTTTCCACCACACTGGTAAGTCTGAAAGAAATGAAGATTTTGTAGATAAGTACCATTTATCAAACTGAAATCAAGATCAGATAAGCAATTTGAACAGACATATAATTCCTAGTGCAATAGCTGCAGCAATTAAAATCCCCTGAGAAGGAAAAAGGCCAGACCCAGATGGTTTTAGGGCAGAATTCTAACTATCAAATCTCTCTCTCTCTCTCTCTTCTCTCTCTCTCTCTCTCTCACTCTCTGTCTCTCTCTCTCTCTCTCTCTCTGTCTGTCTCTCTCTCTCTCTCTCTCTGTCTCTCTCTCTGTCTCTCTCTCTGTTATCTATCTATCTAAGAAGAGTTAACAGTAACATATGAATTAGTTCCACGAAATTGAAACAAGAGGAACATTAATTGCCCAATTCCTTAAACAAGGCTATAGTTACCCTGGTACTCAAACTACATTAAGACCCAACAAAGAAACGGAATTACAGACCATTTTCCCTTATGAACATAGATGAAATGCTTTCCAATAACATTCTTGCAAACAAAATCCAAGAACACACCAAAAAGATGATTTGACACAATCAAGTAGGTTTTATCTCAGACATGTGGGGATGGTTCAATAACTACATCCTCCCCCCCCCCTGCAAAAAAAAAACACACAAAAAACAAGAAACAAAAAATTTGTAATCTACCATATAAACAATCTGAAAGACAGAGAGCACATGATCACCTCATTAGATGCAGAAAAGTTCTTTTACAAACTCTAATGCCTCTTTATATTAAAAGTCCTAAAGAGTTTAGGCGTAGAAAAGACCTATCTCAACATAATAAAGGCAGGTTGTAGCCACTTAACTGGAGAGAAATTGAAACAATTCCACTAAAATCAGGAACAAGGCAAGGTTGTTCACTCATTCTATACCTAGGCAACAAGTACGAGTCTTAGCTGGAACAATAAGCCAAGTGGAGATAAAGAGGATACAAACTGGAAAGGAAGAAGCCAAAGCATCATTTGCAGATGATATGATAAGATACATAAATGATCCTAAAAACATCCACTGGGAATCTCCTACAGCTGAAAACACTTTCAGCAAAGTAGCTGAATACAAAATAAACTCGCAAAAATCAGTAGCTTCCTATACACAAATTACAAATGGACTGAGAAAGAAATCAGGGAAACAACACCTTTCACAACAGCCTCAAATGTTATAAAATATCTTGGGATAATTCTAATCAAGAAAGTCAAAGTCTTGTATGATAAAAAACTTCAAGTCTTTGGAGAAAGAAATTGAAGAAGATAGCAGAAGACAGAAAGATCTCCCATGCTCCTTAATCCACTAACAGTAAAAATGTCCATTCTACCAAAAGCAACCTACAGATTCAATGCAACCTTCATAAAAATTCCAATACAATTCTTCTCAGACCTTGAAAGGACAATTCTGAACTTCTGAGGACAGCTAAAATAATCCTTAATAATAAAAGAAACGAAAGAGGTATTGCCATCCCAAATTTGAAGTTGTACTACAGTGATATAATAGTAAAAACAACATGATGTTGGGACAAAAACAGACATGTTGGTCAAGAGAAACAGTTTGAAGCCCCAGACATAAATATAGATATATAATGGTTGAGACAGAGCCCCAACTGCATATTTCTTGTCATCAAGTGAAGTTTCTAATGCCAGGAATGGGTTACATCTAACAGTTGTTGGCAAAAAGGGTCCCATGCAAACCCCTAAACAACATGGGCTGTTGTCAAGACTGTAAGTTGCTCTCCAGGAACTCATGGCAATGCCCTAAAATTGAAGAAAACAACAACTACACAACTCACTGAACATAGACAAGTTAATGCTGATACCTACATAGAGTCCTTATCCCTATGGGCTAATATCTTTGGTACAGGACAGACTCTGTCCACTAACAAATGAGAAATGCAAACCCTAACCCAGACACAAACCCTTTGATCTATAATGGTGTTCTGCATATCAGATAAGCTAGGGCAATTGTGGCACAAAGATTGTGGGAGTAACCAACCAATATCTGATTTAACTTAAGGCCTACTTAATGAGATGACATCCATACCAACATTGCTTGGGTTTCCAAGACCCTAAGACTAGATATTCCAGGGACCTAGGGTAAAACCAAATACTATTGGTCTAAAAAATAAAACAAAACACACCCCACAGTGATATATTATTAGTGACTCCTAATGACATTTCACTATACTCACAGATCACTGCCTCTTCATCCATCATCAGAGAAGCTTCCTCCAGCAGCAGATTCAAACAAATATATAGACCCAGAAGCAGACATTATGCAGAATATGAGAGACCTTGGAAACACTCAGCTGTAAATGGGATGCCTCTATCAAATCCCTTCTCTCAGAGCTCAGGGAACCCTGAGTGTAGAAAGCATGTAAGAGCCAGACAGAATGGAGGACACCAGGAGAACAAGGACCTCCAAATCAACATGACCAAAGCGCATACTAACTCAGAGAGACTGAGGCAGCCTGGAAACGGCAGACATGGGTCTGAACAAAATTGGATTCTAGAGATGAAAGGAGAAATGTACACATGTCCCCAGAACTAATCCAGACACAATCTCCAACTGATAAACACTACAAATGAAAATTAGTTTTCTACAGTCAAGTCTCATTGGGGAATCAAATTCTTAAGGGTAGGCCACATGACCAGCAGTAGATAGCCAACACGAAATGAACTCCATAGCATTTTTGGAGGTTTCTTGTCTTACAATGTTGTCTCGGGTTTTAAAAAACTATTAATTAATTAATTAATTAATTTTTAACCCTACAGATCCTTTGCATATATATTATGGCTTCAGGTGTTGTGTTTTTATGGATTTCTTTGTGTGAGAATGAATGTGTCTCTGTGTCTATGTCTTTCTTGTGACTTTTCTTGGGTTCTTTTCCTTGTTTGTTTTGTCATATTCTGATGCTTTTGGTTTTGTTTTATCTTATCATATCATATCACATTATAGTATATTTTTATCCCTTAGAAGCCTGGTTCTTATGGAGTATGCAGCCTTACTAAAGTAGCAGTTGTAGGTTCACCTCCAAGATCCATGACTCGTTAGCCCTGGGGAGTTGCCTAGGTCTCCAGTACCAGGTTTCCCTCTTGTTGAGGAGGCCTTAAGCTCAATTGGAAAACTGTTGGTTACCACCAAGGTATACATGCCAGTATTCCAGCCTTAATATTATGCCATGCTGGTCATTGTTGGAGGTTTTTTTGTTCTTCCTTTATTTCAAAACACCAAATGTGCTTTAAATCACTTATGTAGATCATTTTTTATACAAGTAGTAGCATATTATAAACACTACATGTTTTAAATATTGTAGCACTTTCTTCCCACCAGAGCACAGAGAGCTTCCTTATTTTTTAATGGACACAAATCACTGTATGAACATGGAATAGTTTATTCAACCGATTCCATACTGACAGATATTCTTACTTTTTCTCTTCGTTATTACAAATGATACTGCAATTAAAAGTCTTGATTGTAGCACATTCCTTTGATGTCAATCTACCCACATTCTAAATATTTGTCCTTATAACCACAGATAAGCATAGTCCTCACCTCTAGTCAAAGAAACTTCTGTTTGCAGCAGATGGAGACCATTACAGAACTATAGCTGTTCAAAATGGAGAGTTGTGGGGCCCAGTCCCAACGGATACGTCTACAAAACAGCTCCTGCACCTCAGGCCCAGAAATCATGGTGGAAAAGGCTGCAGAAAGATTGTTAGAGCCAGAGGAAGAAGGAGTTTGCTGTGAGACTGTGTCTCCCAGAGATGTCAGAAGCTACACCTATGAAGTCTCACCAACGTGGATGCCAAAACATGAACTGTGACACGGATAGACAAGCTCAAGCGGATGGATGAAAGATAATGGGACCTCAACCCCTAATCACAGAGCTACAGGCAACTAAGGGATGCTGTGAGTGGGAGAAGTGGTCTTCTCTAGGGCAGAGGACACCAAGTGGTCATCTCTCAAAACGCGTGTACAAGTAACATGTGACTGAGGGGTTGGAGTTGTACATTTAGGAACACACACACACACAGAGGTATAATAACAATTAAAGAAAAAGAGATCAAAAAAATTAAAAGAGAGTAGGGTATAAATGGGCACATTCAGAAGGAAGAGAGGGAAGGGGGATGATGTAAGGATATTATTTATAATCTAAACAAAAAATACTTTAAAAACTTCAAAAAAAAAATAAGCCTGGTTCTTTTGTGATTAGAGGCTGAAAGAGTGAGAGTGGATCCAGATGGAAGAGGGGGAGGGGAGGAAATGGAAGGTGTAGAAGGAGGGTGTGATGGCTATTCTAGCTTGTCAAGTTGACTATATCTGGAATGAACTACAGCCCAGAAATGGAGGGCACAACTCTGAGAGATTTTCTGTTTGGTTTGAAGTGTGTGGGTCCACTTCTAGTACCAGCCATTGAGGTAGAACAATTTGATCTGGATCTTAAAGAGGAAAGACACACATCTTTAATGCAGATCTTGAGGCAAAGAAGGCACACCTTAAATATATATGGGCCATGCCTTCTGCTGAAAGTCTATATAAGGACATAGAGGAAGAAAACTTTTGCTCTTTGCCTGCTTGCCCTTGCCTTGCTAACACATCCATTCTTTCACTGGCATTGGAGCCTGCTTCTTCAGGATTCCAGCAGATATAGATTAGCTGAGTGTCAGCCTTGTGGGTGGACTGAGGAACTACTAGATTCTTGATGTTCCATTCACTACAGCCAGCCATTGTTGAATTAGCTGGACTGTATCCTGTAAGTCATTGCAATAAATTATGCAGAGAGAGAGAGAGAAGAAAGACAGAGACAGAGAGAGACAGAGAGGGGGCGGATTCATTCCATAACTTCTAGAGAACCCTGACTAATACAGAAGGGAATTCATGATTAAGATATACTACATGAAAAAAAAAAAACCATTTTCCATAAAAGAAAACTAAATTGGTTTGCATAATCTCCCAGCTCTTTTCCCCGGACCATTTATCCAAGTTAGCATCTTAGAAAAGCTAAATCCCTTTCTGTGGTCACCTGCATTAACTAAACTGGCTTTAAAAGTTGCGCACCAGGAGAAAGGTGAGAGAAATGAAACCAGGCTATCTGTTGAAAGGTGAAATTAATCAAGAATGTGAACAGAATAATCAACAACAGGAGGCACCCCTGTCAAAAGTTCAGTCATCTGTCAGGAGTTAGGGACTGGCTCACACTTCCTGTAGGCTTAAGTAGGAAGCATGCATTGAAAACAAAATTTGCTGGTGGATCTTAAATTTAAAGCTTTAATTTATTTTGAACTGATATGTGTCACTGATGTGAGATCATTATCAAATGATCCAAGCACTGTTTGTGGGTACAGTGTTATTGCTGGACCGAAGAAGTCAGTTTGGGTGCTTTATGACATGGCAGGTGATTGCCATTAACAAAATAGAAGGGAAGAATTTGAGTAAGCAATGATAAAAGTTTAAGGTGATGGCTCGGAAATGTACTTGAGTTAATCTCTGCCCAACGTACACACGAATCAAACATCAGTCAAAACAGAAAAAAACAACAGTTCATTTCTGGATCAGGAATTATGGCTTCAATTAGGTGCTAGTGTGGCAGCAAGTGCCTGCAATCTCAGCAATATAGGAAGCTGAGGCAGGAGGATCACTTAAGCCCAGAAGTTTGAAGTCAGCCTGAGCAACATAGTAAGATCCACACCCCACAGAAAAACAATGTGTATGTGACATCAATATGAGCTTTGTCTTTTGCACATCTGCAAGTAAAAGGGTCTGGCCAGTACTAAGGCTGTTTTTTTTTTTTTTTTCAGCCCAGAACCTCACAGAGAGATGTTCTAAATATGTAATGAAGTCAGAGAAAGAATTTTGTTGGTTGAGACTATGTCTCTTTTCAGTTTTGCATAGTTTGTCTACAAACTGAAATAAATCTGTAGCTGGCAATATCAACTTAAAGTGACGTCCAGCTAGTTGGTGTTTGTGAATTAAGAATTCCTAAATAAACCAGTAGCTCTTCCTCAGTAGCAAAGCCAAATGTGTTGTAAAACCAGACAGACATAGCACATATCCAAGTGTCAAGTAGAGATTTCTAAAAAGCCTCTTGTCACTTCTAGAATTCATTTGACCTATTCAAAAATACTCATTTCAAGCTGAAAAATCATTACCGTCTAAGGGTTAGACCTGAGAGTGCATTAGCAAATTAAAAATTGCTTTTTATAACTCACAAAGTAAATGTCACTCTGGAGATTGCATTTCATCTGGTGCTGTTTCCCTATCATCAGAGGGCTCCAATAGACAAGAGTCATAGCTAGTATCATCAGCTACTGGGACTTATTTTGCTTTTAATGCTTAAAGGGTTGGAACTCTAATATGTTCATCGGAAGCAGAAAATCAACAGACCTCTCACTAACCTGACTTCTTCCTTTTCATGACTGAGATGATCCCTAAGGAGTCTTTGAAATTATAAGAATTTTATTATACATCTTATCAAAGACCGATTGATTATGTCTACCAATTATCATCCCCAAGAGGACAGCATTTAGAAGCAGAGCCTGTGGTAGATAATCAGGTACAGCAGACGCTTTTAAAGGTAACGCCTCTCCCCCCATAATGTAATCTCTGCCCTTAAAATAAGACAGGAAAACGCGGCTTATCAAGTGTAGGCAGAGACCAGAGTGCTTTCCCATACAATAGTGAGGAAATACCCTAAAGGTGGCTGTCAGTAAGACAAGAACAAACTCTCCCAAGACACTACATCTTCAGCATCGGAATCTGAGAACTCCTACCTTTTCAAACTGTGAAAAAAAAATGTCAGTCACACGATGTACTTCGGTTTCTATTAGAAGCCTGAACTAAGACACACCTATGTGTAATACTAAAAATTAGACGAAAAATTGGAAGTTAGCCTACTTTTTTTAAATTGCAAACTACTAGCAGTAAATTCAGCTCATACAGTGCTAACATTACAATCTTTAGAGATTATTCCTGGAACATAAGGAGAACAGGAGCTGCTTCAGATCAAAGTTTGCTCTCCAACCCCTTTCTGTCTGGTTTGTCTAAAGCTTTGTCTTCCCATTTGACAGACAGAGGAATGTAACCTGCTGTTAATCTTGGCTCACCCAAATGCTCACCTATGATGGGAGTAATCAACTGTACTTTGATTGGATATGAGACCTAGTCCATGAGGAGAGGGGCAACCCATGCCTGTTATAGTAAGCCTGACTAACAGCCCATTCTAGGGAGGTTGTGGGCCCAGGCAGGGAATATATTACTGCTGTTTAAATTGATACACCATCTAACCGCCTTCTAAATATCTTTGCTTGTGCCTGTAGGCAAAGCTGCTACCAGGCTTAATCAGAAAAACCTGTCTTTACAATGAATAATGGTGAATGTCGAGAATCAAACTCAGAATGCAGAGAATAAGCAATGGTTATGGTTCTAGTCCTAAACAAGACATTTGTGCCACTGTCTCCAAGGCTCAGGAAGATTGCAGAAGAGGAGGCTGAATGTAAGAGCAGGAAGATAGGGTGATGGGCTACAAAATGCTATTCCCTGTGCTATTGTCATCATTAATCCATAACCACTATAGTTACCTTCAGTGGGTTCACACAAGACCAGCCTGTTAACAGTAAATCAAGGAAGGAGATGGAGCTTACAATGCCCTACTCTTCACCTTTTAACTATTGACTATTGATAGATTTGGAGAGAGGAGGAACCACTGTCTTTAAATGCTGGCTTCTTTCACTGGGATCAAAAGGAGAGCTCCAAACCCATGGCCACACAGAAATCCCTGGTTAATCTCAGAGGGCAACAAAACAAATGAATAGATATTACTACAGTAGAAACATTTGTAGGGAGAAGAGGGTAGATACGGATGTAGCAAGCACCTTTCTGACTGAGCTATCTCTCCAGCATGCCTCCTTTTTTGGAGATCTGAGGTTTAGACTCAGAACATCACGTAGCTAAGCAAGTGCTTTACCACTTAGCTACGTCCGTAACTCCCACTCCCGCAATCCTGTGAATATTCCCAAAGCAAATGAAATCTCTCTATGGAAAAGATAACTGCTCCTCTCTATTTATCTTATTTGATGACCCATATCAGATGAATATATGAAGAAAATATGGTGCATTTACAATAGAAACTACTTAGCCATAAAGATGAATGGAATCCTGACACAGAAACATAGACACAACCAGAAAATGGTACATTGAGTGAACCAACTGAGATGCTGAAAGGCAAATGTATGCTCAGTAATTTAAAGGAATCAATCATTTAAGCTTGCAGCTAAAAAGAAAAGAACAGTAGTTACTAGAGGTGGGGATATTTAAGAAATGGAAGAAATTAAGAGGGATTTAAATATAGTCTTTTAGTTCTTTAAGACTTTTGTACCATATGTTTTGCTCATATTCATTCTCTTTAGGAATTTTAAAGACAAGGAGGAGTGCTATACAGAGGAGCAGGGCAAGAGTAAGAAAACGGTGTATTGATACACTATCTAATAAATGCATGGGATATCATAGTGAGGACAACTAATTTATTCAATTATAACAGATTAATAAGTATTTTTTGAAAAGATACCACTCAGACCTGGAGAGATGGTTCTGTTGAAGTAATTATTTAAAAACGGCGGCACCCAATCTGGCTTCTTTTTAATCAGCTGCCATCTTCCGGACTAGCCTAGGCCTGAGAATACGCTGTTTAGATCAGCCTGCCAGCTCAGGCCCCGGCTCAGGTGGCCACAGACACCAGCCCTGCCACCCACGAGATGCCAGCATGGGAGATGGCTCTGCCAATCTTCTTCCACGCTGTCTCCACAAGGCTAGGCTGAGCCCAGACCATCCCGTCATCCCGGAGGTACCCAGTAGAAATGAGGCTCTAATGGTTAAAGATTATCTAATAGCTTTATATATTTGGTAATGCTCACATAAGATGCCCACACAATTAGAAGTGTTAGCCAATTAACTAACCTAGATATAAGTTGTTACCCAGGACTGCTCCCGATACATGAGTAGTTCTCCATCACTCCTCCATCTCTGCCTCCTCAGCTCCTCCTCTTCCTTCCCCTCTTTCTCTCCTTACTCCTCCCACCTTAGCTCCTTCCAACTTGCGGGGAAAATATGCCGCTACATGGTTCAGTGGGTAAAACTGCCCATAGTGCAAGCATGATGATGTGAGCCTATTGTAGAAATAGAGAATAGATTCCATCTCTGAAGTTGTTTTCTGACCACTCTCTATATGCCATGGCACATGTGTAACATTGCATACACATGCACACACACATATGCATGCATGCACATGCACACACACAATGATAAATAAAAGTTTTAAAAAGACATCATTTAGATATTTATAGGTGATCTTATTTAAGGAAATGTTCTACTACCTATTCAAAAATTTACACATTATCTGGAAAGACACACAATAAATTCATAATAGAGTGTATCTATTTTATATTCTTCACTCTTTATGTTATATTTAACAATGCATTGTCATTACTTGCATAATTTCTAAACTAGAATTATTTAAGGCAAACATGAATAAACCATATATGTATAGCCTGATATTAACTAGTTTGAAGAAAACAATATGCAGCAAGGTGTTTGTAGAAAATAAGACTATTTGTAAGATAACAAAAGAACATATTTAAACCTTTTGCAAGAATGTCAAATTTCAGGAAAAATATATGTCAATACATTCTTTAAAAAAATACATGGTCAATTCTGCATGAAATCGAGAGGGCTTACTAGGGGAAGTAATGGGAACAACAGGAAGGGGGCAGGGATGCAGGGTAGTAGAAGTTGGGGAGGTGAATCAACAAAAATAAAGTGTGTGTGAAAATGCTATAATAAATCCCCATCACTTCAAATGCTAATTTAAAAACCTAATAAATGGTCCCCTTTGGAGATGAAGAGTACGTATTCAGGGTAAGGCAAAGGACTATTCACTTTAAATCATTTTGTGTAGTTTAAATTATGCTAATATAGTCTTCTTTCTTTTTATTAATTTATTCCCTTTACATCCTGATCACACCCCCTACCTGAAGTCCTCTTAGTCCTATCCTCCCACCCTCTTCCCCATTCCCCCTCCCCTTCTCCTCAGAGATACTAGCCTTCCCTGGCAGATCAAGTGGCATCAGGACTAAGTATATCCTCTCCCACTGAGGCCAGTGAAGGCAGCACAACTAGGGGAGAGGCATCCAAAGGCAGACAACAGAGTCCAAGTCATAGATGCCTCCCCACAACCCACTCTAATTGTTAGGGGACCCACATGCAGAACAAGCTGCAGATGTGCCACATATGTGTAGGGGGGCTAAATCCAGACAAGGCATGCTCTTTGGTTGGTGATTCAATCTCTTTGAGCCCTGATGGGGCAAGGTTACTTGACTCTGTAGGTCTTCTTGTGGTGTCCTTGACCCCTCCAGCTCACTCACTTTTATCCCTTACTCTTCCACAAGACTCCCCAAGCTCTGCCTAATTTTGGCTGTGGGCCTCTGCATCTGTTTTCATCAGCTGCTGGATAAGGCTTCTCAGGAGACAATTATGCTAAGCTCCTGTCTGCAAGCATAGCAGGGTATCATTAATAGTGTCAGGGGTTGTCTGTCTCACATGGAGTGGGTCTCAAGTTGGGCCAGTCATTAATTGGCCATTCCCTCAGTCTCTGCTCCATCTTTATCCTGACTATCTTGTAGGCAGAACAAATTTTGAGTGGAACGTTTTTTGGATGGTTTGGTGTCCCGGTCCCTCCACTGGAAGTCCTGCCTGGCTATAGGAGGTAGGCACTTCAGGCTCTGTATCCCCTGCTGCTAGGAGTCTCAGCTAGAGTCACCCATATATTCTCCCAATAATCTTCCTTGTTCCAGATCTCCAATTTCTCCCAGAGATGCCCCCACCAATTTCCCTTTCTCCCCCAGCCCTCTCACCCCACCCCTGCTCTCCTCATACCTGACTCCCATTCCTATTCCCATTCCTATTCCCATTCCCTCCACATCCCCTTTCCAACCCAATTCCCTCTCTCCATCGTCTTTCAATATCTATTTTATTTTCCCTCTGAGTGAGATTCAAGCATCCTCCCTTGGGCCCTCCTTGTTACTTAGCTTCTTTGGGTCTGTGGATTGTAGCATGGTTATCCTGGATTTTATGGATAATATCCATTTATAAGTGAGTGTATACCATGCATGTCTTTCTGGGTCTGGGTTACCTCACTCAGGATGATCTATTCTAGTTCCATCCATTTGCCTGCAAATTTCATAATGTCCTTGTTTCTGAGTAGAGTTAGCCCAAGATATTTTATACTATTTGTGGCTATTGTGAAGGGGTGTTTCCCTAATTTCTTTCTCAGCCTGTTTATCATTTGTATAAAGGAAGGCTACTGATTTATTTGAGTTAATTTTATATCTGGCCACTTTACTAAAGTTGTTTATCAGCTGGAGTAGTTCTCTGGTAGAATTTTTGGGGTCACTTATGTATACTATCATATCATCTGCAAATAGTGATACCTTTATTTCTTCTTTGTCTGAAGACCCAGCAATACCACTCTTGGGCATATACCCAAAAGATGCCCAACAATGCCACAGGGACACAAGTTCCAGTATGTTTATAGCAACCTTGTGCCTTGTTTGTGATAACCAGAAGCGGGAAACAACCCAGATGTCCCATGACAGAAGAATGGATACAGAAAATGTGGATCATCTACACAATGGAATACTACTCAGCTATTAAGAAAGAGGACATCCTGAGTTTTGCAGACAAATGGATGGAAATAGAAAATATGCTGAGTGAGATAACTCAGACCCAAAAGGACATGCATGGTTGCATGGTATGTACTCACTAATAAGTGTATATTGGAGAGAGAGAGAGAGAGAGAGAGAGAGAGAGAGAGAGAGAGAGAGAGAGAGAGAGAGACCCAGGATACAGTCCACAGAACTCAAAAAAGTCAACAAGCTGAAGGGCCCAAGGAGGATGCCTCAGTCCCACTGGGGAGAGAGGGAGGGCTCTGGGAGAGAAAGTGGAGGTGGGGAGAGGGGAACCTGATCTGGTATTGGGTGAGGGAAAATGACCAAATCTCTGAGGGCTAGCAGAAAGAAAGGAAATAGACAACCTTGGGAAGTAGGAGGTTCGGAGGACCCTCCAAAATGCACCAGAGACCTGGGAGGTGAGAGACTTTCAGGACTCAAAGGGAGGGACCTTAGATGAAATGCCCAAAAGTAGGGAGAGGGAACTTATAGAGCCCACCTCCAGCAGGAAGGCAGGGCATCAAGTGAGGGAGGGGGTTGCCATCCCACAGTCAAAACTCTAACCCAGAATTGTCCCTGTCTGAAAGGACTGCAGGAATGAAAATGGAGACGAGCCTGAGGAAAATAAGATCCAGCAACAGGCCTAAAGTAGGATCCAGCTCGAGGGGAGGCCCCAAGGCCTGACGCTATTACTGAGGCTATGCAGTGCTCACCAAAATGGGCCTATCATGACTGCCCTCTGAAAGACCCAAGAAGCAGCTGAAAGAGTCAGATGCAGGTATTTTCACCCAACCAATGGACAGAAGCTGCTGACCCCTGTGGTTGAATTAGGGAAAAGCTGGAAGAAGTTGAGGAGGAGGGCAACCCTGTAGGAGGACCAGCAGTCTTAATTAACCTGGACCCCTGAGATCTCTCAGACACTGGACCACCAACCAGGTAGCATACACCAGCTGATATGAGGCCCCCAACACATATACAGCAGAGGACTACCAGGTCTGGGTTTAGTCAGAGAAGATGCATCTAACCCTCAAGAGACTTGAGACCCCAGGGAGCAGGGAGGCATGGTGGGGTGGGGGACGGTGAGGGTGGGGACATCCTTGTGGAGACGGGTGAGGAGGAGGTATGGGATTTGGAACAGTTGGAGGGTGGACAGAGGCAGGGAATAAAATCTGGAGTGTAAATAAATCAAAGATTAAATAAAAAATAGCTGGGTAGTATTCCATTGTGTAAATGTGCCATTTTTTTTTTATCCATTATTTGGTTGAAGAATATCTGAGTTCTTTCCAGCTTCTGACTATTATAAATAAAGCTGCTATGAACATAGTTGAACAAGTGTCCTTGTGCTATGGTGGAGCTTCTTTTGGGTATATGCCCAGGAGTGCTATAGCAAGGTCTTGAGGTAGAAGTACTCCTAATTTTCTGAGAATGGCCAAATTGATTTTTAAAGTAGCTGTACCAGTTTGCACTCACACCAGCAATGGAGGAGTGTTCCCCTTGCTCTATATCTCTCTCTAGCATGTGCAGGCACTTGAGTTTTTAATTTTAGACATTCTGTCGGGTGTAAGATGGAATCTCAAAGTCACTTTGATTTTCATTTCCCTGATGACTAAGGATGGTGAACTTTTTTTTAAAATCCTTCTCCACCATTAGCAATTCCTCTGTTGAGAATTCTCTGTTTAGCTCTGTACCCTGGTTTTTAATTGGGTTAGTTTGTTGGTGTCTAACTTCTTGACTTCTTTATATATTTTGGATATTAGCTCTCTGTTGGAATAAGGGTTGGTTAAAATCTTTTCCCATTCTATAGGCTGGCATTTTTATCCTTTGCCTTACAGAAGCTTTAAGTTTCATAAGGTCTCATTTATCAATTGTTGATCTTAGTGCCTGAGTCACTGGTGTTCTGTTGTCCTCCTATACCAATGCGTTTATTCCCATTTTCTCTTCAATTAGATTTAGTGTATCTGGTTTTCATTGAGGTCCTTGATCTATTTGGATTTGAATTTTGTGAGAGAATGATAGATATGGATCTGTTTGCATTCTTCTATATGTAGACATCTAGTCAATTAAACGAGCACCATTTGCTGAAGATGCTTTCTTTATTTCATTGTATGGTTTTGGCTTTTCTGTTAAAAATCAACTGTCCATAGGTGTGTGCATTTATTTCTGGGTCTTTGATTAGAGACAGGATTTCTCTGTGTAACCTTGGCTATCCTGGAATTCTCTCTGTAGACCAGGCTGGCCTTGAACTCACAGAGATCCTCCTGCCCCTGCCCTCCTGAGTCCTGGGATTAAAGGCATGCAGGAAGGAAGAGAAAGGCATAGGAAGAGAAAAATATTTTAATTTGAAGGTAGCAAGGCTTGTTACTATATTAAAACCAAGGCCTACACATTTGTTTCCAATTTTCCAGGGTTTCCTTCTTTGTACCTAAGCTTAAGACAAATGGTATTCAGGATACCATGACTCTGTAACCCTTAACATACTTACCACTGTTTGCTGACCTAAACCTATGGGTTCCTTTTAGCTCCATGCCAGAGGAACAGAAAAAATTAGAGATCTCATAAAATATCTTCTCCATTTCATCTACATCCTGGAATGGATTCTATAGCAAGTCCTAGACCATTGGATGTAAGGGTATGGTAAAGAACAGCAATTCACACACAGGATAATAAAATAATTTACTCACTTCTAGTGATGAGTAGATATGCAGGATATGAAGACTGCGTGTATATACTCCAAAAGGAAAAGACACTCATCTTGTTGGAAGCTGTAAGACTCTAGTGTAGGTGGATGGACAAAGGCAGACAAATAAGACATATGGCACAGATGCCCTATATTTTGAGCTAAAGTGTACAGGTGTACACTTTCCATGGAAATCACATTCCTTCTCATTATTTTTCAGCTTTTGACAGCTAAAGCACATACTGGACTATCATCAAAGGCATAGTAAATTAATTTCCCATTTACTGTCATCCCATCTCTACAGGCTTCTACTAGTACTGAGAGATGAGTAGGACAGCATCAAGACACAGTGGACAAAGGCTAATAGGAGTCATTCATTTCATCTCTCTTCCTATCCCTCAACCCCCCAACCCAAACATAACCACTTACAAAGCATATACATGCTAGCAAGATGCAATCAATGTGCTGTTGCCCAAAATAAATTATGATAAAATTGTCTAATCCTATTGATATAGGAGCAAACTGGGACAAATGTGAAATTCAGTTCCCCTCATAGCTCTAAGTCTACATTCTCTTTGGATGTTTTTTATTGATGTAAAATTTTTAAACATCTTACTTTGTTTTTTATTAGCTTCTATTCACTGTACAATGTAATCGGATTCATACTGACATTTTCATTCAAGTATATCGTGTACTTTGACCCCACTTCCCTCACTTTCAGTATTATCGATGACATAGTGTTTGCTTCTATAAGGCAGAGGAGTCTGAATCATGGGGATTCCAGAACAGAAGCTGAGGCATACTCAAAAAATTTGGTTATACACTCTAGGGTCCAAATGTAGGAATTTAAAGGTTCTGGAAAATCAAAACTATATAGAGTTTTGATTGACGCAGTCTCTGATCATCTAATGATTTTGCCACAGTTTCTAGCATAGTGTCAATGAATTAAGTAGGATAATAGCTGAAAAGAGGAGGAGGAAGCAGATTCAGTTGAATACCCATTGTCCATATTGCCTTCCTTC
This sequence comes from Mastomys natalensis, assembly GCA_021653895.1. Classification (NCBI taxonomy): domain Eukaryota; kingdom Metazoa; phylum Chordata; class Mammalia; order Rodentia; family Muridae; genus Mastomys; species Mastomys natalensis. Next base: position 61,137 of record JAJTUV010002456.1, read on the forward strand.
CCCATCCCAACCATTCATATCGTTAAGTCTCTTCACACATACCAGCCCAGGCACCTGCAGCAACAGTAAATCATGGCTTGACTCCAGTAAGAAACAGGATGGAGGCAGTGCTAGAAAAGAATCCTAATAGCATGTGAGCTTCTTTGATCTCAGTGAAAATCAGTGAGGTTTCTGACCCTCTCATTCTCTGAAGCCCATCCCCTCACATCTTCTCTTGAGATTGCTCGTCCTAACATAATAGACACAGTTCACATATTTGCTCATCTCCAGTTTATGGAACTTTCTTCCCATGGCCTCTCTACTTCTAATCTCCTTTCTTCTCCCTTCAAGATTTTTTTCAATTGGTCTTTCTGGGACAAACAAAAACCTAGTCTCAAGGTTTTTCTTCTTCCTAAGCATAAAAGTACTCAAGCCCCAAAAGATGAACAATTAACATATAGTATTGCTTGGGCAATACTATCTTCTCCTCGAAGAGTAGCACTAACTGAACTACTTGCAGATAAAATTACACATGTGATAGCTGTGTCTATTGGTATGTTTGAAAAATACATGTACAAGTGCACAAATATTCATGGTATGCAATATTGCTTTAATATTCTAAGAGCTGATGAAAGTGGTCTATTATCTGTGAAAATGCACTTTGACCTACTGAATGAGAACATTGGTACAGAAATATAGGTTTCTGGAATGAGTCACAGTGAGAGGGACTGATAACAGAGTAACTAAGGAATGGTGGGTCCAAAGACCTCCAAAGCCCTCACCTTAATAAAAGCAGAGCATCGAGGGGAATTTTTTCCCAAACCTACCTTTTGAGAACTTTTGAATTAATCAAAGGTCTTTAATAATCCAAGGAACCGTTTCAAAGAAAACTGCATTGAAGCATCCCTCCCATTCTGTTTTCAAAACATCATCGCTTCACATGATTTCACTCTTATTTAATCCATCTTAGGGTTTGCCTCATGCAAAAGTGTTTCTTTATAGTTTAAAATATTAAGAACAGTTTTAGGCTTAGAGAAAGATGATGTAGTTTAACAAAATAGAGTTGACAGGGACAGGGAAATAGTAATATAGAACTCTCCAGTGATTATCTTCTTTGATACCAGCATCAAAACTACCCATGTACAAAATGGCTCTGTGAGAATTAAGGAAACCAGTGAGGGACCAAAGCACCAGAGTGCATCACAGAATACAAAAAGACACATAAAAACAAGTAGAAAGGGCAGGTCTGCATTACCTATGTCATCAGTCCCTCAATAGCACAATGCGAGTTTAAGAGAGATGCACGCTATGTGAAAGAGGGAAGTGAGGAATACATCTTTCCTTCAAATTCTGATGCTGGGGCAATTCCACTAAAAGCCTACTACCAGGCAGTAGTCCATGGCCCCAGACTCTAAATAGCCTCTAGGTCTGCTACTATACCAAGCTAGTCACCACAAAACCAGAGTCTAGCTTTGCACATCTGAATTGATCTATGTAACTGTTGTGTTGGTCTCAGGAGATCAAATTCTAGGTGACTTTCAATGCTAGACAAGTCCCAGTGTTTACCAGGCTAGAGGTCCATAATAGTTCCATGCAAGTCTCAACAGCTTCAGATATGTTCTAGGACACAAATCAGTCCAGACACAAATTGGCCCATATAGCTCTAGGCTATAAGCCTGCTCTAATATGTCAACACATCTAACCTCAGGAACCAAGACAGCATCCAGGAATACAGGGTGACCAGTAGTAAGGTGGCTACCCTCTAGGCTAGCCTTTGAGGACATGTGGCACAGGCCAGTCCTCACAGATTTAACTACTTAGAACATCTCTGTACACGCAACCTTCAAACTGCAACTTAGCCCCTATTGACCCAAGCTCCAAGTCATCCATTCTACAACTTCGACTATAGTCCAGGATGCACAGCTATGAACCTTAGCCTAGCATCTGTGATCCCTGGTTTTGTATAATTACCCAAAGATGTTTAGGCTCCATACTTGTCTAGGCACAAGGCGGCTATAAACACCAGTGTTATACGGGTTCAGGTCTATTCCATTGGTCCTTGTTCTAGACAGCTTCCACAGACTGAGATTATAGACCATCCATAAAGGTACAGGCTCTAATCCAGACTTCTGGGTCCAAGACTTAGGCTTTTCCCAAATTTTGGATTTTAGTCCCCTTCTAGTGCCTAGCCCCTGAAGCTTCAGGTCCAAGGATCACTCTAGTGCCAAGCTAGTCCTTGTAGACTCAGGCTTCATAAATAGTCCCTAGGCTCCACAGACCCAAACCCTCTCCAAGTAGACATAATGAAAAGGTCCCACCCTAGTGGGAGCCACACCCAGATCTAATTGCTGATCCAGGTAGTAGTCAACACAAAGACTTCAGTGGGAAGCTTGCCAGGAATCACAAAAGATAACCTGCCTGGAATTTAGGCTTAGTAGTTCCTCTATGTATCATGTATATGTATGTGTACACATTGTGTAGTATGTGATATATATATATATATATATATATATATATATATATATATCATATACCACACACACATACACACACATATGAATTTAAAATTGTTTTATGTGTCATTTGTTTCCAAAACTTAATGAAAAGAGAACTATAAATATTTTAAGGAAATATTTTTCAAAGAGAATTCTCATTTATAGCTCTTTGCTTCATTCAATCCCTCAGTTTTCCTCTATTAACATATGGCTTTTGAATAGTAGATTTGTTATAGTAGATGATCTATGGATACTTTATTAAGGTTGATAGTTGTCTTAGTTATGCTTTCCATTGCTGTGAAGAGACACCATGACCAAGGCAACTCTTATAAGGACAACATTTAATTGGGGCTGGCTCACAGGTTCAGTGCATTATCATTAAGGTGGGAGCATGGAAGCATCCAGGCAGGCATGGTGCAGGAGGAGCTGAGAGTTCTACATCTTTATATGAAGGCCACTAGGAGAAGACTGGCTCCCACATCGCTAGAAGGAGGGTCTCTTAAAGTCCATGCCCACAGTGTCACACTTCCTCCAACAGGGCGACACCTATTCCAACAAGGCCACACCTCCTAATAGTGCCACTACCTGGGCAAAGCATATTCAAACCACCACAGTAGTTTACATTAGGGCTCATCTAGTCCTCCTTCTATGGAGTGTGACAGATATATTGCATATAGCTACTATTATAGCATCATACAGAAGTTTCATTGCCCTAAAACTCCCCTTATGTAATAGGTATTAATGTCCCCGATTTTGCTCCCATCTTTTGCAATGATTCTTTTCTCTCTAGAATTTTGCCTTCTCCTGATAGCATATGAATGGAATCGTTGGTAATGTGTTATATGTGTGGTTTGCATGTATGAGTATTCAAACATGTGGCACACATGAGCATAGAGAAGTTTAAAGTTATCAGAAGGGCCTGGACAGATGTGCTTCAGACTTTAAGTGACCAGCCCAGACTACTCTACCAAGCAAAATTTTCTTTTTCTTTTTGTTTTTTTTGTTTTGTTTTCTGAGACAGGGTTTCTCTTTGTAGCCCTGGCTGTTCTGGAACTCACTCTGTAGACTAGGCTGGCCTCGAACTCAGAAATCTGCCTGCCTTTGCCTCCCAAGTGCTGGGATTAAAGGCGTGTGCCACCACCGCCCGGCTAAGCAAAATTTTCAATCAAAATAAAATGATAAAATAAGGCATTCCATAAAAAAATGAAAATTAAGCAATGCTATTTACAAATCACACACATACAACACACACAACCACCACCACCTCCACTACCACCACCACCAACATGAGCAACCACCTACAACAACACTAAAATAACTGGAATTAACAGCTCTTGTTATAGCTCAACATCAGTGATCTCAATTCTCCAGTAAAAAGACAAAGACTAATGGAATGGATAGAAAAACAGGGTCCATCCTTCTGCTGCATCCAAGAAATATGCCTTAACATCAAGAATAGATATCACCTCAGGGTAAAAGAATAGGATATTCCAAGCAAATGGACAGAAGAAGTAGGTTTTTATAGCCATTTTAATATCTGACCAAATAGACTTCAAACAAAACTAATCAGAAGAGATAAGGAAGGACCCTACATGCTCAAGGAAAAATCCACCAAGAGGACATCGCAATTCTTAAAATCTATGCCCACAAACACAGGAACACCCAACTTCGTACAAGAGACACTACTGCAGTTTAAATCACATTATTGACCCTCACATTGAGAGTTAGGGGACTTCAATAACCCCACTCTTTCCAAGAGAGGTCATACAGATAATATCTAAATGGAGAAATGCCAGAGCTAGCTGATGTTATAAACCAAATGGACCTAAAAGATATTTACAAACATTGCACCCAAACACAAAAGAATATACCTTTCTCTTAGAACTTCATCAAACTTTCTCCAGAACTGACCATATACTTGGACACAAAGCAAGTCTCTACAAGAAAATTAAAATAACTCCCCTGCATCCTAACTGACTACCAAGGATTAAAGCTGGATACCACCACCAACAGAAACTTACAAATTCATGTACCTGAACAATTTTCTATGACTGAAAACTGTGTCGAGACAGAAATTTAGAGAAAAATTAAAGACTTTCTAGAATTGAATAAGAATAAATACACAATATCCCCAAACTTGTGGGATACAGTAAAGGCAATTCTAAGATGTAAGTTCATAGCACTAAGTGTCTACATAAAAAATTGGAGGACCAGGCAATGGTGATGCATGCCAGGATATCTAAAACAATCCTGAATAATAAAAGAAATGCTGCAGGTATTACCATCTCCAATTCAAGTTATACTACAGAGCTATAGCAATAAAAACAACATGATATTAATATAAAAAAACATCATGTTGATGAATAGAATCAAATTGATAACCCAGACATAAATTCATACACATATGGAAACTTGATTTTTGACAAAAGAAGCCAAAACTACCCAATGGGATAAAAAAAGACAGCATCCTCAACAAATGGTGCTGGTCAAACTAGATGGCTTCATGCAGAATTGAAATAGACCCATACTTATCGCCCTGCACAAAACTCAACTCCAAGTAGAACAAAGAACTTAACAAAAGACAGATATACTCAGGGCTGGAGAGATGGCTCAGTGGTTAAGAGCACTGGTTGCTCTAGCGGAGGTTCTGAGTTCAATTCCCAGCAACCACATGGTGGCTCCACAACCATCTACATTGGGATCTTATGCCCTCTTCTGGCATGCAGGTGTACATGCAGATAGAACACTCATATACATAAAATAAATAAATCTTAAAATAATTTTTTTAAAAAGAATAGATATAGTAAATTTCATAGAAAAAAGTGGGTAATAGCCTTGAACACATTGGTACAGGAGACAACTTTCTAAACAGAACACCATTAACTCAGGCAGTACAATCAACAATTAATACATGGAACCTCATGAAACTGAAAAGTTTCTACATGGAAAAGTACACAGTCATTCAGCTAAAGTGGCAGTCTTCATAATGGAGAAAGAGTTTTATCAACTACACATACTATAGAGGGTTAATATCCAAAATATATAAAGAACATAAAAACTAGACATCAAGAAAACAAATAATCCAATTTAGAAATGGGGTACAGACCTAAGCAGGTTTCCAAAGAAGAAACTCAAAGTGCTGAGAACCACTTAAAGAAACACTCAACACACTTAGGCATCAGGAAATGCCAATCAAAACCACTTTGAGATTCCATCAGCATGGCTAAGATCTATAAAACAAGTGACAGCTCATGCCGCTGAGGATGTGGAGCAAAGGGAACACTCACCAATTGCTGCTGGGGTGCAAGCGTGTACAGTGCAAAATTGGAAATCAGTGTGGTATTTCCTCAGGAAGATGGGGATCCATCTACCTCAAGATCTGTTTGTATCACTCTTGGGCACATATCCCAAAATTGCTTCATCCTACCCCAGCTTTAACCTACACTGTTAAATCATATTTGTTGCTGCTTTAGTCATAATAGCCAGCAATGGGAAACAACCTATATGTCCTTCAACAGAAGAATGGATAAGGAAAATGTGGTACATTTACACAACAGACAATTACTCAGCCATTAAAAAATTAAATCATGAAATTTGTAAGGAAATGGATAGAGCTAGAAAAGATCATCCTGAGTGAGGTAATCTATACTCAGAAATATAGCCTGCAATTACTTAATGTGGATATTAGCTGTTAATGATAATCAAGCTATAATCTGTAGAACCATAGAGTAAGAGACTAGAGGGAGCAGAAGTAAATAGGAAATATAGAACAATAGGTCTTGCAAAGAAAGAGAAACAGAATAGATAACGATGGATCGATGGATGGATGGATGGATGGATGGATGGATGGATGGATGGATGGGTGCTATAATGAGAGATCAAATGAGAAGGGAAAAGAAGAGAGGATTGAGGGATAGAATACAGGAATAAATAGCTAAAATTAAGGAACATTTGGGTGGTAGTATGGAAACCTAAGAAAGAAGCTTCCTAAAATATGTAAATATATGAAGGCAATCTAAATGAAATTATCAAGTAATAGGGGAGACAGAGTCCCAAGTGGACATCTCTTGTCACCAAATGAAGCTTGCAGTACAGAGATTGGGTTACATCTAATTGATTGTTGGCCAAAGGGGGCCCCATGGGAACCTCCAAACTACCCATGATATTGCCAAGACAATAGTTTCTTCTCTGTGAACTGAATCAAGTTTCTAATGCTGAAGACAACACCAACACAGACCATTGAACATGGAAAGGTCAAGCTGGTGCCTACATAAAGCCTCTACCCCGACTTTCTAGTGTCTTTGGTACAGGATGATACTCTGCAGGCTACCAAAAAAGTAAATGTCAAGTCAGCCACGAACCCTTAATCTGTCTCCCCCATTATTTGGTAATTTCATATAGATTGACTTCATATATTTACATATTTCAGGAAGCTTCATGCTACTACTCAAATGTTGCTTAATTTTAGCTATTAATTCCTGTATTCTGTGATCTATAATTGTATTCTGCCTACAAGATATGCTAGAGCAGTAATGGCATAAAGCTTGTGGAAGTAACCAACCAATATCTGATTTGACTTAAGGCCCACTCCATGAGATAGAATCCATACCAACCCTGCTTGGGTTACCATAAACCCGAGACTAGATAGCTCAGTGACCTAGGGTAAAATCAAATACTGTTGGTCTAAAAAAATAACTAACAACCCACCCACCCCCCCCACCACACAGTGACATATTGACTAAGCATATTCTGCTTTACTCATAGATCTGTCTTGTTCTGCTATCATTAGAGCAGAGAAGAATAAATATACAGACCCACAGCCGGGCATTACAGAAAAGAGTAAAAGAGAAACTCAGAATACCCAGCCCTAAGTGGGATGTTTCCATTAAATCTCTCCTTCAGAGCTTAGAGAACAACATAGAGGAGGCAGAAAAAGTATTAAAGAGCCACAGTGGATGGGAGACACCAAGAAAGCAAAGCCCTTATATGATGCTCATATGAACTCAGAGACTGAAACAGCAGGTATAGAGCCTGCATGGGTCTGTACCAGGTCCTCTGCATATATATATATATATACACTATGGCTTCCAGTTTAATGTTTTTATGGAACGTCTGAGTGTACAAATGAATAGGTTTCTGATTCTCGTGCCCTCTTGAGCTTTTCCCTTCCATTGGTTTGTCTTGTCCAACTTCATTGTGATAGTTTTTCTTTTATATATTTTATTGTGTTGTGTTTGATTGGTTTGGTTTTTTGTTTCGAGACAGGATTTCTTTGTCCTTGCCTCGGCTGTCCTGGAACTAGCTCAGCAAACCAGGCTTGCCTCAAACTCACAGAAACCTGCCTGACTCTGCCTCCTGACAAAAATCTATTTTCTTAAAAAAAAAATGAAAAAAGTAGTACATCAAACCCCCAGAGTCAGAAGCAAGTTTAAATGTCCATTCGTCTTCCAACCATATTTTAGATGATGATATGACCTATTTTGTGATTCTGGGGAGGAAGGGGGATTTTTCTCTCTCCTTTTCTTCTCCAAACCAAGTAATATTTCCTTGCCAGTTAACCTGGGCAAGCAGATCCTGTATCCATACACCTTCCTCATGATCCTTTGTTTCTCTCAGAGGAAGGTTTAAGACTTTAAGGTTTAAGTCTTTTACTATAGACTTGAAGAAAAGGTGCTAAACTGAAACCTTTTAAAAAAATCCATACCATTGACACCTAATATCATCCTGCCAGCTATTTTGACAACTCAGAGCTTATTAAATAGGGACAACTAACCATGAATTCTCCATTGAGTTTCATGGGTATCCAGGAGTCATAAGGGGAAAAGGTAATGGTTTTTCTGAAAACCTCATAGAACCAGGAGTTTGAACTCTGGACTTGTTCCTATAGCCAAGATCCATCTTCAGGTTTCTTATATTTATGCCTACTGAATAAATGCTGAACAAAATGCTAAATAGGAACCCCAATTTGTTCTTCCAGTTTAGCTTACAACATATCATGATCCCCCAAACTGCCTGATATAACATCATCATTTATAATTTGTACAGTTTTGAAATCACTATTACTTTATATGCAAAGCACACATGTTACATTTATTCTTTAAGAAAATAAATAAACATACAAATATATAAATAGTGGGGTATTCCATGTGTCACACACACACACAAAAGTCGTCAACTTTTTGTACTCATCAAAGTGCTTCCTAGGTTATCAGCTCTGGTTATTCAGAACACAATCATGAGACAAGTAAAACCTTCAAAGGGAGCTCCATCTTTCCTCAGTAAAGACAGTAACTCTAAGGGAATCCATGCTGTGCTATGAGAAGGGAGGAGAGACAGCGACTTGAAACTGGGTTGTCATGAGAATACTGAAGAGAAGAACAGTAAAGCCTGAATTGATTTCTAAGTAGATATGTGAGCAAAATGTTAAGGAATAGATCCCCAGATATTCAGTCCAGTGAGCATCAACTGTTGAGGAAGGAATAACTGAGTTAATTTATGGTAAATGTAAAGAACAGGTAGGAATTAACAGTGGCAAGCACATGTCCCTGCCCTAAATCAGGTTCTATCCCATAGAAAATGGTGATAAGACTAGTCAATAGCTAGGCAGGTACCGAGACATGCTGAGCTTCTTTAACTGGTACATTAGTGACAGCTGCTTATTAGTAGTGTTGTCTGAGACAGAATTCAGAGGGCCTCTGGCTCCATCCCTCAGGGATTAAAGTAGAGCTCTGGATCATAGCTATAGAGAACAAAAGATATAAATTCTTTCTTCTCACTTTCTCCCAATCTCCAAAACATTCAAGATCTTTAACAAAAAAGCATCATTTATTTGAAATATTGCCCCAAAACTTAAACATAGAATTATAGAGAAGGCACACTGGGCTGTGGATACAGCACAGTGGTAGAACACTTGCTTATTCTCAGCCCGCCCCCCCCCCAAAAAAAAAAAAAAAAACAGGAAAAAAACCCTCAAGTCATCATCCTACAAACATCATTTTAGTTCAAGAAAGAGCTCTATACTTTTTCTCCAACAGCAAGGTCGTCTCCCAGAGACCTAAGCCCAGAAGAGCCCAACTGGACATATAAGACAAGTGAGCCTAGAATGAAGTCACCTCAAGACATGTTCTGCTACCATGGACCAGTGTTTTGGTTTCTTTGTTTCCAAAGACACAATAAAACTGGCATAACACATCTCCAGAAAACATCTTGTCTAAGTATTGAGGGCTAGTTAAGTCATACTGATCCAGTACCAGAAACATTTTATAAGCTGAGGATCTCAAAAATGGGGGAAGATAATTTAAACAATGCTTAAGATAACCATTTCATGGTATTTTAAGTTACTTTTAAAAAATATTAAGATGGATTCTAGCAGTTTGTTTATAGAGTTCAAAGGGTTCTGATATTTAAGCATAAGCACAATGTCTTTTTAAAGGTAAGGAACAGAATCTGTAGGTTGGTAGATCACTGCCAGCTTTAACCCTGATGTTTCTTTAAGCATTTCTATAGTTTCTGGGAAATCTGAGATAGCTACAAGTTCACTATTATCTACATGTGCAGGACTGGGCAATCATACCCTCATACTCCTTATACAAGATACTCCCATTTGCCTCAATCAGAAGGATACTCATAGGAAGAAAATTATAAGGGACACAGGAAGGCTGAGGTACACTGTGATTCACTAGTTCATTGACAAGGCTCTGAACGATGGCATGGTTGGGTGAATTGAGACCATAGGGTAATACCCGAGTACAGATTCCTTTACAGTAATTTGGGGTATAGAGACGGGGAGCAATGATCCAGTGATCCCAGCCTAGTTGGTGGAAGCTGACCTTGTAAGGATGGAGGGAACACTGGTTATTTACAGAGCCATCATGTTCCCGAGAAGGACAAGAGACATCGGATGCAATGTTGCATGCTTGCCGGACACTCCGCATGAGAAAAGAAGATTCCCTATCAGTTAACTCCTCTTGGCCTCTTGCAAGAAGTTTAGCCTGAACACTCTCATCAGTGTCATTGAAATAGAGTAGCAAGAAGGCAACATCCAAGGATGTCATGCCATGCCACCGGAGCTCAAGAGTCTCATTGCCTTTTTGCTGCTGACACATGAAGCGGAGGCGAAGGACTCTCCGTCCCTTGCGATTCCAGAGCTTCTGCTGAATACAGTGTGTAATATCCATCTCTGTCCAGGCTTTAGACATGGGAGGAGGCTTTGAGGAACCCGATTTAGAAGAAGGAAAGTGCTTGGTCCGGCATTTAGGGACCCAGGTTTCCACACGGCAGGAGAGATGGAATGAACTAGATGAAGTTGATGGCGGTAAACCACAGTGGCTCTGATTAGTTCATATGCTACCTGGTTTGATGCTAGAGGAAAGTCCAGGATCTGTACATGCGAGGGACCTGCGCAAATGTGAAAGAACAGGGCCAATCATTAGTGTCTTACCTGAACATCCCTTAGAAAAACTTCTGAATATAAACAGAGTTTGAATTAGTCCTAAAATTAGCTCAGGATAGAATATATTTTATCATTTATTGAGCACTTACTAGTGTACCCTATAGTAATACATAGATTCTTTAATAATCAGTAGTCTTATGAGATAGTTATTATCACTATTTTGTAGATACTGGCATTGAGGCTTACAGAAACCATCAAAGAACATTTGGGGAAAGATGGGGCTGAAGCTTAGCAGGACCAAAGTCCTGGATACTATCCCTGTACTCAAAAGGAATGCACGAAGCCAGCATCTGGTAAGGTTAAGGTTTAAACCATGCCTGTTGGTGTTAAACATAAATCCATCTTACTTTTGTACTACTAACACTGAAGACTCAAATATAGAATTGTTTTGTTGTATATTGTATATATGAGAGACCAATTATATTATCAGTTGTCTTTTAAAAGTGACCAATTAAACTATCAGAACAAATATTAAGAAAGGTTTCTCAGTCACATCATTATACAGATTTAGCTTTAGGCTGGAGGTGAGTGGGAATCTAACACTGGGTGCTATGGCTGCCATTACTTCAAAGCCAGGGGGGGACCTACCACTAAACAATTTTACCATCTTTACCTCTCTGTCTTCCCCCAACTTCAAGAACTGCTTCTGAATCTTTTTGGTTCTTTGGCCATTTACCCTTCAGCTTAATCTCTCCTGTCCTTTCAAGTTTGGTCCATTCCTTTTACTACCATGCCTCTGGATATCACTTCAATAAGAACCTTGATTGCATGCATATTTGTATTTATTAAGAAACCTGCCCCCAAACTGCATGCAACCTAGGCTTAAAAGCTTTAATCCAAATTATAGTGCTGACACTCTGTGGCCAAACCATGATCAGAATATTTTCTATGGAAAAAAAAATCTATTCCCCAAAATAAATAAGTAAACAAATACTTATCTAAGGCTCTGTCTACAGAGCTTTGAATGTCTCCTTTTTTCTGGAACAAATTAAGAGTAGACTAGAAAAATCATATAGCACAGGGAAAGCCTTCTCTTGTTTTGGAATATCTTAGTGTGTCCATGAATTATTCACCTAACCTTCCTTTTCCACTAAATGTGTAAGTCTGAAATTCTTCAAGGGGACAGTCATTTTCAACAAAGAAGCTCTTTAAATGTCTTGGTGTTCAAAAATATTTTTAGACGTTCCCATTCCAACTCTTGCCTAACATGCCCTCAAGTTTGTAGCACTGGCCTCCATTCTCAGGATGGAGACCCAAGCTACTCCTTATAGTGGTTCCTCAAGTAATCCCACATTCCTGAGTACAGTTTTCCAAGAGGCCACCCATACACCTGCCCCACCCTGCAAAGGAACCCCACCCAAACCTCTAGCAGGCTGTCTGCCAAGGAACTGCCCTTTCTTTTCAGACCCTGACATCACATGTTTCCTGAGGCAGGGTGGGGTTGCTGAGAACCTGAGCCAGGAAGGGTCTGTGGAGAATTTTCAAGGGAAGAGATGACTCATACATCCAGTAGGACTGAACTTGACATCTACTTCTGGATCCTTTACAGACCCTAGGTGCCACTTGTCCCATGGTCAGCCCGGGATCCTCTTTTTAAACCTCACATCAGCAGTGTTTGATTTTTTCAGCATTGTGCCGTAATTAGGTCTTAAGGCCTGTGAGTCCCTGCCTCTCAATTCTGGCCATTACCCACAAGGCTCCAGCCCCACTAATCTTGCCCTTCTTCAAGTGGAATATGCTTGTTTCCCACCCTCTAGGCCTTTGCCTCTTCCTTCTGCCTCAATCAGGTTCTCTCTAGTTTTCTCAGCTATAACACCTCTTCAAAGCTGGATATTTTTTTTTTCCTGATACCTCTCCAGAAGGAGACAATTTTAGCATCCACTATTATGAAGCATTTCACTTGCCACAGTTTGCAATTATTTAGGGCTTTGCTTATTTATCTCCCCCATAAGAACACGTGTTCTATGAGAGCAGGTGTTGTGTTTGTCTTAGTCACATCTTTATGCACAGCATTCAGTAGTTGAATGCAATTTGCTGAGTGAATCTCCACCACCAAGCCATGTTCTCTCCTAAATAGTGTGCCTCATTGCCTATATGCACACTCTGCTTACCGCTTTCTCAAGTACCGTCTCGAATACTGCCTCCTCATTGAGGCCTCCTAAAATCCCTGTCTCCCTCATTCTGGGCAGTGAGTTATTCTTCAAAGCACTCATCATACTTTAACATCATTATGGGATTGTTTATCCATTATTCAATACTAGAAACCCGAGAGGCTAGAGAAGTAGTTATTTGCCTCTATATACCAAACCCAAAGGCAGCAACTTGTGCTCAATTAAAATCTATTACTGAGGATTTATCCTGGTGTGGTAATTAAGACTACAGACATTGGCTTTTCAGAGTCTGTTTGATATCTACGTCTGCCAATTACCACTGTGCGGCATTAAAGTTTCAGATTCTTTGACTATGAATGATTACACTACCAACCTCCTCTCATAGTGGTATTAAAACTGTTATTTGCAAACTCATTTTTTCCAATGTCTGATGCACATAAAGTTAATAGTAAGGGATAGTTAGGAAAATAGTGGTTATTTTATTCGAAGGAAGGAAGGAAAGTGAATCCTGTTTGTTAGCATCTTACGGAGCCCTGAGAGCCCCACCTCATCAAGCAGCCAAGAACTCATTGAAGCTGATGGCTATCTGCATGTGCTAGAGAGCCCAGTACTACAGGCTTCTGGGGAAAGTATCTAATTCAGATCCTCAAACAGAAGACAGCATGATGTGGATAACTGAATACACGTGGGATCATGGAACCAAAATCCCAAAGACGTGCCGTGAACCAATAAAAAAAGTGGTGGTTGGTACAAGGGTGGTGGCATAGTGCATTCAGAATGAGACAGTCTAGGGTTTAAATATCATCTCAGCCAGCCAGTGTCTGCAGAATATTTGCAAGTTACTTTTAATTTCACTGTACCTTTTTGTTCTTATATTTAAAATTAAGCTGATTAACCCATGATAGCAAATGGTAGTGCCTGTCATTAGGATGAAATATAGTAATGGAGGAGGGGGTCGGAGGGTCAGGTATGAACCTTTATATGATAGCTTGTTTCTGTCCTGTCTGAGGCCATGTGAGTTTTCCTAGCTCAGTATCATGTAGTCTTTGCCTTCAAAGAGCAGCCAACCACATAAATAGGCCTCCTCAAGAATGCAGCTGGGCATTTCTTAATTAGTTTAAGAGGTATAACAATTTGTAAAATACAGGGACTCAGACAGTATTTAGCTGCCCTGTGGCCTGGGAAAGATTGCTCAGTAGGACCTAAGGCAACTTTAAGAACTGCTTCTGAATCTTTTTGCTTCTTTGGCCATTTACCCTTCAGCTCAATCTCTCCTGTTCCTTGAAGTTTGGCCCATTCCTATTACTACCATGCCTCTGGATATCACTTCAATAAGAACCTTGATTACATGAATATTTGTATTTATTAAGAAACCTGCCTTCAAACTGCTTGCAACTTAGGTTTTCTTTTTTTCTTATGCTGTGGCTTGAACAAGAAATCGGCTTGGAACCAGCTTTAAAAATCTTACACCCCTTTGAAAACCAAGCTTGACCAAACAATCTGCTCACTAATCAAAAACAACACACCCAAACTCCTTTCCATGTACACATCTCCCATCTTTTCTCCTCTATAGGGTTGTATGGGGCAGGGACACTCACCTCTGAGACGGCGGACTGCATTGGCCGATGGCTTTACCAGCCTCACCATTTTAGCCCCAATCGTGCGGTTCTCCCTCGGATGGCCGTGAGGATCAGCCGAACGCTGGTATAACTTCAGCATGTACCTCAGGGGATATCCTTGGGGCCATTGCTTCATCTCCTTGCCAGGGGCTTCTTTGGCCAGATCCAAAATCGAGGGCAAGGTAGGGTCGTCTGCAAGAAGGGCGGTGGAGGGCCACCCTGCCTTTGCCATTTGGACCCCATGTTCCATACAAAGCACCATTCCCCACAAAAGAATTCTAAGAATGGTGAGAAAGGCCATCTTGCAAAGCTTGGTTGGTGCTTATCCACAGATTCCTAACCAAGTCCACAGAACATCAGTCTGACCTCTTCCACATCCTGGTTTAACAAATACCAAAGACGGGGCAAGAAATAAAAAGAAAAGCCAGCTGGCAGACCCTATCTTGCTTCCTGTGGGAGAATCCTCTGGGCCAAAGCAAGTCTCCGGACTAGGCTTCTTGGCATGAAAACACAACAGAAACAGCAAGTGGGACAAGGCAGCATGCCCTTCCCACTCCCCACTGGTGGGAAGCACACACTATTTCTCAGACAGGCTAAAGTAACCGAAGAGGAGAGGCCCATTCCAGGAACCTGGACTGCACCCAATCGAATAGGTTAAAAGGAAGCAGCTTTACCCTGCGCTGCCACAGATTTAAAGGCAATCCCTCAATCAGGCCTTAAAGGGACAGAGGTCTCCTATTCCCATCCAACTTATATGCCTTAGTGAAGCATTTTACAGAAATGTGGTGTGCTCCTGGCTTGTGAAACGATGAGGGATGGTTACTAAGAATATAAACTGAACTCTGCCAAGGGGGACTGGGAGTAGAGGGAGACAACATTTGAGATGTAAACAAATAAAATAATTATTGATGATGATGATGATGATCATGATGATAAAATCCATAAAAAAGAATGTAAACTCTTGTTTCCAGCCTCTCTTACACACTATCTGGGGATAAGGTCCCAGCAGGTGCTTCAAAAGATTTGTTGAAACACTAGAATATGAAAATCATGGTGTGGGCGTGGCTACTTGAGCTTCAAGAAGAGTCCTTGACAGTAGTTCCCAATGCTGGCTATACATTGAAATCAGCTGAGCAGCTTCAACCATTCTGCTTACCTGATTATCATTCCCGGGGATTCTGCTGTAATGGGTCTAAGATGTTACCAGGCCCTGAGGAATTTTTTTTTGTAAGTTCACAGGTGCCTGTAATGTATACTTCAAGTTGAGAAATTCACCTTAGAACTTTCTGGTTTACCATGAGAAATGCTGAGTAGGTTTCCTCTGAGAAATCTAAGGAGATGGGAGATGACTTTGTGGGAGCATGTCTGAGCTAGATGCCTGATGGGAGGCAACAGAGCTAGGCCAGTTGCTTTAAGTTGCCCTGGGCAACAGTTGTGTTGAAAGAGATGATAAACGGTTATGGACTTACTCTTGCCCCACTTTGTTGGGGGTTGGGTGAGAACATGAGGCATGAGGTCAAGACTTGAGTGTGGTGAGTGAGGCCTGACTTGTGGGAGACACCTCATAATGTGGAGTCTAGGAATAGGCGACATTATCATGCAAGAAGCATTGGCTCTGGATTTTGTTTTGGGGTTTTTTGTTTGTTTGTTTCTCTTTGACTTTTATGAACCAGAGATCAGAGGTTTCTTTTTTTTTTTTTTTTTTTTTTTATTGAGAGCTACCATGCCACGAATTCATAGAGCATGGGTTCTAGCAGCAGCTGGTTCTCCTCAAATGGGCATTTTCTCTCGGTAGAGCAGACTAGAGCTTCAGTTGAACACAGGTTACTTGCTCTGTTGGCTTTCTACTTGAAGCTTTTCTTGTTATTTTGGGTTTGGATAGCATGCAAAATCATGAGTCTCACTGTGTTATCTCATACATGTATATCACTACTCTTTGCTCATATGTAACCCCCCCCCCCATGAATCTTCTCCAACAAGTAGTCTGCCCTAGGCTCTCAAATCATAAAGAAAATGTGATATTTGTCTTTCCATTTTCCCTCATTACCATGTCTTTTTCCCTACCTCTTCATCTCTTTCTATATTCTGCATTGAGAAAAAATGATAAAAACGATGTTGAAGTCTGGCTTATTTCTCTTAATATGATGGTCTCCAGTTCATCTATTTTCCTCCAAAGGACATACTTTTGCTCCTTTTCTTTGTTTTGTTTTTTTATAAAGATCTATTTTAAATGATGTGATTGTACAAGTGAGTACAGGGGCTCACAGAAGCCAGAAGAGAAAGTCACAGAAGATTGTGAACCTTGCAACACATGTGCTGGGAACTGATTGGTCTCCTCTGGAAGTGCAGCGCACATGCTTAAGCACTAAGCAATCCTTCCAGCCCCATTATTGCTCTTCTTTATGACCAGATAAAATGTGTCTGTGTGTGTGTGTGTGCTTGTGTGTGTGTGTGCACATACACAGGTATATCACATTTTCTTTATCCATTCAACTGTTGATGGACATCTGTGTCTTCTCTTTTCTGGTCATTTACTTTTCTTCATAAATTTCAAGAAGCTACCTTAGCTTTTATGGTGCTTGATATGTGCAGCATGTGACTTAATTTTTATTATTGTAAAATTATTTTACAATAATATTGCCCTTACCATGCTTGTTTACAAGAATGCCTATATCATAATGGAGCAACGCTGTAGACTTTTTTCCTTTTGCCATAGTATTCCTTGTGAGGCATCTTTTTTGAACAGCACCCGGTCCATTTAGTCTCTTATATCATCTTTCTTTTATATTTCCAAAAGCAAATTCCAGCTCCATCACTTGTTAGCTTGATATTGGGGCAATTTACTCAGTTTCTCTTTGCTTCCAATTTTGTCATGGAAAACAGCCTCTCAATCTTCTAAGAGGTAAAATGAAATTTTGTGGAGATTAGTGGAATTAATTCATATAAAGCACATATAAGAGTATCTAAAACAAAGTACTAAGTGTAGGTCAGTTTTCATTATCTGTGATTCATACTGCATGCCTCATAAAGCTGGGACTTACCCGGTTTATTCCAGCTTCGTTGATTATACAGAGGCAGCCAATAAGCCCCTTCAGCCTTCAATATCCTCCTCCCTCCCATCCTTCTCATTTTCTTTCTGTGATATGAGAATTGAACTTGGGCTTGGCAAATGCTAGACAGGCACTGTACCACTAACTTATAGCCCAGGGCATCTTTTAATTTTGAGACAAGGTCTTACTATGCTTACTATGCTTACCTTGAACTCCCTCTGTGACCCAGGCAAGCCTTGAATTTATGGTCCTACTGCATAGCTATGATTACAGATCAGTGCCAAGAGTCCCAACCTCTTCCCTGTCTCAACCACTTCTCAGTCTTCCTAATGTAGTCTTCGCTATTTGGCCCTTGCCTTTAATTAAACTACGTATCTTATATTGGATTCTATGTAATAATATGAACAAATAGGCTAACTAGCAAGGAGTTTGTGTAAGGGTTTGATCATGATTTTCTTTGATGTGTCAGTCTTTTATAGGAATTATATCAGCCAAGAACAGCTCCATGACATCTTTTTTTTTTTTTGTAGCGAGAGTCTGACATGGAAGTAAAAAAATGTAGAACAAGAGAACATATCACACTGAAAAGAGTATCACTGAGGCTTAAACTCATGGCCCTTCCTCTGTGAAGCTGTTGCTAACCCTTTACTTTTAGGATTTAAATGAGATATTTATATAAATGAAAAGTTATATAAAGTATATGGCAACTAGATAATCTTCAATAAGTGCTGTCTCTCATTAATAGCCTTAAAGTATATAAAAATGTGCCTGAGTGAAGAAAATTCATTCTCAGAGCCATTCAAACATTTAGAAGGGGCTGAGTATGGTGTCCACACTCTTGTAAACCCTTAAGTCAGGTAGACTACAAGTTCCAGGTCAATCTTGGCTACAGGAGTGAGACACTGTCTCAAGGGGGGAAAAGTTCATCTTGTTTTCAGAAAAAGACCCTCAAACAAACCTCTTCCTATCATTTGAATGAAAAAGGAAGGAATTTGACATGTGTGTTTCCTATTTCTCCAACCCCCCAGAAGAGGGCACTAACTGTCTAGCCCTACAGTTCTATGAGGTTAGGGTAGGTGTTGTAGGTGAATGGAAAAGAATCTACTAAAGCCGTGGTTCTCAGTGTGTTCCTTGATCCCAAGGGTCATCTAAGACCATTGGAAAATACATTCCCATTACAATTCATGGCAACAGCAAAATTACAGTTATGAAGTAGCAACAAAAATAATTTTGTGGTTGGGGGACTGTATTAAAGGGTTCCAACATTAGGAAGGTTGAGAAGCATTGCAGTAAAGGATATTCACCAGTCCTCTATGTGAGAAAAGACTAACTGGATAAGTGGGACAATTTAGGAGATTGGTCACTGTAAGATATTCTAAGCAAAAGGAACTTTTAATGTGCACTGTGGATTCATTTTTTCAAACTACACAGAGTTAGGCACACTAGTAAAAAGTCCGAAACTTATAAAGAGTAGATTGGTACCCAGTTTCTGGGAACAAGGCTAGTATAATCAGTGCCCATGTGTATATAATGACACTCTTTCTTCACACGATTATACTGTACACTTTCATAGCTGTATTCATTTTACAAATATCAACCAAGTACTTTCTATATATTAAAAATATGGGAAGACACCTTGGATTCAAATTCCAGCTTTACCACTTAACTTGCTAAATATTTTAAGACAATTGACTTATTCTCTGTTCCTTACTTCCTCATCTAACAACAAAGATAATAGTAACACTATTTTAGAGGATGGTTATGAGGATGAATTAATGTACGTAATAAGGATTCTTGTGATCTAGATACTATTCCCAACTCTGAGAGTACAGAACTAAATCAGAGAAGTGCTATATCTGCAGTGCTCTCAGGCAATTTTCAAAACACAGGGGTCAGCTGGGAGATGCCAAGATAGAAGAATTTCTTTATCAAGAAGCTAGCACCTGGATAGGGCCATAATATAGGAATCAATATGACTTTTCCTCTACTGTTTTGATTTCCTAGAAAATGATTTCCTAGATATACTTAAAATTTAAAACTCCAGTCGAAACAGAAGAATATTAAATATTTTACAAAAGTATTTATTGATTTGGAACTGGGTGACATAGTTTTACATAATCATGTCAACTATGTCAACCAGGTACCATTTCCATTTACAGATGTAAAGCTTGAGAATCAGAAAGAGTAACTTGCTCAAAGTCAAATGCTGTTTGAGTAGTGGAAAGCTGCTAAAATTTGGGCTCTTGGGAGGCTGATTTCAAGTACCTCTCCTCCTTGAACCTTATGGTTACTTTAGGATCTGCTAATGTGCATTTACTGCCATATGGAGACTCCCTTATAAGTCAGCCCCACAGAGATTCCTAAACATAGCCCTAAGATATATATCTGTGAAGTCCAATAGTGTACTTATCATATTCACCTTTGTAATGCTTAATACATTTCTTGTAAAAGAGGCCTATGAGAAAATTGTTGTGGAAAAATTACATGTGCAGGGAAAGCTCTTGAGTTTGGAGGTAGAGAAAACAGAAACAATCTCATTCCACCATTGTTTTCAATGCTTTTGGAGAAAAGCATTATTTCTGGTATGTGAGCCTTAGCATCTCTAAAAGTTCTAGAGGCCCCAAGAAAAGAAGTCCTCCCTTTCCATTCATGTATGGGAAAAAGGGTCACTGATCCCATGAGTGGGAACAGACATTGTCCCAGTCTTCTTAGCCTAGAGACCACATTCTTACTAAAGTGTTGAGACCTCATGAGTGTATCCCCATCCACTTTGATATATCTGTTGGTGTCATCCTTGTTCAGCTTTTAAAGAACAATAAATGTAGAATCTTAGAGGACTCCAAAGCCAGTCTCAAATCCACAATAAACCTTGTCTTTCTCTCAAAATCCAGTCTCAAGTTTTATGTTGAAAAGCAAGAGAACCTGAGCATAATAAAGCACTTAAAAAAGCACTTGGGACCAATAGCAGAAGGAAGAGAAATTTAGAATGCTCACTTTCTAACTGTAGACAAATCTTTGACTCTGTCCCAACTAACTGAGTTAGCTAAAGATGATAAGGCCTTCATCTTCCTTTTTATTTCCTATGACTGGAACAAAATTGAGAAACTGTTGTTTCTCTCTTTCACTGACCCTAAGTGTTCCCTTCACCTACTTCTGTGGTGAAAACTTCCTGCATGACGTGCATAGACCTGGGAGACAGAATATCTGGGACATGACCACTGAGTGTCATGAGGCTTGGAGTCATATATCCCTTATCTCAGCTTTTCAATCTTGGGCTCTGAGGTTTAGCTGTAATGAAAGCTCAACTCTTCTTCTGTCTCTCTGTCTCTCTGTCTCTCTCTGTCTCTCTCTCTGTCTCTCTCTCTCACACACACAGTAACTGAAAGTTTAAGTAAACAAACTTATCAACAACTGAATTAGCTCTAGATAAATTAGTTTTTTAAACTTGGAGACAAACCAAATCTTCAGACAAATATCTAAGTAGACCTCAAATTGTTAGGATTTTCAGAAAGATGATACTTTATTGTGCCTATCTTCTTGTCTCTTTGTGGTTTTATTCCCCTGTGGAAATATTCTTTTAAACTTTTTGTTGATTCTTTATAAATTTCACATCATGCACCCAAATCCCACTCATCTCCCAGTCCCTTTGTACCCACCCTCTGTCTTTGCAACATCCCCCTCAAAGGAAAACAAAAAGTAAAATAGAAGCAACAACAACAAAAATAACAAATAACAAAAACCATCTCGCTGTGGAAGCTGTGGTGTGTCAGAATGTGTCACATGGTATATACCCTTTTGGCCAAACAGTTTTACTTGCAAATGTTCATTGCAATGAGTCTCTGTTCTGATGTTCGAGGCCTCTGGCTTCTGAAACTAGAATACGTGGATCCTCACTTGGACTCCCTCGGATATTCTGTTGGCCTGGTCATGGAATCCTGCAGCTTTGGTTCTACAGGACTGGCCCCTCATATGCTCTAGCACCCATAGGTTAGATACTGAGTGAACCAACCAAGCCATGGATCTGAGCCTGGGTAGTAGCTGAGTTTGTCAGCCCGCCAGCTCTCTGTTTTACTCAGCTGAGGGGTGAGGGACTGGACCAGCTCCCTTGCTTTGCAGCCTGCAAGGGGTGGACGGGTTTAGCTTTACTCATGCCACTGGGCCAGCTCTCCAGCACTGTCCAGGTGGCATAGTTGGTGAGGAGCAGGGCCAGCTGCCTGACGTACCCTCAGGGCATGCTCACACGATCCCAGGTCACCAGGGCCCTCTACTGTTCTGCATTGGTAAAGCATGGGGCCACTCTTCAATGCTGTAGCCAGTTCTCCTGCTCTGATGCCCTTAACGGCCAGCCCTCTCACATTGCCCAGGAAATGGGCGACCAGCTTCCCATGTACAGGCAAGGCAGGGTCAGCTTTGTGCAACCCTTGGACATCAAGATGTCCCTAGGAGGCAGTGCAGACCAGGGACACTAATGGCCTTTGGTGGTAACCATGGGCCAAAGGCATTGACCCCCTCCTTTTGCTTCAGGCCCATGGACTCAAACATGGTCTTGGTGGCGGCATGGTCTGGAACCTTACCATGGCCTTAGGTGACAGCACAGGCTACTCACATCAGGCTAACCCTCACCACCACTGTGTTTCCATTCCTCCTCTCTTTATAGTGCACAAACCATTCTGCTTCTTTCACTCCCAAATCCCCTCCACACACTTGCTCATCATAATGGTGCCCTCAGTGCCACAAGAAGTGGGCATGCTTCTGGATGTCTTCAGTGCCATGACAGACAGCTGGTGTGTTTCTCTCCTGTGGACATCTTAAAGAGAACCCAGAGGACAAAATGAGAACAAGGAAGTACACTACTCATTTGCATCGGGGAAGATGAAAATAAGAACATAGTTGAGATCTTCTTAGTCATCAGTCTTTCCGAGTATCTACTCAGCAGACACTAAACTAAGGCTGACTTCCAAACTCAGAACAGCATCCCTCTTTAACAGACAAGTACACAGTTTAGAAGAAATTGATCTCACAAATCAGTATTTAAAAATTATGTTAAGTGCTAGAGAGATGGCTCAGTGGTTAAGAGTATGTGCTTCTCTTCCAGAGGACCCAAGTTCCATTCCAGAAACATGCACAATAATACACATACCTACACACACACACACACACACACACACACACACACACACACACATGCACGCACTCATGCGCGCACGCACACACAATTAAAAATAAAATAATTAAATCTTTACAATTATGTTAGAATGGTATACAGGAAAACCATGGGCTATCATAGGAATATCGTATAGCAGGGGAGGGAGGTAGTATTTAAGACACAATTTAGTCAGATGAGTCCAGAAAGTTACAGTGAAAAAAAATGTTATGTAAACTAAGATATGAAGGTAATGTAGAAGTTCAGCAGATAAAGATTTTGGAAAAGAATGCTACAGACAGATAATATAACAACATAAAGAGTCTGAAGCCAAAATGATCTGGAAATCCCAAGAGTAAAAATAAGACAAGTTTGGCAAGAGCCTAGAACACATATGTCAAGGCTGGAGAGTACACTAGGGATCAAAATATGGAAAACAAAGTTTCCAGAATAATCAGGTTCTGGTGTGCTGTAATGAAAGCTGAGTAGTCCTTTTTTTTTTTTTTTTTTTTTTTTTTTTACCATGTTTCAGATCATTTAGAGAACATATGTGGGCAGAAAATGAGAAAATTAGTTTTATTGCGGCCATGATAAATTCAAATGCATGATAGACGGGAGACTGTAGATACCATTTTGAAGCTTACAGAAATCTAGAAATACAAAACTGCAAGTTGTTTGCATATACTTTTATTGCCATCAGGTTTCTCTAGATATCAGGCTAGACTCAACTGTGATACTCTTTCTTGAATCTCTAATGTAGCTAGGATTACAAGTATGTGTCGCTATACTTGGCTTTAATCTACCATTTTGTTTTTTATTGTGTGGGAATGGTGCATGTATATAATTATGTGAGTATGTGCACATGTGCATGCAGATGCATGTTCGCATGCAGAAAGAGGCCAGAAGTGAATGCTGAGTGCCTCCTCGTTGCTCTCAACCTTATTGTTTTGGGGATATGGTCTATCATTTAACCTGGTGATAGTCTGATTGACTCCACATGTCTTTATCTTCCCAGTTTCAGACATAAACCACTGCACTCTTCTTTGTGTGTGTGTGGGGGGGGGGTACTTTACTGACTAAGGAGTTACTTCAGCCCCTAATTATACCATTCTAATATTAGACACAAATAAGAGGACCAAAGATGCAGAGGAGCTAGCAGAGTGTTGAGCCCAGAAGCTATAGAAATTCAATAGTTAACTGTTCAACTGTGTTACAGAAGCAAATGAAAACTACTGATAATTGTATTTAGTATCAAAGACATTGAAAACCTAATTTAAGGATGTATTTGTTACTGTGGTGGTTATCATTACCTAATAATCTTTTTCCTGTAACTTTAATAGTCTTTCACATTGATGATATCTAAGCCGTGTCTTTAGTTTTATGCAACATCATCACTGTGACTACTGAAATAACCTTTCTAAAAGAAAATATTTAATCACAGAACAGTCCTTTTTAACATATTTCAATTATCCTCATCTAGCTTCATGAAACAGTTGCAAACTCCTTGAAATAACAAACAGTCCCTTTCATTCATATATATATATATATTCATATATTCATTCATATATATTCATTCATATATATATATATATATATATATATATATTTACCTTGTTATGTTCATGTCTACAATTGCATGCTGGAATATTTAAGTCAAAGCATTAACAGTCTTTGAACCAACCAGGATCCCCTTTAAATCTGCCCCTCTACTGTTTCTCATCCTCATTTTTCTTAAATGTCTTCAGTTGATGTGATCAACAAAACTTGCCAAGTAAATGGGTGAATGAGATTACCTCCAATTCTTGGCACATTTTGAGAAGTGCTTTGTGATTGTATATAGTCATGATGTTTACTTAGAAACCTGAAGAAAAATATTTTGGTTTTATCTCTATTTTCTTAATTCCTTGTGAGTGTGCAATATTGTAGGCTTAGATTTTTCAAACCTACTTTAATAAGGGTTCTTAAACTCTTTAACCTTTTTTATAGCCCACCACCCACCAGAGATAGTAGAAAGGAAAGGTTAATAGGACAAAGGGGGATATGGTTCTGTTTAGAAATATTTTCTTTGGAGGTGATTCCAATCTTTGTTGTCAGGATATCAGCAGTTCAGTTCTCACAAATCCCCAACAGCAGTTTGATTTAGTAGAAACTGTAAGGCTCTGTCAATCTGCCCAAAATCTGCGGAAACTATGCAGCTATCACGAGAAATTCTTTGGTGTATTTCTGATCAGCAAAGAAGGAAAAGTGAACCAATGCCACAGTGTCACCAGTGAAGACCAGTGTCAGCAAAGGTCTAGGAAGACCAGCAAAGAGTAGCAAGGTGAACAAATGCAAGAGTGTTGCCCACTGTCTGTTGAGTTATACTTATACCCTTTCCAAGCATCACATGTCCTCTCAAGTGTCTGTTCCAGGAAAACATCACATGCTCTTTTTTCCAGACAGCTTCCAGCAAAACAGGATGTGTCTGTTCTCAGCAAAAGAGCCTCTTGCACGTCTGCTTTAGCAAAACATCCTCTGACATGTCTGCTTCAGCAAAACATCCTCTCATAAGACAGTTTCCAGAAAAACATCACATGATACAACTGAGTCTCCAAAGAAACCATAAATTTCCACTTCACAATATATTGTGATTGTACTCACCCATTATTACTATCTGCTGTATCTTCTCCTCTCCCTCTGAACCCATTCTTCATCCCACCAAGGCACCCAGTGTCTATATCATTAGAGAAGATGATACCCCATTCTCTAGCAACTTTTAACAACCATTAACTCCTCTGGAATGGATGGGATCTCATGAATACCTTGTCTATCCATAATGAACAGTTTTAGGGGCACAATATAGTATAGGTATCCATAAGTGCTGTGTGTTCATGGTTGCAGTGGTAATATCATATCTAGATGGCAGACTTTTATGATACTCTTATCAATATTTTGGCTCTTAAATTCTTTCTCTCTCTCTTCTATAATGTCTCCTGATTGTTGAAGATAGAGGTGATTAAACATGTCCATTTAAGGCTGACTGCTCATTAATTACTTATCCTCAGCACTTCAACCAAATATGAGTCTCTACGTTAACTATAATCTTTTGGGGGAAAAGGAGCTTCACTGGCTTAGGTTTAGAGCCAACCTATGGATATAAACATAAATATTTAGAAAGCAGCTTGTCAATATGCTCATTTTAGGAAACAACAGTAGTGTTTTCCTCACTTGGGCCTAGGCCTTCCCCACATAACTTTTGAGCAGGTATATAATATCAGGCATGTGATCTTTTTCTTGTGACAAGCCTCAAACCTAGTCTTAACTAACCACTTAATGTGGTTAGTTATCCCCAGTGAAGAACTGGAGTTTTCACTAAATCTTTGTGATCCTCCCTACATTCTGCCCTCACTCCTGCTAATCTGTACTGAGACTGTACTTTTTACAAGTTTTATTTTCTTGAGCAAGTGATGCTTCTGATAGAGACAGAGTGTTCAACACACAGAAACTAGAACTGGGAGGCAGCTGGTGGAAAACAACGAATAGTATCATTTTGCTCAGAATTGATGTTATGATATGACTGGAGCAAAACCAAGCCAATCTAACGCTGTCCTAGTACAGGGTGAAGGCTGAGTCTTAGCCTAAAATAAATTTTAGAAATTTGAATCATCCCATTGTGTCTACAAACCATTAAAATCACTTATATTCCTTATCATAAACTCTCAAGGTAGAAAAATTAGTAAAAGACAGTAGTAGGGGAAGCATTCATACTATTTCTGAAGATAGGATACCTCCCTTTGATGCTGATGGAGAGAGGCAGATGGATTAAGATCCCCCAGCAGAGCCAAATTCATGAAACAATTGGTCCCAGAAAAGTCCCAGGCTTTTCATAATACCGATGGAGAAGATGGGGAGGTCTGGCTCACAGGTTTTCATAAACCCGGTAAGCAAGCCAAGAAAATTCCACATCTGGCAGCCCCTTTTAGGCCTAGCCAGAAGGAGATCAAAACCACATAGTCCTGTGGGTGTGTTCTGGTCTGGCTACGGTTAGTGTTTTTTAGATTGCATATCTCAGGTCAAAAGACTTTTTGCTCTTCTACAAGGGCCTGGGAGATAGAAAGTACAAAATTCACATCTCATTATCTTTTCTCCCTGATACTCCATGCCCTCTCAACTACTATGCATATTTTGTAATCATTTGGGTTTTGATG
This sequence comes from Mastomys natalensis, assembly GCA_021653895.1. NCBI lineage: Eukaryota > Metazoa > Chordata > Mammalia > Rodentia > Muridae > Mastomys > Mastomys natalensis. The sequence continues at coordinate 88,173 of JAJTUV010002456.1, forward strand.
TTGTGGTAGTGCTGGCTGATTATGGATTCTACGTTCTTATGGTTGCTAGGTAAGTACTCTACTACTGGTCTACATTCCCAGCATCACTAGCCAGTTCTATCAGATGTTGTTGTTGTTGTTGGTGGTGGTGGTGGTTTGGTTTTATTTTTAGGACACAAGAAATTAAATAATTGGTTTGGGAAAATGCTCAAGAAAATAAGATACAAACAAGTACTATGGGCTTGTTTAAACCATGATCCATAACTTTTGTTAAAGGAAAGTTAAGGGAAAATGGGCATTGGGCCCACTTTATTCATAGTCAACTTTTGCTGAGATACTAGGTATATGCCCTTTGAAATGTCCCTCACTGGGTCTTAGTTTTCTTATGTATACCAACATTAATGGGAGGCAATTTCCCCATTTACAGATTAAAGTCCTCTGAAAAGGCAGTCAATCAAAGCAAATTCATTTCTTCATTTGTGGGAACTTATGGGGTCCTAGGTAAATTATATTTGGATGGACAAAGATGTTGGAATACTAGTGTTTGAGTTTAGGAAAAAATGGTAAGAATGTCTTATATCTGAAATATGTAATGTTCAGGATCACTAGATAGAAAGATATTTTTTATCTGGGAACCACCAAGGACCTCCTATATGGATAAGCTGAGTTTGTAGGTAATATATCAGTCAGCAAGAAAACAGGGCCTATAATAGGTAATATGTCATTGGAGATAAAGTGACTTTTGATAACATAATATCTGGTTTTCTTATTCTACGTTACTCAACTTTGCACTTGGTTTGTTTGCATGAGACACTTCACCCATATTTAATCACTTTCCTTACCATCCCATCTTGATTTCCACCACCAAATCAAGGTGTTATGCAGACAAGTTTATTATTTAGAAACTATGATGTTCTGAAGATTTGTTGATAAAAATGATGGGAAAAAGAGAGAGGGAGGGAAGGAGGGAGAGAGGGAGAGAGAATAAGATCAAAGAGAAACTCAAGGAGAGCACTCTAATGACAAGTATGGTGGTACACATCTGTAATCCCACAATTCCAATCCCAGCATTGGAGAAGAGATAGGTGGCTTGAGAAATCAAAGTTAGGCCAGTTTGAGCTATACAATGAGACGCTGTCAAAAAAATCCCCACCACTATGAAGGTAGTGTTATGTTTCAAAAGGGGTAAGGTTTGTAGTTAATTTGTGAACCTGGAGACTAGAATTCATAACTACCTTGTCAGGAGTAGAATTTGGTTGAAGGATCCAATTGTTTTGAGCCACCTAAGTTAGAAACTAAGAACATGAATTTAGATGGTATAGCATCATATTTACCATGATACCATATGATATTTACATTATTTAACCACCTATGCAAGATACTCTACAAATAGTCATCCTAACATGCTTTTTAATGAATATTTCTAGTGCTGGGAAATATGTTTCTATCTTTTTAAAAAAAAAAACAACAACAAATGTCTAGTTTCCTATTTAGATTTTAACAAACTCCTTCTCCTGCCATTTCAACCTATTCTGTTATTTCAGGGGATTCAATGACATTCACATGGCCAAAATTTGTCTGCTTCCTTCTTGATATTATAATATTCCTTACATTTTCCCCCTTTGAAACACTTTGTTGTTGTTGTTTGTTTGTTTGTTTTGATTTTTTTTGAAGTCCTCCTTTATTTTATTTTTTTTTCTTCACAAAGCAAATAATATTGAAATAGTGAAATCAAGTGTAAACCCAACAAAAATATATAAATTATAGTCCAGTATCCCTCATGAATATACATACAAAAATTCTCAATGAAGTAGTTGCAAACTGAATACAAGAGATATAAAAAAATAATATTCCATGAATAACTGAACAACTGTTTTTTTTTAGAAGACCGTACTCCATATACAGGCTGCATGTTTTGGGATAGCCCCCACTCCAGATGTTTGAGACCTACATGAAAACCAAGCTGCACATTTACAACATATGTGCAGGGAGGCCTAGGTTCAGCCCATGGAGGTAGATCTGTGTAGACTAGGTATGCTCCACGTTGGTGATTCAGTCTCTGAGAGCTCCAAGGGTTCAGGTTCGTTTACTCTGTTGATCTTCCTGTGCAGTTCCTATCTCCTTAGGGTCCTTTTTCGAGCAGGGTTTCTCTGTGTAGCCCTGGCTGTCCTGGAACTCACTCTGTAGACCAGGCTGGCCTCAAACTCAGAAATCCGTCTGCCTCTGCCTCCCAAGTGCTGGGATTAAAGGCGTGCGCCACCACTGCCCGTCCGCCTTTGAAACACTTTTACCTGTAGGCCTACTATGAACCAACATGCATCAGGCTCTCATCACCTTTCTTAGATTCTCATGACCTTTTCCTGTGAAGACCGAATTCCCTCTTAGCTTATGCAGAGCAGGTCTTCTGTGTATTTCTCGCTCCAATCCTTGTTTGTCTCTTTATATACTCCTTCTTTGCCACCTCATTCTCACAACATGGACGATCATTCTAAGTACTTTTAAACCTTATTCCAATCTCAATGACCAATTATTGTTTCTTACCACCAGCTGGACATTCCTTCCTGTTTTATGACTGTTACCTGTCCTAACCACACATGTCTTCTTCTGGAGCTAGTTACCCATCCTTTAGTCCCTCCCACTATTGGCTTTATCACTTTCTCAACCTGCAGTTGAGTTATGCTTGACTCCCCTTTCTCATTTACACTTTGTAATTAGTCCCTAGATCCTATGAACTTTATACTTTTGCATAGTATCTTAAACCTCTTGACCTTTTGCTACTCCTATTGTTACCACTGAAAACATGGGTCACATAATTTCTCCTGGAAAAATTATAATGTCCTCTTTATGTAAGATGGAAAGAAGTGTCATGAAAGGTACATATACCAGAAATGTGATTCTAGTCAAGGTGCTGATACAATAAGATATCAGAAACTGGACAAAAATAAATTCCTATATAGGGCATGTGATTTGGCTAAATTGTGTTCTAATGTTTTATGTAGAATATAACTTGAAAATAATGAGTGAATTTGGGAATTTTCAGTTTTATGAGGTTCCATTTATTAATTGTTGATCCTAGTGCTGGGGCTATTGGTGTTTTGTTCAGAAAGTTGTCTCCTGTGCCAATATGTTCAAGGTTATTTCCCACTTTCTCTTCTATTAGATTTAGTATAACAAGTTTTATGTTGAGGTCTTTTGATCCACTTGGATTTGAGTTTTGTGCTGGGTGATAAATATGGATATATTTGCATTCTTCTATATGCAGACATCCAGTTAGACTAGGGACATGAACATTTAGAACAACCACTCTGAGCCCATACTGCCTGAATTTAAATTTCAGTTACAGTTATTGGTTGTGGTGACCTCAGACAAATTATCTAACTTCTTTGGGCCTCTGTTTTGTTTGTTATTTTTGTCTATATAACAGGCCCAATAAATTTACCTACTTAATAAGAGTGACATGTAAATTAAATGAGTTCAGACCTTTAGGTTTTTTATAAGAGTATTTGTTAAACAGTAATCATTATGCTTTTGTCATTTCCATTGAGGCATAAACACTAGCACCTTTGTCTATGCTGGGGTCACAAATTGGCAGCTTGCAGGCCATGTTTTATTAGAACCATATGTTGTTTAACTGTTCTGATTTGCTTACTCCCTCCAGTTTGGTACAAATTCTGCTGCTCCCTTGGATTCACCTGTTTGATTCATCTGTCTGGCCTAGAATCTTTCTATTTGCAGTCTTGAGCAAGCACATCTATTTCCCGATCCAATCAGAAAGAGCCCCCACAAGTTTGGCGTACACCTCCATGCACATAATTCTTCATGGACCAATTTCTCTCCACCCTTCTCCCCCATACTTCCCAGTATGAATAAGTGACTAGCTTAAGAGGCTCCTGTTGTTAGCAAAGAAGGGGCCCCTACAGAGAAAGCTATATGGCATCTCTAAACTTCAGAAGCTATCACAGAAAGCTCTCTGCCTAGGCTGGGAGATTTAAAGAGTTCTCTTTAACCCATTTCCTTTAGGGGGCACATCTTCCCTGACAGTAAAAATAGGACTGAAATAATGAGACTTGGCCACAAAATCAAAAGAAGCAGCTTGATTCCTGTTGCTTTTGTAAGCAACTTAAAAGTCATCAGGATAACAGCTGAAGTCTCTTGAACTGGGAAGACATGCTTTTTTTTTTTTTTTTTTTTTTTTCTGAAAAGAAAAAAGCCCAGAGTTTACAAAAATTGCCCCCAACCCAAACAACATTCCATCTTTAGGTGTGATGTGCATCCATGCATTCCTTTCTTAGTATGCTAGGCCTTGTGACCCATGACACGAGTTCAAAAACAGAGATGACATCTTAGCTTTATTCTACTCTCTTCTAGAAAAATGCGCCTTGGAATGGTATGTGCGCACTGGGAGGAATGGGGATAGTTACCACACATCACTAGTGCTGAGACCATGGGATTTGGAGCCAGATAAAGCTTGATAGGTATCTATGGCAGACAAACTTTAAAGTGGTAAAATCACCACCTTTGGTTTTAGCTCCCTGTGAAATACCATGCCCTTGAGTGTGGCTGAAACCTGTGATTTAGTTCTAACCAATTGAGTATGGCAAAGGTGTTGTAAATGTATGATAATCTTATACTGTATAACAATCTTGCCAGAAAGGTCACTCTTGCCAGTTTCAAAGAAGCAAACTGCTACAAAGTACTAAACAATGCCAACATAAAGGAGGACATTGGTAAGTCATAGATCCTACACCAACATATTTTTTGAAATATATTATTTTCCTTACAATGATTATAGTGTCCCCTCCTCCAGCCCCTACCTGTTCCTTTCCACTTCACCACCCACTCAAATCTACACTCTTTGTTTCTCTCTCTCATTAGAACACAAATAGGCATCTAAAAATAATACAAACAAACAACAAACCAAACAGAATCGGCCAAAACAAAACAACAAAAAACAAAACAAAACAGAAAAAAAAGAACCAAAGAAAAAGCACAAGAAACACATACAGATGCTGAGACACACATTCACACAAACAGAAAACCCATAAAAACAGCAGTGACAGGCCCAAGGTGGGATCCAGCTCAAGGGGAGGCCTGACACTATTATTGAGGCTATGGTGTCCTCATAAAAAAGGGGCCTAGTATGACTGCCCTCCAAAAGACCCAACAAGCAGCTGAAAGAGTGAGATGCAGATTTTCCACCCAACCAATGGGCAGAAGCTGCTGACACCTGTAGTTGAATTAAGAGAAAAGCAGGAAGAAGCTGAGGAGGAGGATGGCCCTGTAGGAGAACCAGAAGTCTCAACTAACCTGGACCATTAACTGTATGCCCAGTGAGACACCATTGGAGAAAACTAATTTTTCTTTTGTGAGCAGTTATCAGGTGGAGATAGCTTCTGGGATAAGGATGGGAGCTCATGTCTACCTCCCCTCTCAGCCCTGAGACCTCATCTGGCTTAGACCTGTGCAGACCCTGCACATACTGCCCCAATCTCTGTGAGTTTATACGTAAGTCAGTCCTGTTGTGTCTAGAACATTTTGTTTCCTTGGTATCTTCCATCCCTCCTGGCTATTACAGTCTGTCTGCCTTCTTTTCTGCAGTCAACATTTTGATTGCAACTTTGTAGCACCTGAAGTAGAAGTGTTATCAAGCCACATCTGTATTTGTTTATTTGCTTATGTTATTTTGTTTTTATTTTAGTTTTGAGACATGGCCTCACTATGTATTCCAGACTTAAACTAACTATCCTCCTGCCTCAGCCTCTCAAGTTCTGGGATGAGAAGTGTAAGACATCACATCAGGGTCTAGACCTAGAGTTTTACAAAACTTTGTCACATAAAAATCATCTGCTATTTTAAGTGGCTACATTTGTGGTCATTTGTCATCTGACTCTGAGACCTCCCACAGTCCTAGCTACACCACTACCTACTGATGTGACTCTGGCTATGTGCCTGTGTCTTTGCTTTCACCCATTTATCTGTAAACCAGGAAGTGGGGACTATAGTTGCTTGCCATGGCTTCCTCTCAAGAGTACCTTTAGAATATAATGAATGTGAGAAATAATTGTTACTTTCCATCCTGGTCTCACCATGGCTCAGGGCTAAACCAAGTGGCTTTGAGAAAAAGAAAAGTAGAGAACGACCAGGAAAACCTTCTGTGCTCCTAAAACTTAGCAGTGTTTGTTTGATGCCCTGTTGGAAAATACCATTTTATGACGTGTACTCCTGGAGATGTACTAAAAGACTGCAAGCTATCTGAAAGATACCTTAGAAATCCCCAAGGCCTCTGCTTCTTTTTTACCTCCAACTATCTGGAAGGCAATGTGATGGCTCACCCTTTCTCTCCTCACTTTCTCCCAAATCCTCGACTTTCAGAAGCCAGTTCCAAAAGCATTCTGTCGGTAGCCCCATCACTTCCTCAACTCACTGTCTGAGGCTGTGGAAGTTACAGGATGAACGACAGTTGTTGTCAAGTGGAACAGAAGACTGTTGAAGGATGAAGTTTATTTGAAAAGAGACCAGTAGTAGCCACCCGTATCCATTCCATCCCATGGATGTGATTAGAAAGAAATCATTTGCTTCATTCTGGAAGCTACCAGGCCATGCATACAAGTTGATCATTCAGTTTGCTCTTCCTTGAAAGTATTCTCTGGCTTCCTCAAACACTGGCTTGAGGCCTTGTTAGTTCAAAGATATGCTTATAGGAACAGAAAAACCCATAATATGATAGCATCTAATACTTATCTTCTGAATATCACTCTAAGCTCATGGGTACACATGTATTAATCCATTTTATCCTCATCACTAGAATTTAATAAAAGATAAGAAAAGAATCAAAAATAATCTTATTAAGAATGAAATGGTATTACCACATCTGGCTTATTTATGAGCATATCAAACTTCAAGGCCTCTTGCTATTATGTACATTCCTGATCTCATGGTAGGCTTTGTTTGCTCCATCTAGTTTCCTCTCTAAACTTTAAGCGCCAGAAGAATCACAGTTCATACCCAATGAATATACAGCACAGTACTTAGTAACTGTCTTGTCTAATTAATATTTACTGGATGGATAAGTAAATGAACATGTAGCAAAACACCACAGAATTTAGAGTGAGAAATGTAAATTTTTAGTATAGCTATGAGCTAAAGATTTTTGTGATTCTGTGCAAGTAGTTAACAGTTCCATCTAAACAGCATAATATTCACACAGGTGGGCTCTGCAGCCAGCTTACCAACTTTCAAAATAAGTCACTTTTACTATTATCTATGTGGCCTTCAGCTGGTTCCATACCTTTTCTTGATCTCACTTTCCTAACCTTTAACATTAGAGTACCTGTAATGAGTTGGCCATGGCATTGCTATGCTAGGAGGGAACTATGAATTATTATGCATAGTTTCAAAACCATGCTTGAAACATTGCATGTACCCAATGAATTTCAGCCATTCATGTTATTATTATGTGGCACTATTTTCAAATAGAAAATGAAGACAAGCGAGATAGTGGCATGTGCCTATTATCTAAGCACTTGGGACCCCAAGCAAGAGAAGCCCAAGTTCAAGACCAGCCTGGGATACATAATGAGACCATGCTTTAATTAAGAATAAAATAATAACTGGGATAAGAAACTATTCACCTCATCAGGTCATCATGAAGATCCAGTGAGGTAACACATGTAACAATACTCCCTTGTCCTGGCAAGCCAAGCATTGATGCTAAGCTTAGGCGATATTGACAGTCTTTTTTTTTTTTTTTTTTTTTCAGACTTTCTTGTGAAGTTCAAGTTCCACATATTTTAGCTTTTCCTTTGTAAGTGAGCATAAATGCCCAAGAAGTCTGGAGAAAGTGATTGAGAGTACTTCTGCCAGGGTTAAGAGGCCCATGACTCCTACACTACAAGTGTGAAACTATGTGTTACAGAGTCTGTTTAGTTAATTGTTATCTCGCCCTGTAAAAGGCCAGGAAAGAGTCAGAACTTGTCCAAAGGAGTCCCTGGGCAGCAAAAGAAATAGAACTACATCTAGCAGCGTGATAAAGAGAAAGGGGAGGTGAAGCCTGAAAAAAAAGTTTCTGCCTTATATTTCTTAAGAGCAGAGTGGCTATGGGGTGATGCAAACGAAGGGCTTGGAAACCCTGAAAGGGAAATGGGGTAGGGGACAAAGAGTCAGACAGCCACAGCCATAGCAACTCTAGTTCCCAAGAAGAATGTGGGTAGGAAGGAAACAACCACTCATGGCTCTAAACTTCCTACGATAGTGCATAGGAAATGCCTGAGATGATAATACTTTACCAGTATTTCCAGAGAGAAGGGGGGCTACTTTTGCACAGGCTGTACACTTTCTTTGCTGTGCTCGGGACAAGTACCTCACGTCTCACTGAGGGCAATGGAAGTTCAATCACTTCAAGTGAGCAAAGCACATTTTTTTTTTTTTTAATATCGAGGAAAGCATGAAACATCTGAGAAATCGCCACTTTTGTTTTCAGAGCCCCTTACTGCTAGCAGCTGTTGATGAAGATTTAAGGATCGGAATGTGTGTGTATGTGTGTGTAAAGAAGTGACAGGGAAGGAAGGGACAGAGGGGTTTCTATAGATCTGGGCTGAGAGACTGAGCTCAGGGAGGATATGTTGAATGTAAGAGTGTACAATAGCACAGGAGCCTGGAAACAGTTCAGTGAGACTGCTGAGTGAGGCCTTAGTGGGATTTTAAAGCACTCAGGAGATCGCAGACTGGATATAGAGCACTGTTACATGTCATATGTAATCTTAATGCAATTACTACAGAATATACTGCTAGAGCTAGGTGGGTAGCTGCTTCCCTGTGTCATACCACTTCTACTGCTTCTTATCTACATGCTTTATCCTCTTAATTGCCTCTTCCTTTCCTGAACTCACTTCACAACATTCCACACCCGGATGGAACTCAAAGACCAGTCTCATGCAGTGAACAGGGTTTCCAGGTCTAATGAAAGGCAGTAACACTGAGTACAGAAGTCCATCCCAGCCTGAATCTGTTCTCAGGGTGGTAAATAGAGAGGATTCCATGTGGATCTTGGATTCTGTGATTGAAGAAGAACCCATTTGTGTCTAATGGATATAGAGGTTCCAATCTCCCATAGTGAGCCTCACAGGCTCTCCTTGGCCAACTTGAAAATACAGGGCTAGGGCAACAAAGCTGAGCATTTAGTAAACAGACAGGGCTAATTCAAGGTGCCAGAGTGCTGGGTGCAGAAGACACCTAGAGGCCATCTGCCCTCTACTAGACATTCCTCAGAACCAAGTTAGAAAAACTCCTAGATCACCTAGTCCTACCTCCTCTGACTGCTCTCCCCTCCCCAGCCTTCCTGATAAGATTTTTCCACCCAGCTTTCAAGCAAAGTAGGTCATACTGGGATGCTCTCTGCTTCTTCAGGCACAGTGGCTGTCTTTCTAGTTGATGAACCAAGCTTGCTTCTTTGAGACTTCTTGCTTCTTGTCTCACACCTGTGCTCAGGATCACCAGACAGACAGGATAGCACACAGGGTGTTTCCTTCCCATATGTGAACACAGCTACCAACATTTTCTTTAATCCCCAGTTAGCAATCTCTTTTTGATTTCATCTCCTTCAATCATTCCTTCTTAGTGCCAAAGGAGTTGCCATTCATCCTAATACCCAAGCATGGTTTTATACATATATTGCCACCTTGGGAAAGCTGGCTTTCATTTAGACCTGTGAGACTTTTAGTGAATCTCTTTGCCTCTCTAAGACTCAAATTCCCAATGTATAAAATAGTTTCACTTCAGGTAACAGAGTGTTTTTACATTCTGTTCCATAGCTTGCCAGATATAGTGACATGGTTATCCTTAAGTCATCATGAATATTTTTCTCAAAATATTTAATAAATGTAGTTATTTAATGGATGCAGTGAATATATATCCAAAGGAATTAAAAAGTAGTATATTTAAGGGATACTTGCATTCCTCACATCAATCACAGTGCACTTCACAATGGCCAATATACACAATGTGCCTAGGTACCTACCAACATATTAATTATTAAATAAAAAAAAATATATATACACATATATATATATATATATACATATATATATAATGACAATGATGGTTAATGTTATACTATTTAGCTTTTAAAATAGAAGCCATCTTATCATTTGCCATAAGATGTATCTAAAGGGCATTATGATAAATAAAATAAGCCAAGCATTTGTAACCGTAAAACAGTCTTCAAGAGAGAAGACAATATTTAGTTAAAGATAATTTTGATAGGCATGGGGGAAATTCAAGCTAAGATGAACCTTCACAGTGCTCATTGTCAATAACAATGACAATGTAACAAGGAAAGTTACTACATGAATAAAAGATGTAGCAGAATGCCTGTTCACACTTAGCTCTATTCAAAGAAACATTAGTGGTCCATGATATCCCTCATGAATTTAATTCAATGGTGAAGCAAAGAGGCAAGATTGTGATTGTGATAATGTATAATGTGTCTTCTATCAACTGTTCTTCTTTACATGACAGTAAGTGAAGAAAGAGACAACAAAGAGCAAGGCCATCTTTGAGCCCTGGTTTATTATGTTCACCAAGGGAAAAGATTTTCTTCTGAACTTTTTTTTTTTGACAGTGAAGTGTAAAGTATTTACTCATGATAGAGATAAAACACCAGAAAATATCATAGGTATAGTTTCTGATAATTTATGTCAGCAATATATACTATATTTGGCAAAGCCGGAGTTTATCATCTGAAGGCTTAACTATTAGCATTTTTATAACAGGATTTCTTTGAGTGGCTTAAAATGTGCCACAAATGCTTCAGCTGCCAAGAGTTTGAGTCTTTGAATTTCTTTTCTTACTGGAGAAACTATGTCATATTCAAGCCACATCTGTACACGGTGATTACATGTGAAAAGAAACCTTTCAAATCTGAAACCAGGTGAAGTACAGATTAGGTTCATTTGCTATAAACTTCCAAGGTCTATTTTACTACAAATATCTAAAACAATCTGCCAAAGCTACCAAGTAATTATTGCCATTTCCAACAACTTATAAGCTTGCACATTGAGTTTTCTCTTTTTATTAAAATAAAGGCAAGAGGAAGCTACACTTACAAAATCTTAACAATATGGCTGCTGCCTAAACAAGACCTAAATGATAAGAGAACAAGTTGCCATGCCAACGTGGATGGAGGAAACCACTTGGGGCCTCGCCCCTAGATGATGAATTATAGGTAATTGTAACAGTTGCTGAGAAAGGAAAAATTAATCTTCCTCAGGGATGATTTCCCTAATTGATTATCTGATATCAAGAGATTGGCTCTAAAACATATAAATAAAAGAAACACTAAAGGGACTCACCAGGTTATAGTTATATATTTATTCATTTTATATATATGTAACAATGATAATGAAAGAAAAAAGAGGAAATTGAGAGGGATTGGGGTGGGGACTTTGGACAAATTGAAGGGAAGGAAGGAGCAATAATATAATTATATTTAAATTAAAAATGAAAATAATTTAAGGATAGCAAGATGATTCAGCAAGTACAGGCAATTGCTACAATGTCTGAGGACCTTGGACTCCGCATCGGAGAGGAGGGATTGGCTCCTGTAGGTTGTTCTCTGATCTCTATTAGTGTGCTGTGGCATTGGCACCATCCCCTACAAATAAATAAATAAATAAATAAATAAATAAATAATACAAAGAAAAAAATTAATAAGAAAAAAGTTAAAAAAGGACATCAAACCTGACTGGTAAATCCAGGATTTCTTTAGATATGGATAATTTATTGACACATTGTAAAGAATCTATTATCCTTATAATAACTGATTAACTTTGAAAGACAGTTTTCTTGTTTTTAAGTTAAGGCTTATAATGGATCTATGTCTATCTGGAAAGCATTGAAATAATAACCCATATGATATAAATTGGGAGGTAGGAACTTCTTCCAGTCCAAATATATGCATATATTCATCAGTTTCTCTTATAATAAATTTTTAAGGAAAATATATAATAAAATAAAATCTGATTGGCAGCACATTAAAGTTTTATGAGTTATTATGTCAGCAATGCCTTTTTGAAGAGTTAATAGGTCTGTTCCCCCAAGAAATTGATAGGCGAGAATAATTTTCTTTTCCTTTTTTGAAAATAGATTCTTTTCTCACAAAATATATCCTGATTATAATTTCCTCTCCCTCTATTCCTCCAAGTCCTCCCCATGTCCCCTCCCCTCTGGATACACTCCCTTTCTGTCTCTTATTAGAAAAAAACCAGGCTGCTAAGAGATAACAACCAAAAATGACAAAAGAAAAATATAATCCGATGAAGCAAAAACATTGAATACAGAAAACTGTGGAGCAAGGCAGTCAAGCCCAGAGAAGATATGCAACCTCCACTCTACATAACTTTTTAATTGCTTTGATTTTTGAGGTTATATCACAATCATATCATTTTTTCTTTTCCTGTCCTCTACTCAAACCCTCTTCCAAATTCACAGCTTCTTTTTTCCCACTAATTGTTATTGTATGTGTATGTGTCTATATTCTAAATATAAACTGCACAGCCTGTGTAATGCTACTTGTATGTATTTGGTATCGGATAACTAACTGATGTACTATTCCCTAAGAAAGTCTATTACTTCCACTCTCAGCATTCCTTATTTGTCTGTAGTTCTTTGGGAAGAGTTGAAGCTTCATGAACTTTTCCCCCATCTACTTTGGCATGTTCACTGGTATCATTTTTCAGCTCATGTTTGGGCAGCCATCTTGGTAAGACTTTACAGGTTACTAGGAAACACAATAGCACAGCAAATTCCCCAATCCTCTGGCTTTTACAATGTTTCTGACCCCTCTTCTGCAATGATCCCTTAGATATGGGAGTGTTTTGTAGATGTAGCCACAGGATCTGGGTTCTACAACTCTGCATTTTGATTGGCTGCAGTTTTCTGTAGTGGTCTCTGTCTGTTATAATGAAAAGTTTCCTTAATGAGGGGTAAAAACAACGGTTAGGGATTATGCTGGTTTAGGAATGTAGTAATTCTAGGTTCTACACCAATACCCATGACTTCGTTATCCCTGAGTAGTTAGCTAGGTTTCCAGTACTAGGCATTCCTACCCTCTTATTGACTGAGTCTTAAATACAATTAGAGAGCTGTTAGTTACCATCAAATTATGTGTGCCACTATTGTACCCTTAGGATTATTGTGCCATATTGGTCATTGATGGGGTTCAAAGGCATCATGGCTATGTAGGACTGTTGGTTACCTCCCTCCTTTGGGCACTTGCAAGGTGCTGTCTGGTACCATGAAAGCTATTCTTCAGAGAGGAAGCATTCAAGTAAGTTCTAACTCAGGGGCCTGTGGGCCCTGTTTCTGAAGTGTATGGTGTTTTCAGCAAAAGAGACTTAACTTCTATGTCTAAGGGCAACATCAATAGGTTATGTGCATGTATTGGGAGTCTCTTGGACAGCCCTGGACAAAAAAAAATCAAAAGAGGACTTCTCATGTCTGGTATTGTGGTTTTTGTTAAGTGGGTCTTTGGGTCTTGGAGGTACTCCATTAGTTCAGATGAGAAAAGTTCGTTAAAATTATATATGTATATTTATATGCAGAATTACATACTTTATAGGGTTTAGGAGTAAATAGTTACTAGCATAGTTTTTTATGGCTTTTCAGTCGTCTTTACTGTTATTTTACCCTCCTCCCATTCTTCTGTATTTACTCCCTCCCCTCTCCCTAAAGAACCAATCCTTTCCCATTTTCCCATTAGATTATTTGTACTCTGCTTATTCTATTTACTGCCCTCCTTCCTTTTTCTGTATTTCCATCTCTCCTTTCCATACAGAGCCCCTCCTTTCCAACTTCCCTGGTCAGATCATTAGTGTCCTTCTATTCTTTTCTTGCTCCCCATGCCATGTATCCTGGCAATGATCCTTTACTTTCATGGTGTCTGCAGTTACTCCAGGATACATACTTATGTCTGAAGACTTAGAGCTAGGTGTCTCCAATGAGAGAGAACATGTGGTGTTTATCTTTCTGAGTCTAGGGTACTGCACTCAATATGATCTTTTCTAGTTCATAGTTCTTTATGACTGAATAGTATTCCATAGTGTATATGTACCACATTTTCATTAGCCATTCATCAGATGAAGGACATTTAGACTCCATTTCCTAGGTATTGTGAACATGGCTGAGCAAATATCTGTGGAGTGATATGGTCAGGTCCTTTAGGCATATGACCAGGAGTGGTATGGCTGAGTCATAGTAGATGTATTATTAGCTTTTTTGAGACATCATCACACTGATTTCTGTACCATAATGGTTGCACCAGTTTACAATCCCACCAACAGCAAATGAGTGTTCCTTTTTCCCTGCATCCTGTCCAGAACTTGTCTATTGTTTGAATTTTTTGTACTTCCCTAATTGTTAGGGTCAATGAACATTTTTTGAGATATTTCCTAGTCATGCTTTTCTTCTTTTGAGAACTCTCTGTTCAAGTCCCAAGCCTATTTTTTGAATGGTACATTTGGTTTTCTGACTCTTTGTGGGTTTTTTTTTTTTTTTTTTTTGGAGTTTTTATTTTACAAAAAAGATTCTGGATAGTAATCCGCTATCAGATGAATAGCTGGCAAAGATTATTTCCTATTTTGTGGGCTTCCTCTTCCCCCCTACTGACTGTTTCTTTTGCTGTGTGAAAGCTCTTTAGAGTAATAAAGTTGTACATGTCAATTGCTAACCTTACTTCTAGGACAAATGAAGTCCTATTCAGGAAGACATTTCCTACACCTCCATCATGTAGAGCACTAACTAAGTTTTTATCTAGCTGTTTAAGTGTTTCAGGATTCAAGTTTAGGTTTTTGAGCCATTTGGAGTTAGTTTTTGTGCAAGGAAATTAGATATGATCTAATTTCACTCTTCTGCATGTGGGCATCCAGTTTTCCCAGCACCATTTTTAAAAGACACTTTCTTTTCTCCAAAGTATGTTTTTGATATCTTTTTCAAATATGAAATAGATGAGGTTAAGTGTATTCATGTTTGGGACTTTGATTTTGTTCCCATTAAACTTCGTGTCTGTTTTTCTACCAGTAGCATACTATTTTTATTAGTATGGCACTGTAATATATCTTGAGATCAGTAATTGCAATCCCAATAGCACTGTTCTTTTTCTCAGAATTGTTTTGGCTACCATGGTCTTTTTATGTATCCATATAAATTTTAGTATAGTTGTTTTTTTCTATTTCTGTGAAAAATGAGATTGTGGATTTTGATCAAGATTGCATTGAATCTATAAATAGCTTTTGGTAGAATGGTAACACAATGTTAACTTTATTAATCCAGGAGCATGGGATCTTTCAGTTTTCTAACGTCTTTATCACTTTCTTCAGAGGTTTAATGTTTTCATTGTAGAATTCTTCCACTTCCTTGGTTAGGTTTACTCCTAGACATCTTATTTTCTTTGAGGCTATTATGAATGGGAATATGTCCATGATCTCCTTCTCCATGTGTTTATTGTAGGTGTGCAGAAAAAATTATTGATTGTGCAAGCTAGTCTGCATCCTGAGATATTGCTTAATTTGTTTATTGTTTTAGAAATTTTCTGGCAGAAGTTTTGTGATCTCTAATGTATAATATCATGCCATCTGAGAATATGGACAGTTTGACTTCTTCAATTCTCCATTTGTATCCCTTTTTCTTCTCTTCCTTATTTCTATAGCTAATACGAGGCCATCCCGTAACCAAAGTAGACAACTACTACCAACCGTTCTACATGCCTCCAACTAGCTTTTTTTTTATCCAGATGTGTATACTGATCATGTGTACTTTTTAGAGCTATAATGTGGGAAATGTAGCGTATTTTCTAAAAGCAGATGCTTAGAACATCAAGGAGAAGAAATACAGGAAGGTCTCTGAATAAAACTTGTTTAAACTTTAAGTTTAACTAATTTGTGTGGAATATATGTGACCTATTTTAATGTTCAGTAGTAACCTGTGTGTGTTTCTCTCTCTCTCTCTCTCTCTCTCTCTCTCTCTCTCTCTTCCCCCCCTCTCTCTCTCTGTGAATATTTATGGAAATTGTAGAGGAAACAAGCTAAGAAATTAAACAGGAACCTCAGCAATACATAAGCAGCCCTGTGCTTTAGATTTTCTGGTAAAAAAAAAAATAGAATGCAGAGTGAACCCAATAGGGAGGGAGAAGAAGCAAGAAAAACTGCAAGAAATCCCAAGCAAGAAAAACTCTTCTGTCAAAGTGACTATAAATCTTTGTCGGACTAGAATAAATCTAATAAGTGAGGCAGTGTGTCTTTCTCTCCTGGCAAGGAAGAGGAAAGTGTTAAAGGAAAGAGATCATCTTCCTCTTCCTTACTCATTTCCTTCTACTTATGCACAGTAAACAGGAGACAACATAGGAAGGGAGTCGTATCCTCAGATGAACAATTCAATGGATGCTCAACTAAAGTGTGGGCTGATTTGTTGAGAATGAATTTCCTTTTAAAAGTACAACAAAGAAAAAAAAGTTAATGGTAAGAGAAAAGGATCCAGGTATCTAATTTACTTGCTTTAAAAGTTGCTCTGCTTTGAGGCTGAAAAGATGGCTTAGAGGTTAAGAGCTCTTGCAAGTCTTATAGAAGACCTGGGTTTGGTTAATAGTTCCCATGACGTGGTGGCTCACAAATGTATAAAGCCATATGTATCTATGTATGTATGCATGTATGTATGTATGTGTGTATATGTCTCTGTGTGTGTGTTTATGTGTGTGTGTTTATGTGTGTGTGTATATATATATATATATATACACATATACATACATACATATATATATACATATATATATGCAAATAACATAAAGATAATTAAAAATAATAACATACTCCCTTTTACTTTTTGTTTCTTCTTTCTTTCTTTTGGTTTTTATCATTATTTATTTGTTTATTTCAAACTCCAGATTTTATTCCCCTCCCAGTCCACCCTCTGACTGTCTCACATCCATACCTCCTCCCCGCCCTCTGTCTCCACAAGGATGTCCCCACCCCCACTCCAGCAGACCTCTAAACTCCCTGGGGCCTCCAGTCTCTTGAGGGTTAGGTGCATCGTCTCTGACTGAACCCAGACCAGGCAATCCTCTGCTGTATATGTGTTGGGGCCCTTCTATCAGCTGGTGTATGCTGCCTGGTTGGTGATCCAGTGTCTGAGAGATTTAAGTTACTCTGGCACAAAGCAGTAGCTCAGTTTTTTACAGTACTTACTTGGCCAGTATGCATAAAGGCCTTGCTTTGGTCTCTAGCAGCACATAAAAACCGGATATGTTGGCATACACCTCTAATCACAACATTCAGGAAGTGGATGGAGGGCCAGAAATTCAAACGTTGCTCTGCCCTTATACAGTGTTAATGTCTGGATCCCAGCTAGTAGTGGGATGCTGAGGTCAGATTATCTCTTGCACCAAGCATCTGAAGAATGGACAGTATAACCTGACTCTGCCTCAAAATATTTACCCTAATGCTACTTATATTTTTTAATGTCCTATGTTAATGTTGCATCCTGCTACCCTGTACAAAGTGCTTTTCTGGTCTAAGAATTTTCTAATGAAGTGTTTAGGGTCACTCAATTTTAGGAACATATATGTAAAATAGCTTTTTGCCACCTGACTTCCCTTCTTGTATTTCTTTATCTTATTGCCTTAACTTAACTATTGCCTGTGGTTCTGACATTTCTATAAAGCCTACATAACAATATACCATACTGCATTTCTTCTCAACTCTGTATTCAGTGACACCATTCTGGCAACTTAAAATCACCCACAGTAAGAACATTTGCAAGTAGCAAATTCTGCAAAGAAAGGCCTTCTCCACCCCAGAAAGCTGGATGTTAAATATTTACCAGTATACTTCACCTCCTTTCATTCTCTGTGGACTTCATTTCAAGTGGAACACCATGAATTCTCTCCATATTTCCATGCTTGCAACTGGTATTCATTTGTACACCTTTGTAATCTGCGATTATCCTTCACCTCTACCTTACATAGTCACCTCTGTTTTCCATCTATTTTAAGAGCATGCTACCATCCACAGACCCAATGAAACTGGGTAATAAGGAGAGCCCAAGGGAGGATGCGTGAATCTCACTAAGAAGGGAAAACAAAATAGTCATCAGAGGTAGAGAGAGAGAGAACTGAGTGAGACCGGGGTAAGGAGGGGTACAGGGATGGCAATCAGGTATAGGGGGAGGGAGACAGGAGAGGGCTAGGAGTAACAATGGAAATAGATGGGTGGCATCTCTGGGACTGGCTTTAGACCTGGGAAGGGGGAAGTTATGAAATCTATGGGATGACTCTAACTGAGATTCCTACCAGTGGAGGATATACAGCCTGAAGTGGCCACCTCTTGTATCCAGGCAGGGCTTCCAGTGGAAGGAGGGTGATATCAACCCACCCATAAAACCTTCAACCCAAAATTTGTCTTGCCTACAAGATGAGCAGGGATAAAGATGAAGCAGAGATTGAGGGAACGGCCAACAAGTGACTGGCCCAACTTAAGACACATCCCATGGGAGAGACCAAACCCTGACACTACTAATGATTACTCTGTTATGCTTGCAGACAAGACCTAGCATAACTATCTCCTAAGAGGCTTCATCCAGTAACAGATAGAAACAGATACAGAGACCCACAGCCAAACATTAGGTGGAACTCAAGGAGTCTGTGGTGGCGCACACCTTTAATTCCAGCACTTGGGAGGCAGAGGCAGGCAGATTTCTGAGTTCAAGGCCAGCCTGATCTACAGAGTGAGTTCCAGGACAGTGAGTTCCAGGAGAGCCAGGGCTATACAGAGAAACCCTGTCTCAGAAAAAAAAAACAAAAACAAAAGAACAAAAAAAGAGTGGGGGCTAAAATTGAGCAAGCCAGAGGGGTCAAGGATACCACAAGAAGACCTACAGAATCAACTAACCTAGGCCCCTGAGGGCTCACAGAGAATATACTGCCAATCAACGAGCATGCAGGGGCTAGACCTATCCCCCCCACACACACATATTTGTAGGGAGGGCCTTTGGGCCTTTAAGGCAATGAGTTCCAACCCCTTTTAAATATGAAGAGTAAAAATATCATTTTCACTATGATGGAGGAGAGAGTACACTGGCAATATCCAATTACTCATGTTTTTATCAAACATTCATTATACTGAGGATCCTGACATAAATAAAGTGTATCTCTTCAAGAACCTCACAGTCGTGAAGGCAGATTGATTAGTAAACACAGCATAATCAGATATTATGTGTGCTGAAACAGATATGTGTAGTATAATGGAAGATGCTGATGCTTCCAGCCAACCATTGGACTGAGCACAAGAACCCCAATGGAGGAGTTAGGGAAAGGACTGAAGGAGTTGAAGGGTTTGCAACCTCATAGGAAGAACAGCAATACCAACCAACCAGACCACCCAGAGCCCCCGGGGACTAAACCACCAACCAAAGAGTACACATGGAGGGATCCATGGCTCCAGCTGCATATGTAGTAGAGGATTGCCTTATCTGGCATCAATGGGAGGAGAGGCCCTTGGTCCTATGAAGACTCAATGCCCCAGTATGGGGAATGCCAGGGTGGTGATGTGGGAGTGGGTGGGTGGTAGGGGAGACGCAGGGGAAGGGGTTGGGATAGGGGGCTTGCAAAGGGGAAACAAGGAAAGGAGATAACAATTGAAATGTAATAAATAAATATCTAATAAAAATAAAATGTAAAAATATAGAAAACAAAACATTATTTTTAAAGTGAGGGAATTGTTAACATTTCTACAGAAGTTAATATTTGGATTAAGTATTGAAACAGACATTCTTAAAGCCAAGGAACCATGGATGGACATTGTGGCTTTGGAAACAGATTTTGTATACAGGTTAAGGGGGATGGTAGGCACATTGTAGTTACAAGTTCTAAGACTGTAGTGTTGAGCAAACAATGGAATTTAATGAAAGTATTACTAGTGGGCCTTCATGGAGTAAAACTTAAGCTAGAGAATCTCTAAGGACTGGATAGAAAGGAATGGATTAAAGTGTTTTTCAAAGTACTGTCATGTGGCTGAAGCAGTTCCAAATGTTTTCTGTTCTAACGCCCAAGGTTCAAATTCCCAAGAGAGGACATGTTTGGCACAGCCTGTATTGCATACCCTGCCTAGAGTTAAACAAAACACCTTCATTGAAATACCACCAAAACTGTATCCCATAGGAGATGAACACTTCCCTGGAAAGGAAAATCACTATAAGAATCAGACTATTTAGGAATGTATATTAGTTGAACAAAAGCAAACTACATTTAGAAGAATGTGTTCTCATTTAAATGGAATTTCTGGCTATAGAAGTATATTCTAAGTTCTAGGTTTGCTAACAAGACTTCCTTTCATTCTTGTGGCTTCTGCATGGCAGCCTCTACAATGAACTTGGCACCTGAACTATAGTAGCTCTTCCTCCTCCCTGTCTTTCTGCTACCTCAAAGGTAGTAAGAAGTTTTCTAATCTTGCCTTAAGGTCTTCCATTTAGTATTACAGCTCTCAACTGGTCTCCCAAACTTGTCATTCCTACTTACCTTTCCTAGGGTAAAAACTAGAAAATATCAGCACCAAAGTACTGAGAATGGGGGTGATTCCATTCACACACTGGACTTTAATCTTTGAACCATTAGTGCTGAGCAAGAATTGGAAAGGGCTGAAAAATCCCAGCAGTAAAACAAGGGCAAAAGAAGTAGCTCTACATTATAACTGAGCAGTCATTAAGTTGTTTTGTTCCAAAACTCCATGGGGGGTAGTTTTAAAATGAGTTTTCCATGGACTTAGTTAATTATTACAGATGTTTTCTTATGACCTTGCCGCTTTTTTGAACTAAATGTGCTTGCTGTTGTTGTTTTAGGGTAGAATCATGTTATGTTTGAGCTCACAGCATGTGTGGGGGGTATGGTATGTGGACTCTCAAAGAACCGAGTGAGTGCAGGGTGAATGCACATGTCTTCAAGTCTGGTGACTCCAGTTTAGACGTTTTATTTTTGAATGTTTGCGTAGGTGAACCTTGTGTCTGAAATGAAGTTGGAGATAGTTGCTGACTCATAGAGCTTGTCTCTTACCTTCTCAAGTCCGTATATGGTGATGAGTCGTCATTTTGGTGAAGAGATACCTTGTTAGCATTAGGCTAGAGATAGGTAGCAAATCCACCATAGAAGCAGCAACTAGATTAAAAAATTTGTATCTGCCATGCAATTAGAATGTAGTGGGAAATATCTAGTTTGACACACACACACTCCACCCGTCTACAGACTGAACAATTCTCTAAAAGCTCCTCCTATTTTAAAATTCAGGAGCTTCTATTGACCCTGAATATTCTTTTTTTTCAGTACTGGAATTTCATCAGTCTTTGAGTCTTTGGCCTATGGTCTTTTGCATGGTTATTAAGACAAGCAATCTGCCACTGTGTAATGGGATTAAGACAAGATTTGACTCTAGCCATAACTGATCTGGTTTACTCAGACTATGATTAACTTACCTAAAAATATACTACAAGTACTCCGGAGCCAATGTTGAGTGACCATGACTATCTTTTCCATCTGGGCACAATAGAGACACAAAGGGTGGTCACATAAGAATCTATTCTGGTTTTTCTCAAATGATCGAGACATGAAGATGTCAGATAATGCCCTAAAGGCTGCAGCTATACAGCAGAAAAATGACTCGCATCTTGTAAACCTTCCAATAGATGTAAAGCAGCAGTTTTCAATTATACCTTGCATCAGAATCACCCAGTGTGTGTTTTGGGGAAACTTGTCTTCCCACAGAAATATTGAAAAGTAAGTAAAAACTGTTAGAAACAACCTTGTCAGAACTTGAGAAAACAGAGTTTTATCATCTAAGAAATACTTAATTCAAAAAACACGACTATATAATGGTAGGAAAGCTTTGTGGCATTTTCCTTTTTATAGTACCAGTTTTTGTCTATATCCCTAGCATGGGATCATGGTCCCTAATTACAAAGAGAGAAGAGGAGTCTTTCTTGTAAACTACTGATGATAAAGACAGACAGACAGACAGACAGACAGACATGGATCTGTTTTAACCTGACTGGGGGCTACCTTGAAGGATAGACCAAGGGATGCATCTCTTTCTCTCACGTAGAACTCCAGCTAGAAAAATATATGTTGTTAT
This sequence comes from Mastomys natalensis, assembly GCA_021653895.1. Lineage (NCBI taxonomy): Eukaryota > Metazoa > Chordata > Mammalia > Rodentia > Muridae > Mastomys > Mastomys natalensis. The sequence goes on from JAJTUV010002456.1 coordinate 110,312, forward strand.
TTGCAAATACATGTCAGCCAACTTAAATACCCGCAACACTGTTTTCAAACTTACAGCAGATTGTATAAGACTGGGAACAAGAACAGGAAAGAGGTTCTTTGGAACATTAGGACACTCAAAAAAAAAAAAAAAAAAAAAACAAGAACAAAGGGAAATTTAGAAGATTACAACCACACTGGAGGCAGAGCACATAGTTTTAAAAAGATAAAACAGTCCTACGCTTTTACCTTAAGCTATCCTTAGGCCTATCTTAAATAACTGCATTTGTTTAAAAACGGATGTTAAAAAATTCTCTGTAAAAAGCCTAGCTTAATGCAAGTTCAGAAGTAGACTCTTTGGTGAATATATGCAGCATGCCAAAATGTATAGGATGTACAAAAAGTGGTGCTCAGAGGGAAATTCATAGCTACTAATAGAACATTTCAAATAAAGAACCCAATCACTAGATGAAATACAACATGAAGAACAAAGTAAGACAAATGCTAACAGAGGAAGAAAGAATAGAAAATACAGAGGATAAATTATATTATACTAAAAAAGGGAATCAATGAACCTGAAAGTTATTTCTTGGGAAAAAAAATCACTGAAAGTAATGACTCTGAATCTATTCTGTCAACAACATAAAGAGAGAAGACACAATCAACTAAATAAAGAAGTAAAGTCAGGAAATTACTGCCAGTTCTAAAAAGGATTATAAAAGAATCTTATGAGTTGGATATGAACTATATGCCTATAATCCTAACATTTGATAGCTAAGGCAGAAAGATAGTGAGTTATAGGACAGCATGAACTACAGCAAGATCTGGTCTCAATAAATAAGTAAAGAGATAGATAGATAGATAGATAGATAGATAGATAGATAGATAGATAGAAAATCATAATGAAATAAAAAGACACTATGATCACATCACCAAAATGGTTAGATAGCTTAGAAAAATATGAATTATTCAAAACAACCTAAGCCAATTAAGAAATAAGTAGAAAAATCTAAATACATCTACAAAAACCAGAAAACATTGAAATAACTCCCAGCAAATAACAATACAGGACCATGACTTCAAAAATAAATATTGTCAAACAGTCATAGACAATTGAATATCGATCTATCTCAAACCCTTACAATACATAAAAGAGGAGAGATCACCTTACAAACTTAGTCTATGAAGCCAACACTATCCAGATAACATTCTGGACAAGATAATAAAAGAAAATGTCAAAGTAATATCCTAATGAATATTGAAGTACAATTTTTCAATAAAATAGTAATAAGAATTATATGCCACATATGAGGTAAGGTTTAACACAGGAATAGAAGTGTGTTCAATGTAAGAAAATCAATCAATGGAATATATCATATTAATAGATGATATAAGAAAGCCTACATGGTCATCACCATACACTTGGAGAAGGCATTGGGCAGAGTTCAGTTCCTTTCTCACTACAGGCAGAAGAGGCTTCTTCAACATGATATGTTCAGGGTATTTCGGGAAAACTTCAGCTAGTCAATAATGAATGGTAAAAAAGATTAAATCATTTCCATTAACATCAGGAACAAAGCAAGGATGCCCACTGATAAACTACTAAATATTACTGAAAGAAAATGAAATTACCTTTACTTTAAGGTAAATAGACACCTTATGCACATGGATATGAAGACGTAATAATGTTTCATTAGAGAGATTCAACAAAAAATCACAATGAGATTTTGATACCTACTTCAATGATTTTAGGATAGAAAAACAAAGCATAAAGCATATTGAGATGATGGGAAGAAATTAAAAACCTTCATTCATTGCTGGTAAAAATGCAAAGTTACTCAATATTTGTGGAAAATAGATTGCTATTCTAAAAACCTAAATTTAGAATTATCGTATGACCTAGTAATTCTATTCTTAAGCATATATCTGTTGTGTTAGAATGGTGGCTTGTTGGACAGATCACACCAGGTCAGCACAGTTCCACAGGAGAAGTTTTTTGCGGGGAAGAGGACAGAGGGGGCAACAAAGAAGAAGGAAAGAGAGAGAGCATGTCAAGGGGCTCTGTCTTTATTTGGGCCGTGACATAACTGCACGGCAGGTGAGGGCAGGTGGACACGGGGAATGAATGGCGATTGCCATGGTAACAGATGTGTGGGTCCCTGTCACCTATGGGTGATGCCATCCCTGGATTCGGAGGCTTGCTTCTGATGCCAACAATATCTAAAAGAAATGAAAACATATTTCAAACACATATTCTATACTAATATTCACTATAGCATTATTTATCATAGTCAAGGGTAAGAAAACATCTTATTGTTCATCAACAGATGGATCAACAAAATGTGTACCATATACACAGTAGAATAGTATCTATCCATGGTAAACAGAACACATTCTAGTACATGCTATAATATACATGCAGGTGGAAAACATGTAAAATAGACTAGACACAATGAAAATGTTTTCATTTTATTTCTATGCAATAGTTGAACTTACATTGGTAGTTATCAATATTGAGGAAGGCGGTTATACAGAATTAGTGTTTCATGGTTACACAGTTTCTGTTTTGTTGATGAGAATGTTTTGGAGATACACAATGGTAACCATTGCATAACATTGTGACTATAACAATGTCACTGAATTGTACACTTAAAATAACAACTATATATGATATATTTGATATGTGTGTATCACAGTAAAAAAACAAGGAAGAAAGTAGTGATTTAATTGGCTAAGAAAATATGAAAATAAAAGTAACTTCCCAGTTACAAAAGCAAGATCCCAAAGTTGAGAATGCAAATGCAAAATTTTCTAATGTTTAGCAGGTCAATGGTTGCGTTAGGAGGAAGAGATTACAAAGGGCCATGAGAAATTTTGGGGAGTGGATATAAGCAGTATAATGATTATAGCTATGCACCCATATATATGTGAATTATTAAAGGTATATTTTAATATGTACAGGTTATTTTATGCCATTTATATATCAACAAAGGCTTTTTAAATGAAAACTCATTAAAACTAGTTTAGTTAACGATGGTGTCAACAAGATAGATGATAGATCTAGTCTCCACTGAGTCAGGCATAGATACCCACCCTCAATGATGGGAACAAACAGTTTATGAGTTTGAGGACAAACTGGACTACGTAGGTTATATAGTGAGACCATTTCTCAAAAACTAATCTAGGATCTGTCATTGAGCGTATAAACTAGTATGTGAGAGGCTTTAAATCAAATCATAGCATAATTATAACATGAGATATGTTTTAAGCAAGAAAAAACTTAAGATCTTGGAAATATTAGTATAAAAATATTGAGCCTTTGCTATATGGAAATAATTAACCCTTTTCTAAGCAAATGATCTTTGAGTAATGAATAAATTAGTTTGAATTATATACTAATAAATATGGACAGATAGGAAGGAAGCAGATTCAATACAAAGAACAGGTTTTTAAAATATGCTTTAATATGTTTGTTTTTTAATATGTTTAATGTGTTTTTAATATGTTTAACATGTTAATAGCATGTTCGAAGTGTGGCTAAAGCATGGCCATTGGCAGAGCAGTAATAGAAATGTTTGAAAAGATAGGCAGAGTCAGATCATGTAGCCTTTTACATACCATATTATGATTTCAGTCTTTGAATTAAGACAAGTACAAATCCATTGAAAGGTTTTAAACTGAAGGATAATGCAAGAAGATGTGAACTATAAAGGAATATAGTAGATGTTTATGAATGCACTGGAGGACAAGAAGAAAATCAGAGGCATCAATTTGAAGGCTCTTGTAATTTATGACCAGATAAGATGATAATGGCTTGGTCTACAGAAGATGCAAAAGAGCTGGCAAGGAATTAGACAAATTAGACAACCTTTAATGAATTTTAATAACAGGGTGGCCTTAAGTAAAAGTTATATTTAGGAGTAATTTCTTATGAAACTACAGTCTTCAGATTAAATTAGCCCCAATGTCTATGTTGGTTTTAATGGAACATAGCCACTCCAGTTGTTTATGTGTTTCTATGACATGTGTGTGTGTGTGTGTGTGTGTGTGTGTGTGTGTGTGTATGAGAGAGAGAGAGAGAGAGAGAAGAGAGAGAGAGAGAGAGAGAGAGAGGAGAGAGAGAGAGAAATTAACACCTTGTGTGGTCCAGAAAACCAAAGCTATTTACCGTCTTTTGCAGAGAACTTTGCTGACCTCTGATCTAGGATTGTGTGTTTAGATACCTGACTTGCAAGTCTGAAAGGAGTGGTGGTTGGTGAAAGGAGAAGGAAGAAGACAGAGATAGCAGGAAGACAGGCAAAGCAGCATCCTGGGGGAAGAAGAATGGTAATTTAATGGGAACATAAGAAGCAGGAGGAGGGGGGATGGGATAGGGGTTCCTGGGTTGAGGGGAAATGGTTGATGAAAGGGGATAACATCTGAAATGTAAATAAAATATCCAATAAAAAAGGGATTTATTCATATCCTAAAAAAAAAGAAGTGGTCCTAGGAGAGTGAAGTAGAGCTGAAAGCCAAGACATCAACCAGTTGAAGTTGCCAGACCCAGAATAAGAAGCTGGTAGAAAGGGACAGAGAGATTCCTTTCTGTGTTTGCAGCATTTTTCCTGAGTAGCTTACTCAAAGACAGTAATATTGTGAAGCAAAGTGGGCTAGGACACACCTGGAACCAGAAAGCAAACTATAATGTGCTTGGAGTTCTTTGCACATGCCGAGGCTTGTTTAAAGCACTTGATGTGTGTGTCGCTCCTTTACAGTAATGCTGAGAGTCAGGTGCTCCCTTACAACATTTGTGTAGTTGAAAAAAACTGAGGCACAGCATGGTTAATCAACTCACTAGGAAGAAATCGTATAGAATTTGAACACACAGAGATAATCTACTTCTAATCATTAATCTGAACCCAGATTAAATCAGCAAGAAACTGAGCTTGAGTGACAGGGTGCAATCTGGAGAAATTATCTGTGGATGTTTGACTTAGGAACCATAGTTTCACCTTATTAAATGCCCTAAGGTTTGGCATGGTCAGTATTCATGGCATACTGTTTAATAGAGATTTTTGTGATTAGGATAAATATCAGTGAGCATTAGATCTAAGGTGTGTGTGTGTGTGTGTGTGTGTGTGTGTGTGTATACATCTTCTCAAGAGAAAATTTCTGAATACCAGGTCCCAGATGCCAATAGTATCCCCTTTGGTATACCAACTACTTAGTTTAGTTCAAGGAATTCCTTTATTCCTCACTTGACAAGTTGCTGACCTTGGGACACAGCCACACAATGTACCTGCCCTAGATTGAGATAAACCCAGACCAATAGCCATCTTCCCCCACTCCTCCTATTTTCAGCACTGTTGAGAAGCTGGCCAGCCAAACAGAAAAAAAAGAAACTCCAAAACAAAGGAAAAAACAGGCAAACAAACACAAAGTAGACCACTACATGAGAATCTACATTAAATCCCAGTCAGGCATAGTACACACCTTTAGTCCCAACACTTGGGAGGCACCAGCAGGATGACCTCTGTGGGATTTAGGCCACCCTGGTCTACAGAGTGAGTTCCAGAATAGCCAGGGCTACACAGAGAAAAAATAAATCCTTGCTGGTCTGGGTTCCAGAAGGAAAGAATGAGCCCTTATGCCATCCTGCTTTTAGGATCATTTACCTAGGTCACCTTTATGCTCTTTTTTCAGTTAGGCTTCTGAAATCTCTCTGCTTTGCCTCAGGCTTAGTCTGCCTGTACTGCTGAGTCTCCTTCCTGTCTGCTGATCTCTGATCTGTTTCCACCTAATGTTGATTCCAGTTACCAGGGTTACAAGTTGTTTGGCTTTAGCCTGCATTTGCTTAGGCTGAAGGTTCGCCCCTTTCTGATAGCCTTCCCATCACCGTCTCTTCCTTCAGGTCATCTGCTCTTCATATTGACCATGAACAAGGGCAAGGCTAAAGGGATTTCTTTTCACTTAAGAGAAGCAAAAAACTATGTGGTGGGTAGGTGGAATCATTGTCACTCTCAGACATACCTGCCTGCCTTCCTGGAAGCCTTGGAGGATCTTTAGACTATTATTAAGCACAGAGCCTAATCCAATCAGTCCAATTACATATGTAAATCTAAGATTTACTACTCAACCTAGTAGAGTACAGTAACAGTTTGTGGGTTTTTGTTTTTTGTTTTACAAAAAAAATGAGGGCTTCAATATTAGAATCCATTGTATCTTGGTGTGGCTACCAAAAAGCAATGAGAATGTAGTATGTATTACTGTAGGGTGGCCACAGCAAGAAAGATGATCAGCATGTCTCATATACAGCTATTGTGTGGGCTATACTGGGTGGTACATTTTGAAATATAGCTTATACTGATTTATAAACAGAAGCATCCCAGACTCCAGTGTTCTCTGAATGCTTCCTCTATTACTGTAATGATTCCTTGGATCCTAGACCTCTCCACTTCAAAAGGTAGTGAATTAGTCCCAGGCCCAATTCAGAGCCTATAGGAACCGCTTCAGTGTCTCCACTTTACTGTCTATTTCTTAAATGGCATATTATATGCATTGGGTAACATTTAAATTATCGTCCTGTGTCCTGCTGTATTTCACCCCAATGAGAACACACTAGATAAATTTGACAGCAATAATGAGGAAAATCAATGTTTAAAAGCAGCAATAAAATGTAACTTCCTGCTAAATATTTCATAGGCATTAATTTATTTGAGTGTCATTATAACCCCATGAGGCAGAAACATTGCTTCTGTTTATAATACAGAAAATGAATTTCAGAGAGTTTAAAGACTCTCAGCTTCACAGAGTATGGATCAAATCCATGTTATTCAATTCCATTTATATGATGGTTGCTGCTTAGAAAAAATCAATATAGACTTGACACTGATAATTGGTTGCCTAGGGATCAGGCATTGGGGATTAATGGATTATAAGGATGTTTAAGAGGTCTTTTCAGAATTATGAAACATTTTCCAAATCGATTGTGGTTGTGATTGTCTATCTGTGAATAAACTTTCAGCTCTGACTTTGTAATGTGAACATATAGCCCCTAATTCTCCAATGGCTACCTTAAGGTAGGTGTTATCGCTCACATTTACACGGTTTATACCATAGATGTTTATTTTATTTTGAGATTATAATTACAACATTTATGCCTTCCATTTCCTGCCTCTAAACTCTCTCATATACTCCTCTCTGCTTTCTTTCAAATTCATGAATGCTGTTTTCACTGATTGTTATTGTATGCCTTAGTAATTATTAACTAGAAAATACAGTAGATTTCGTTATGGCACTTTCAAACAAAATTTCGTACTGTTAATCCGCTTCCTTCCTGTCTTCCTACTCCCCACTTACCTCCTCCCCATGACCTTTCCCAGTAGCTTTCTTTTAACTTTCATGTGTCGAATGTGTCCTATTGGCCTCCTGTTCTTCAACAACTCTTTTCCCTCTCATGTGGTTCCATACACATATACAGACCTCGAGAGCTAGGATCATTTCTTTCTGAATCTGCATCAACTTGATTAGCAAAATAATTACTAGATTGAGTAATTTTACTGCAATTTTCATAACATCTCTTTTCAGCTGAATAAGATTCAATTTTATATATGTATCACAAGAAACTGAAGCTCAAATGTAAGCTAAGTACTCAAGGATAGTACATGACTTTCTGTATGGTTCCCTATGATGGACATAACATCACGTGTGTGGCACTCCATCATAGAACACATAACCTATATCTAACCTCAAGGACACTACAAATATGCACAGTGAAGAACAGAGTATTTTTTTAAGTCAGGGGATGAGTAGATCATATTCTTCAAAGAATGCTAATAGCACAAAACACAGAAGCACTATAGCTGTTCTAATCAAAGGAAAGTAAAGGTATATGACATCAAAATTCAATACCAGATTCTAAATGGGTTTCTTTGCTGGCAGAAATAAACAGAAAATGCTACAAATAATAGTTGATAGCTCGGAGTGGAATATTAAATGTTCCACATCTAAGGTCAATTAAAACTACATATCAGTGTTTGTTAGTGCTGATAACTATAACTGAAGTGTATGAGAAAATGCGATGTATCAAGAGTAAAAGGGTAGGGACACATATTCATGCTCTCAAGTTGCTCACTAAAACACAATGATTAGATATGTATATTAGATAATAAATTAATAGATTGAAGATATAGTGAGCAACAGTAAAGCAGTGGGAAAGCATAGCAATAGGTAAATACTAGTAAACTGTATGTACATGATCTTTTATATTCATATTTTATTATGTTTCTGTACATCTGAAATTGTATCAATATAAAAGATTAAAAATAGAGTTCATTTTTACATTCTCTCCTGCTTACAAGCCCACCTCCTGCTCAATTTTGTGGTGGCTACTAGGGCTTCCAAATAGTGAAGGATGTAACTTGTGGATTATATGTATTGGTAAGTATTCATGAGAGGTGTTCCAGAATTGATCAGTGAGAATTTCCCATATGCCAAGCACTGGGCTATATGTGTGTGCTCAGATCCAAGGCAACAATACAAAGCTCATGACCTCAGAAGATCAGGAGCTGAGAACAAAATGCTATATTTGGAAATATGCACAGATTCAGGAGAAGTCGGAGAACAGATACCTTATTCAGCTACAGGTGGGGGTCCGAAAAAAGCAAAGGAATGTTGAGAGGTCAGACAACATTTGCCAGAGAAGACCTTTAACTTACATCTTATAGGGTTTAGTCTGGCAAGCAATGGGAAGGGGTAACATTCTTGACAGAAAGGAAACTAAAAGGTAGAGTATATGTTAAGAATACATTCTCACAAGTTGGAGTGTATGTGTGTGTGTGTGTGTGTGTGTGTGTGTGTGTGTGTGTAAAACAACAATTAATAAAAAGAGAAAGCCATGAGTTTGACAGCAAGTAAGGAGGGATATATGGGAGAGTTTGGAAGAAGGAGAGGGAGGGGATAATGGTGCAATTATATCATATCTCATAAAATACCAGAAATTATTTTTAAATTATAATACCTTCCAAATAAGACTTGAGCCCCAAATTGCCTACTTATTAACTCTCAGTTTCTTCCCGGTCACATGGGGCTGATGACAACTCCCATATAGGACAATTACTCATCATTCATTTATAAATGTGATATATTTAGGCCATAATTTAGCATAGAAAAGGGGCCCAATAAGTATTATCTTGATTCACATCCTTCTCAGGAGACTAAAGCTTCAATGAGGGTTGTACTGGGTACATGACTGAGAATACAGAGAGAAGGATACTGTGATACTAAGCAAATTTGTACTTTATCCAATGGCATTGCACAGTTTTCATGACTTGCTCTTTATTTGTGCTTTTAAAGGCCCTTCTGGTCTGGAGATGACGCAGGATAAGAACTGGAGGCAGGAAGATAGTGAAGAGGTTGTTTATCTGATGGGTTCGGAATGACGAGAGTCTGACATGGGGTAGTAGGGCAGGACAGTGACTAAGGAGACAACATTCAAAACACGTAATGGAAGCAAAAGTCAAAGCTAAATTCCAGGTGTCTGACTTAAACATCAGCCTAGATGTGAGCTTTATCCTCCATGATAGGAATGGATTTTGGAGGTGGGGTATAGACATAATGAGTTGAGTTGTAGCTATAGTAATCTTTAAGAGGCTATGGAATATCCCAACAGAGATGTCTAGTAACAGACAGGATGTACAAGTCAGATTTGCTCTTGTCTAGACTCACAAAGCAAATTTACTATTTGCTACCCTTGAGGCCTTTACCATGTACCCCCAGCTTTATTTCCTCCATTATAAAATAAAGATGATGTATCCTTGAGCCAATTTCAAAGAAATGCCCCTAAAGCTATAAAAGGGGCCCAAATCCATACAACCAGCTTTTCGTCCTAATATATTTCCTCCCCTCCTGACTCATCTAAACTAAATATAATTGGATCAAAGACTCTAAAATTGGATACAAGACATGGATATGATCTGGAAGACATCAGAGCTGAAATGAGAGGCTATGGAGGTCAATCACTGAGGTATATAAGTCAACAGTTTGGGGGGGTGGGGGTTATGTCACCTTTCTTGAGATTTAACCAAACTAGATAAAATGATTACGTGTTGGACTATATCTTTAGGCAACTTTGAATGTCATTTTGCAAAGCACTTGGTTATCATCTATCTTTATGGAGGTAGGTAGGTGTAGAAGCAACTAAAAGAAGTCATATAGTAGGCACTTGACCTGTCAGTAGCACAGACTAATTTTTCTCTGCAAATACTTAGAAGCTCATCTGCAAAAAGTACACCATTTGTCCAATGGTCTTACCTCATAACTGCTATAGAATTTCCCACAGTTCTTTAGATTCCTTTCAAGACTACAGATGTATAATTTACTATTCCTACTGCAAAACTGATTCTCTGAGCAGAATGTGAGCTATCTGGGAAGGGACTACACAGTCATTTTAATTTGTTCACTATGGCAGACATTTAGCCAAGCCTTGCTCTGGCCTGTGTTCTATAGAGCCGCCTACTGCTATGTCTTTTCTTCCACATGGACTATACACCCTCAAACTGTGACCCAAAATAATTTTGTCCTCCCTTCCTGTCAAGTATTTTCTCATCGCATTTACAAAAATAATAGAAATATATACTCTGTGCTACTGTATGTTAGAAGTAAATAACTTATTTAATTTTATAGGGACTTACAGTTAGGAGATCACCTTATGTGGATGTGGTCATATCAACAAGCAAAGTAACCAATACAATAAAAACAAATTATTTTTTGTGGAAGTAATGAAGACCTCACATCCCTCGGTTTTGAAATAGAAAACTTAAAGTCGTCTAATATTTACCTTGCAAGGTTGCTATAGGGACTGGATGAGATTATACATGAAAAGCACATATCTACAACAGTGGTTTTAAAGACCTTTTTATTGGCTTAGGTATAGATCAGTTGGAAAGTGCTTGCTTAGCATGCCCAAGGCCCTGGGTTCTATCCTCAGGGCCACAAATATTATTCTTTACCAATATACCTCTATGTGCAAGGTTCTGATGTCATATAACAGTAACCACATACAAACGCTCCTAGTCATAAGGAGTCAATGCTAATGGAGGAGTGTGACAAGCAAAAGAAAAATCAAGTGAGTAAGATGACTGGCAGCAGTCAGTGCTATGGCAACAAATTAGACAGAGTAGGCGGATAGTGAATGTCAGTCAGATGTAGAGGTTTCTTTCTGGAAAAAAGGGGGGCGCAGTACAAAAGAATCATGTTGGCTTACCATTTTAAATGACAAGGAAGTAAAAACTAGAGGGAAAGATTCCACACAGGACACTGTGATAATAAGTCTTTGTGAGGAAAGGTGAGGATTTGGATGACAGGAAATAAAGAGGAAAAGACTGATTGACCTCTGACCTCTCAGTATATGCCTTTGGAAGCGTCTCTGAATTTCTACAGTCTGAGTCATCCTACATATTTTTCAGTACTTTTTTTTTTCATGTTTTTCAAAAAGAGCTTTATGGGCTGGAGAGATGGCTCCTCAATTAAGAACCCTGTTGCTCTTGCAGGGGACCTGAGTTTGGTTCCTGGCATTGACATGGTGGCTTACAACCACCTGTAACTCCAGCTCCAGGGGAACTCTTGACATCTGTAGGTACCAACACATATATGTGTGTGTGCACACTCACATCCATAAGCACACTGTTGAAAATTAATGTGCTGTTAGAAGCTCTGTTTACTTCTTGGTACAGTGACAGCCATCTTCTTGCTCTGTCCTTACACAGCAGAGAACAGAGGAACTGATGCCTCTCTCCTAACCTTATATTTATAAAGGTGCCAATCCTATTTGTGAAGACTGGACACACCATGCTGTAGTATCCTACCAAGTTGGAGCTCTGAAACCTTTCTCACTAGGAGTTAGGTTTAACATGTGAATTGAGGAGAAGGGCACATGAACATTCAGTCTCTATAACATATTGTGTTAAGCATTTTGTATGAATTAACTTATTTAATTTTCATAGCAACTACAATGTAATGACAGTTAGTCCCATTACTCAAGTGAGGAAGTAAAGCTTTGCTTAGACAATCAAACTAACGTATTTTATGTCATGGAGTCATTAGTGACAATGAGAGGTGCAAGTATAAAATTATTTCTTCCTGTGTCATAACACAACCAGACAAGAAAAAGAAGGCCCAAGGACTGAGAATCAGGTGACTATGCATAATTGACAGGATGATTATATCTGTCCATTGCATATCTTTTTTGCTTATTTTCATTGTTATTAATTACATTACATCCCAATCATAGCTTTCCCTCCCTTCTCTCCTTCTTGTCCCTACCTTTCACTTTCCCTCCCCACCTCCTTCACCCTTCTCCCCCTTCGCCTCAGAAAAGGGGAAGCCTCCTATGGATGTCAACCAGCCTTGACATATCAAGTTGCAGTAATATTAGGTACATACTCTCTATTGAGGCTAGACAAGGCAGCCCAGTTAGGGGAAAGGGATCAAAAAGCAGGTAATGCAGTCATAGACAACCCCTGCTCCTGCTTTAGAAGTCCCACCTGAAGTCCCACCTGCACACAATGTTACATATGTGCAGAGGGCCTTTATCTGCCCCATGCATACCCTCTGGTTGGCAGTTCAGTCTCTATGAGCCCCTATGGGCCCAGGGTAGTTGATTATGTAGGTTTCCCGTGTGGTGTGCTTGACCCTTCTGGCTCCTTCAATCCTTCCTCCCTCTCTTCCACAGGATTCCCCAAACTCCACTTAACATTTGGCTCTATGTCTCTGCATTTGTTTCCATCAGTTGCTGGGTGAAGCCTCTCAGATAAGTTATGCTAGGCTCTTGTCTTCTAGTAGAACAGAATATCATTAATAGTGTCAGGGTGGGCTCCTTCTCATGCATGATCTCAAGCTGGGCCACTCACTGGTTGACCCCTCCTCAAATTAGCTCCATCTTTTTACTCCTGCACATCTTGAATGTAAGACAAATTGTGGGGGGTAAGGTTTTATGGGTTGGTGGCCCATCCCTGCATTGGGAGTCCTGCCTGGTTACAGGAGGTGGCCAGTTCAGATTCCATATGTCCCATTGTTAGGAGTCTTAGGTAGGGTCACTGTTGTGATAGAATCACAGCTCGTGTCTGGACAGACCACACCAGGCCAATGTAGGGTTTCCACATGAGAGAGGTTTATTGTGTGGGAAGGGGGCAAAAGGGGGCGACAGAGATCAAGGAAGAAAAGAGAGAAGATGAGAGAGTGAAGGCCAACAGGGTCTACCATTTATTTAGGCTGTGATGTAACTGCTCGCAGGTAAATGTGGGAGGTAAATCAGATGGATGCTGGGAATGTATGGCAATTGCCATGATAACAGATGCACGGGTCCCTGTTGCCTACGGGTGATGTCACTGTCATCATTGGACCTGCAACTGTAAAGCCAGGTTCCTGATACCAGCAGTTATCCTCATAGAGTCTTCAGAGTTTCAACTGTCCTAGGTTGCTAGCTTGTTCCAGAGATGCCCTCTCCAATCTAGTTGTCTCTCCCATTACTCTCTCCTTCCATCCTCTGCCACCTCATCCCTCCTGTTCTATCCCCACTCCTTACCCATCCAGTTCCCCTATATGCACTTCTATATCTAATCTATTTACACACTTCTCAGTGAGATTCAAGCATCCCCATGGGCTTTCCTTGTTACTTAGCTTTTTTGGTTTTGGGTGCTTTGTAGCATTGGCTATCATGTAGCTTTCTGATTAATATCCACTTATAAGTGAGTAAAGACTATGTTTTTTCTGGGTCTGAGTCACACTCACTCGGGATGATATTTTTAGTTCTATCCATTTGCTTACAAATGTCACGATGTCATTTTTTTTAATGGCTGAGTAATACTCAATTGTGTAAATGTAGAAAATCAAGGTTGTTTCCAGTTTCTGGCTATTATGAATAAAGCTGTTAAGAACATAAATTGAGCAGGTGTCCTTGTGGTATGGTGGAGCTTCTTTAGAATACATGCCCAGGAGTAGTATAGCTGGGCCCAGAGATAAAACTCTTCCTAATCTTCTGAAAAATAGACAAATTGACTTCCAAAGTGGTTGTACAAGTTTGCAGTTCCACCAAACAATGGAGGAGTGTTCCCCTTGGTCCAATACTCACAGTATGTGCTGTCCCTTGAGTTTTATTTTAGCCATCCTGGTGGGTATAAGATGGAATCTCAGGATTATTTTGATTTGCATTTCCCTGATGACTAAGGATGTGGAGCATTTCTTTAAGTGCTTCTTGGCCATTAGAGATTCCTTTGTTAAGAATTCTCTGTTTAGATCTGTACACTATTCATTTGGCTATTTGTTTTGTTGATGTCTAGTTTCTTGAGTTCTTTATTATTTTGGAATGTTTGCCCTCTGTCAGATGTGGAGTTGGTAAAAATCTTTCCCATTCTGTAGGCTTCCATTTTGTCCTTTTGACAGTGTCCTTTGTCTTACAGAAGGATTTCAGTTTCATGAGGTCCCATTTATTAGTTGTTCTTGGGGCCTGAGCTATTGGTTGTTCTGTTCAGGAAGTTGCCTTCTGTGCCAATATGTTCAAGGCTACTCCCTAGCTTCTCCTCTGTTAGATTTAGTGTATCTAGTTTTCTGTTAATGTCTTTGATCCTTTGGACATTGATGTTTTGTACAGGGTGATAGATATGAATCTATTTGCATTTTTTACATGCTTCTTTTTTTCCACTGTATAATTTTGGTTTCATTTTCAAAAATCCATTGTCCATAGGTTTGTGGATTTACTTCTGGATCTTCAATTTGATTCTATTGATCAACCTGTCTGTTTTTATGCCATACAGCAGTTTTTATCACTATTATTCTGTACTACAGCTTGATACCTCAAGCTCATTCTTTAGTTATTCAGGATTGTTTTAGCGATCCTGCATTTTTTTTTTTCCATGTGAAGTTGAGTATTGTTTTATCAAGGTCTGTAAAAATTTATGTTGGAATTTTGATGGGGATTGTGTTTGAACCTGTAGAATGCTTTTGGTAGGATGGTCATTTTTTTACTATGTTTATCTACTGATCCATGAGCATGGCAAATCTTTCCATCTTCTGATAGCTTCTTCATTTTCTTTCTTCAAAGAGTTAAAGTTCTAGTCATACAGGTATTGGTTGAGTCACACCAAGATATTTTATGTATTTGTGGCTATTGTGAAGGGTGTTGTTTTTCTAATTTCTTTCTCAGACCCATCATCCCATTTATGGTTTGTATATAGAAGAGCAACTGTTTTTTGGTTTTTGTTCTTTTAGTTAATTTTGTATCCAGCCACTTTGCTGAAGGTGTTTATCAGTTATAGGAGTTACCTAGTAGAATTTTTGGTGCCACTTACATATACTATCATATCACCTAAGAACAGCAATACTTTGACTTCTTCCTTTCCATTTGTATCCCTTGATGTCATTTAGTTGTCTTATTGCTGTAGATAATCTTCAAGTACTACATTAAATTAGATACAGAGAGAAAGTGGGCAGCCTTGTCTTGTCTCTGATTTTAGTGGGATTGCTTTAAGTTTCTCTCCATTTAACTTGGTATGCTGCATATTGCCTTTTTGTATTTAGCTATGTGTGTGTATCCCTGATCTCTCCAATAGATTATCATGAATAGGTGTTAGTTTTGTCAAAGGCTTTTTCAGTATCTAATTAAATGATCATGTGGTTTTTCTTTTAGTGTTTATATGATAGATTACATTCATGGATTTCATATGCTGTATCATCCCTGCATCTCTGGAAATGAAACCTATGTGATCAGATGGATGATGCTTTTGATGTGTTCTTGGATTCAGTTTGTGAGTATTTTATTGAGTATTTTTCTATCAACATTCATAGGGGAGATGGGTCTGAATTTCTCCTTTTCTTGGTTAAGTCTATATGTGGTTTAGTATCAGGTGTGATTTTGGCCCCATAAAATGAATTAGACAGTGTTTCTTCTTGTTTATATTTTGTTTGAAGAATTTCTGGAATATGGTATTAGCTCTTCTCTGAACATCTGGTAGAATTCTGCACAAGCTATCTTTTTAACTAAAGATAAAATTCTCTCAGTTACTTATGTGGCTTACTTATAAGACATGAGCAAGAAATAGTTTAGGGGACTGAAATTTGAAATTCCTTCTACAACTACTTGTCAATTCTTATCACCCATCCAAACACATAATTAAACTCCCAATTCTGTAAATTATAATTCGACTCATTTCTTAACACAGGATTATTTTATATATTTTTAGAGTTCTTTCTGTGTTGTATATATTCAAGACAACTTTATAATATTTACAATACTGACACTATCTTGTAATTTGCTTCATTTATTTAATATTATAAAGTAAACCCTTTATGGTGCATATTTCATTTTCATATTGGTCATATATCAGTTGTTTAACATATTAATATTTTCAGTTTCTCATTATTAAAAGTAATAATGCCTTTGGGCCTATAGATTTTTATTTTCCTTCTACTAAATCCCTTTGGAAAAGAATCCCCAGAAGGAAATCGCAGCATCAAAGGGCATGAACAAAATTGATGGGAAATTATTAAAATGCCTTCCCAAGGAATTGGAGCTTTTGTGAGTTGCAGTTGTGTTGGTGGAAGCTCACCACAGGTGACACTTTTAGTTTACATATGTTTTCTTTATGCTTTCCTTTGGTCTCAATCTTTATCATTTATAAATTTCATATATACTCAAAATATACAGAAGGCGTCATGTAAAGAAAAACTAGCAGTGAGGAATGGATTTTAAAATTCCTTTCAGCTATATTATTGTCCTGAGTTTTCCAGCAAGCTGGGATTCTGTCCTTTTCAGGTCCACTTTTCTATAATGGGTTGACAGGTGGAAATGTGCTCAATTAACGCTCACCTTAGGTAGGAATGTTAGGTGATGGTTCAGTAAGCATCAGTCATCACTGAGGACCCAGTGGCTCATGTTTCTAGGAAGCAGAAGGTATGCTCTCATTTTGTGAATGGATTTTAAAAAGCTCCTTATTATAATAGCAAGGTATCCACCTTTGTAAATAACCTAGTATCTATCTCCCTGTCTTAAGTTGCTTTTCTATTGCTGTGAAGAGATGCCATGACAAAGGCAACTTATAAAAGAAAGCATTTAATTGGGGATTGCTTACAATTTCAGAGGGTAAGTCCATGACCATCACGTGGGGAGTATGGGAACAGGCAGGCAGGCATGGTGCTGAGCAGTACCTGGGTACTTACACCTGAGATAGATAAAGGTAGAGAGAAAGAGCCTAGTGTGGGGCTTTGAGGTTTCAAAAGCCCATCCCTAGTGACACAACTCCTCCAACAAGACCAACCTGTGGTTTGCAAACCCTTTGGTAGTTGAATGACCCTTTCATAGGGGTCACATATCAGAGATCCTGCATATCAGATATTTACATTATTATTCATAAAAGTAGCAAAATTATAGTTATGGAGTAAGTATATGGGTTGGGGGTGTCACCACAACATGAGCAACTGCACTAAAGGGGCACAGCATTAGGAAAGGTTGAGAACACATGGACTTAGAGTTACTTACTTTTGTAGTTGGAAGTTTCATAGCTGGATGACATTGAAGATTACATTTCTCCTCTGGTAGCATTCATGGCGCCTTACAGTGGGGGTGAGAACCTTTCCATCTTTGAGAAGTCATTATCCATTCTAGCTCTGACTCAACTCCATGTAGAGGAGATGTCACTGAAAGCAAGGTACTCTAGTAAAATAAAGTTAGGTTCCTAGAATGATTTGCATCAAAATCAGACTCCAACCCAGCAAATGAGTGATTCAGAAAATGAGCAACAATTTTCATTTAACTAATCAAGATCCATGATTGAAATGCACCCTGTTCCCAATTAAAATATAACAAGAATCCTCTTCCATCTCCTACTGTGGTTTTGCTTTTATTGAAATAGATTTTTTTCTCATCATAATACATCCTGATTAGTTTCCCTCCCTCTACTCCTCCCAGTTCCATCCCCTTTTATCAAATTCTATCCCCTTTCTGCCATTCATTTAGAAAGAAAAAAGAAAAAAAAGGCTTCTAAGGGACAATAATAAAATTAGGTATAATAAGATAAAAGAAAAACTAACACACTGGAATTGGATTAAACAAAAACAGAAGGAAAAACCCCAAATAAGGCACATGTTCCAAGGCTCTCTCACTCTTTGCATAATGTCTGACTGTGGGTCTCTATGTTGGTTCACATCTGCTACAGGAGCTGAAGCTTCTCCGTGATGTGCCTAGCAAGGCACCGATCTATAAGTAGAGCAGAATGCCATTAGGAGTCATTTTAATTTTTGTTTTAGACAGTAATATTTAGTTTTACCCTAAGCTATCTAGTCGTTGGTTCTTGATTACTGAAACAATATTGGGTATGGGTTCCATCTCCTAGAGAGGGACTTAAATCAAATCAGATATTGGTCGGTTACACTCACAAGTTTTATGCCACCATTATACTAACACATCTTCCAAGCAAGACACCATTAGGTTTGTGGCTGGCTTGGTGTTTACATTTCTTTGGTAGCCCGCAAAGAACCTTCCTGTACCAAAGATGCTAATAGGCAGGGATGAAGGTTCTCTGTGGGCAACAGCGCGATTTTTTCACATTCAGTAAGGTTTGTAGGTCGACAACAATGGGGCCAGCAATGAGGCCTTCAGCAATGAAGCTTTGCTGTCAGTTTGCAAAGAGCAAGCAATCTGTAGACTTGGCAGCAGCATGGATTGTTTGGGTGTTCCCATGGAAACTCTTTAGCCAACAACTCAATTAGAATTAGATGTCACAGTTGACACCTCTTGTAGAGGTTGTCTCTCTCTACCTTTTGTGGTAAGTCACAAGGATATGGGCTTTCCTATCCAGCTGACTACTTTTCTTCATTTAATTTACTTTTGAAACCATGTTATTATTGTATCTGTTTTCTGTTCCTCCCTCCATTATTTGACCCACTAAATGGAGATTTTGCTTATTTCAAGTACTTAGAACCATGCTTTGAATATAACAGTTAAGCAGTGTTTTCAAAATTTATATATGAATTATCCTATATATTGGGATTTCTAAAATATTTACTTTATTTGCTACCTGTTAAAAATCCATGAAATGACTAGAGAAAATTATTTTCAAATGTTCATAATTATTTATAGTTTTAATAAAAATCTCATTGTTTCTGTTTTCATTTGAAAATACTTAATTGTATATATTTATGAGGCATAAAATGACCATGATTTATGACTACAAGCTAAGATGATTAAATTGAGTTAGCTAAATTACTCAAATCCTTACACATTTTGTTTGAGATCCTTTGAAATTTACCACAGGGATTTTTGAAACAGATGATAATCTATTATGGCCATCATACTGTAAAACAGAAAATCATATTTTCCTGTTGAAATAATGCCTAACAACCTTTGATTATCCTCTCCTCTACAACACTTGGCTCCCATCTCTACCACCTAGTCTCTGCTTCCTGATGTCATTTGATCTAGGTTCCATATGAGTTGAGAACATGCAGCATTTGACTCTCTGTGTTGGGAGATTATATAGTGCATATACATGTCGCTGTGGATGACATTTTCTTGCATCTCAAATATTGTTTGTGTATGAACAACGATGGATTCATCAGTCCACTTTCTTGGCCCTTTTGAGTAGAGCTTCTGTGAACACAGCAATGACACATCCCTTGTAAGTCTGGATTTCATTTCCTTTTAGATCTTCACTGATTACTGAGATTTTTGAGATCACATGGTAGCCTCAATTTTTAATTTCTGAGGAGCATCCACTCTGTTCTTCATAAAGCCTTTGCTAAACCAAATAGCCACTCAGCATATGTGAGTCCTTTTGTGTCCACGCCCTCACCAGCACTTGTTATCACGTTGTCATTCTTAGAACGACATTCTGATAGATGTGAGAAGATACCTCACTGTCCTTTGTCTTCATTTCCTGTTGATTACTCAAGCTGGACTTTCTTTTCATTTATTGGCCTTTGTGTATTACTTTCTCTAACACTCATTGCACATTTTAAAATTGGTTTCCTATTGTATTGCTAACTCATTTGTCTTTCTCAGATATCAAGGCATTTTATGTATATAGCTCACAAATATTTCTTTCTAATCAATTGAGAGTTTTTGACACCACACAACTGATGTCTCTTGATGCCCTGCTCTTTAATGAAGGGAGAAGGAGGGGATGTGGATCAGGAGAGAGGGAAGGTGCAAGGGTTCTTAGAAAAGTAGAGGAAGAAAAACTGTGGTTTCGGATGTATTGTATGAAAGAAGAAAACTATTTTCAATAAAAACAAATTATAAAATGTTAAAAAAAAAAAAAAAAGAATTAGATGTAACTCAATCCTAGAACTAGAAGCTTCATTTGGTGACAAGAGATGACCATTTGAGGTCCTATCTCCTCCATTATTAGGCAATTTCACTTTGATCAACTTCATATAACATATGCATGTATGTATTTATGTATGTATGTATATTCTGATATGTTAGTTTTTCTATACTACCATTCAAATGGCCCTTAATTTTTAGCTGTCTCTCCCAGTGTTCTCTCCCTAATTCCACTCTTCCCTCACCCTCTTCACTCAATCCTCCCATTCCAGTCTTTCTCTACCCCAATCCATTCATTAACTATATATTCTATTTCCCTAAGGGAGATCTATCTGTCCCCACCTAGTCCCTTACTCCATATGTAACCTCTGTGGTTCTATGAATTGTAGCTTGGTTATCACTAACTTAAAAGGCAAGATCCACATGCAACTAAATGCATGCATTTGTATTTCTGGGTCTGAGTTACCTCATTCAGGATGATTTTTTTTTCTAGTTCCATCCATTTACCTGTGATTTGTATGATTTAATTTTTCAAATGCCTGGGCAATACTCCATTGTGTAAATGTACAATATTTTTCTTATCTGTTTTTCTGTTGAGGGACATCTAGGCTGTTTCCAATTTCTGGCTATTATGATAGAATAGCAAGGAACATGGTTGGGCAAGTGTTCTTATGGTAAGATGAAGCAATCTTTGGGTAATGCCCAGGAGTGGTATAGCTGGATCTTGAGGTAGATTGATTCCCGTCTTCCTGAGGAACTGCCATACTTATTTACATAGTGACTTTACATAGTGACTGTACAAGTTTGAAGTCCCACTAACAACAGATGAATGCTCTCTTTATGCCACATTCTTGCCAGCATGAGCTGTCACTTATTTTTTGGTCTTGGCAATTCTGATGGATATAAGATAAAATCTCAAAATACTTTTGTTTTGCATTTCCTAATGTCTACAGGTGTTGATCATTTTCTTTTTTAAGTCTTGCTTAGCCATTTGAGATTCTCTACATTGAAAACTCTCTGTTTAGGTCTGTACTCAATTTTAAAATTGGGTTATTTGTTTTCTTAATATCTAATTTTTGTGTTCTTTATGTATTTAGGATACTACCACTCTATATAGTACAGTTAGTAAAAATATCTTCCCATTTGGAAAGGTGCCACTTTGTCTGTTGTGTAGAAGCTTCTCAGTTTCATAAGGTCCCAATTCTTAATTGTTAATCTTAGTGCCTGTGTAAACAGCGTTCTATTCAGAAAGTCTTTTCATATACCAATGAGTTCAAGACATTCCCCACCTTCTCTTTTATCATATTCAATGTATCTAGGCGTATGTCGTGGTCTTTGATCCTTTTGGAATTGAGTTTTGTGCAGGCTGGTGAGTATGGATTTTTCTACAGGTAGCCATCCAGTTAAACCAGCTCCAATTTTTTTTGAAGATACTGTCTTTTTTGAGTTTGTATTTCTGGCTTCTTTATAAATAGAATCAGATATCTATCAGTATAGAATAATGTCTGTGTCTTCCATTTGATTCTCTTTATAGAGGGGTCTGTTTATTGTGCCAATATCATGTTGTTTTATTACTGTAGCTCTGTAGTACAATTTAAGTTTTGGGATGGTGATACAGCTACTTTACTGAAAGTGTTTATCAACATAAGGAGTTTACTGGTAGAATTTTTTGGACCAATTCTCTATACTATCATATCATCTGCAAATAAAGGTATTTTGATTTCTCTCTTTCCAATTTGTATCCCCCTTTATCTCCTTCAGTTGTCTTATTGCTCTAGCTAAGACTTGAAGTACTATATTGAATAGGTATGGAGAAAATAGACAACCTTGTCTTGTTCCTAATTATAGTGGAACTGCTTTAAGTTTCTTTCCATTTAAGTTGATATTGGCTAGTAGCTTGCTATAAATTGCCTTTATTATGTTCAGATAGGTCCCTTATATCCCTAAGCTCTCCAGGAGTTTTATTATGAAGGTGTGTTGGATTTTGTCAAAGGCCTTTTCCTCATCTAGTGAGACAATCATACAGTTTTTGTCTGTTTATATGGTGGGTTACATTTATTGATTACATATGTTGATCCTTCCCTGTTTCACTGGGATGAGTCCTACTTCATCATGATGATCTTTTTGATGTGTTCTTGGATTCAGCATGCAAGTGTTTTATTGAAAATGTTTGTACCTATGTTCTTAAGGTAAATTGGTCTGTAATTCTCTTTCTTTGTTAGGTCTCTATGTGGTTTAGATATTAGGGAAAACATGACTTCATAAATTGAATTACACAATATTCCTTCTTTTTCTATTTTGTGGTATAATTTGAAGAATATTGGCTCTACATTCTGGGGCAAGGCCATCTGGCCGTGGCCTTTTTTTTTGGTTTGGAGTATTTTAATTGCTGTTTCTATTTGACTAGGGACTACAGATCTGTTTAAAGTACTTATCTGGTCTTGATTTACACTCAACTTTTAAAGTGGTATGTATGGAGTAAATTATCCATCTTTTAGACTTTCCAATTTGGTGGAGTACATGATTTAAACTATGTCTTTATGATTCTCTAGATTTCCTCAGTATCTGTTGTTATGTCTTCCTTTTCACTTCTAATGTTGTTAATTTGGATATTCTATCTCTACCTTTTAGTTAATTTGTATAAGTGTTTGTCAAACTTACTGATTTTCTCATAGAACAAACTTTGTTTCAATTATTATTTGTATTGTTTTTTGTTTGTTTGTTCATTTTTATTGATTTTGGCCCCAAGTTTGATTCTTTCTTCTTTTTTTTTTGGTCCTGGACTCCTTATGGGATTTCTTCTTTTTGTTCTAGAACTTTCAGGTGTGCTATTATGTTGCTAGTAATGAGATCTCTCCAATTTTTTCTTCATGTAGACACTTAGGTCTATGAATTTTCTTCTTAAAACTACCTTCATAGGACAAAGCGGCAACCAACAGTTTGGGAAAAGATTTTTACCAATCCTATATCTGATAGAGGGCTAATATCCAATATATTCAAAGAACTGAAGAAATTAGACAATCAAATAACCTGATTTAAAAATGGGGTACAGAGCTAAACAAAGAATTCTCAACTGAGGAAATGCGAAAGGCCAAGAAGCACTTAAAGAAATGTTCAGCATCCTTAGTCATCAGGGAAATGCAAATCAAAACAACCCTGAGATTCCACCTCACACCAGTCAGAATGGCTAAGATCAAAACCTCAGGTGATAGCAGATGCTGGTGAAGATGTGGAGAAAGAGGAACACTCCTCCATTGCTGGTGGGATTGCAAGCTGGTACAACCACTCTGGAAATCAGTCTGGCGATTCCTCAGAAAATTGGACATAGCATTCATTACCTGAGGACCCAGCTATACCACTCCTGGGTATATACCCAGAAGATACTCTAACATATAACAAAAGCACATGCTTCACTGTTCACAGCAGCATTATTTATAATAGCCAGAAGCTGGAAAGAATCCAGATGTCCTTCAACAGAGGAATGGATACAGAAAATGTGGTACATTTACACAATGGAGTACTACTCAGCTATTAAAAACAATGAATTCATGAAATTCTTAGGCAAATGGATGGAACTGGAAAATATCATCCTGAGTGAGATGACCCAATCACAAAAGAACACACATGGTATGCACTCACTGGTAAGTGGATATTAGCCAAAAAGCTCTCAATACCTAAGATACAACTCACAGACCACATGAAGCTCAAGAAGAAGGAAGACCAAAGTGTGGGTGCTTTAGGAGCTGAAGGGGCTGGCAGCCCCATGGGGAGAGTGACAATAACAACCAACCAGAACTCCTAGGGTCTAAACCTCCAGCCTGGGAACACAAAGGGAGGGACCCATGGCTCCACCTGTATAGGTAATTGAGGATGGCCTTGTCAGGCATCAGTGGGAGAGGAGGGCCTTGGTCCCTGGAAGGCTGGATGCCCTAGTATTGGGGAATTCAAGAGCAGGGAGGCGGTAATGGGTGGATGGGTGGGGGCACACCCTCACAGAAGTAGGAGGAGGGGGGATGGGATAGGGGTTTGGGGAAGAATGGGGGAAGGGGATAACATTTGAAAGGTAAATAAAATATCCAATAAAAAAAACAGATAATGGAATGGTAGTCGAGCAGTTGAGATTTTTTTGTCAACAATTCATTACAGGTATTCCTTATAATCCTCGAGGACAAGGTATTGTAGAAGGGGCCCATGGAACTTTAAAACAATATCTTCATAAAATAAAAAAGGGCGAGGTATATCCACGTACACCACAAATTTATATAAATCATGCTCTTTTTATCTTAAAATTTTAAATAATTTGGGTGCCAAGGAACTTTCTGCTGAGTGTCTATGGCATGCTACAACTAGGCATACTTATGCCTATGTGAAAAGGAAGGATCCGCTTACTGGCATATGGCATGATTCCATCCAGGTATCTAATATGGGGAAGAGGGCATGTTTGTTTTTTCTGCAGGATGCTGAAGGAGCATGGTGGCTGCCAGAGTGATTGGTGAGACATGCTGATGTTGAGACAAAGAATGATGCTGACCTGTGAGTTTGTTGAGTGCCCTGACTGGGAAGCTGTATTGGACATATATTCCTGACCCACTTTTGCTTCCCTATATTCCAGATGGGACAAGCTGCCTTGCCTCAACTTTTTAGACCCTTTGGGACAGAGAATCAAAAAGAGAAGTTATAATGACTCTTGTATTTTTCTTAAAGGTGACCAGTTAGTCGGACTCAATCATATACTGGTCTAGAAATCAATCCAACATTGGAAATAACAGTCTTCATTTGGAAGGCTGGATCTGGACATTTTCAGAGACATATTTGGAAGTTAGCTACAGTTCTCTATGATGTTATGATAGCAAGAGATAAAGTTGGGGCAGGATCTGGATTTCAAACAGGTGTTAGCACATGTGTTATGACTCTTTTAATTGTCAAGTTAAGATTACTTTAGTCTCTTCTATAGTATTTATTGTAAGTTGCATTGACTCTATACTTTCTAATTGTGGTAGTGTGTTGAAACCTGGCATGTCTGTTATGGGGTGGTCTATCAACCAGCTTTTGTCTTACTTCCCTAAGTATTAGAAAACCTTAATTTTCTGAAAAAAGCTTGCAAGTGAGGGAAGAAGTGAGTTAGGCTTTAAGCAGAAGCCAAGAGGGTAGTGGGTTTGATTATTGCTGGTATAACAGCTTTAATTTCATTAATTGCTAGCACCACTGTTTCTGTAATAGCTTTGACACAAGAAGTTAAGACAGCTACTTTTGTTAATCATTTAGCAAAAAAATGTTACTAATGTGTTGAGTATACAAGAGGTTTTATATAGGTGTTTGGAACAACAGATTGATGCTCTATATCCTATTCAAATTATTGGAAGGAGGCTCAGGGTTTAAGAGTTAGGAGCCATCTTGAGTGTCATGCCAAATACCATTGGAGTTGTGTTACTTCTAAAATTTACAGTGATAGTCATTATAATTAGAAAAAAAGTTTAAAGACACTTGTAGGGTATTTGGCATAATTCTAACACCTCTCTGGATATTTTAACTTTGCATAGTAAGATTATGAATTTAAAGAATGCTCCACTGTTGACCTTTGATGCTGCAGATAATGCTGATAAAATTATCCATGTTTTAAGGTCAGTATTTCCATTTTTGTCAAACCTCAAGAATGGCATATATTGCTTGATCATGCTAGCACTTTTTGTCCTGGGAATACCTTTATTCCTGCCCATCATGTTAAAGTTTGTCTCTAACAACATCATCATGTTGGTAGCCAAAGTACATGACTTGAAACTGAAAATGGACCCCCAGACAGAGTTATTAAGTTAACAGGCTGTCAAGCCAAGGACAGGTAAGATTCTGAACAGAGCCTTACCCACCTAAGACAGAAGTGCAATGCTTTTGATAATGCATATTCCATGATGGGTAAGGAAGGCATTCTTGTCAGAACCACCTAAGACAGGCTCAATCTGGTTTATGCAATAAAAAGGGGAAGATATGGAAACCTTTTGGGGCTGCCTGGCGGGAATCTGACATTGGCCAAGGACAAGGAAATGGGCGTTTGAATGGAATTGCAATGGACAAGGAAATGGCTTTGGAAGGAATTGACATAGCTAGAACAAGAAGTATTCAGCAGGAATTAATCCTAGACTAGACAGAAAATTCAGGCAGGACTAAATTAAGGATGAACATAAGAAGAAATCAGTATTCAGGCAGGAATTCTAAAGCTAGAAGAAGCTAGGCAGAAAATGATTTGGGTTAGGACAGGAAATAGGCTCAGATAAATTGGATACTTGAAAGTAATCTAAAATGTGGTCAAGAGTAAATAAAGGCTTCGGTTTAAATTGACTTTGTTTTTGAGGAATAGGCTCGGTTTATTTGACTTCTGATTGTCTTGACTTTTGACTTGTATTGCTAGTTTCAACCAGAATTGCTTTATCTGCTGTTTTTAAACGGCTATATAGCATAAGATGTAGGAGGAGATTGACTGGGGGTTAATGGGGATGTGAAAGGGGATATACATCTGAAATGTAATAATAAAAGGATAAAAAAAAAAGACCTTCGATTGTGTCCCTAAATTTGGAATGTGTACATTCTTAAATTTAAGAAGGCTTTGATTAAATTTTGACTAAAACAAACAGTGACACAATGTAGTCAGTAATTTGGATGAGTAGTAAACCATTCTATTTCATGGCTGATAGGACTGCAGCTGGTTAAACCTACTTTGGAAATCAATCTGGCAATTCTTTGGAAAATTGGGCATAGTACTACCTGAAGACCCAGCTATAACTACTATTGGGCATATATCCAAAAGATATTCCAACATATAACAAGGACATATGCTCCACTATGTTCAGAGCAGCCTTATTTATAATAGCCAGAAGCTGGAAACAACTGAGATGTCCTTCAACAGAGGAATGGATACAGAAAATGTGGTACATTTACACAATGGAGTACTACTCAGCTATTAAAAACAATGACTTCGTGGAATTCTTAGGCAAATGGATGGAACTAGAAAATATCATCCTTAGTAAGGTAACCCAGACACAAAAGAACACACATGATATGTACTCACTAATAAGTGAAATATTAGCCCCAAAACTCACAATGTCCATGATACAACCACAGACCATATGAAGCTTAGGAGGAAGGAAGACCAGGGTGTGAATGCTTCAGTCCTGCATTGAGGGGGGAACAGGATGATTGAGGGAGGTTGAGGGGGGACCTGGGAGGGAGAAAGGAGGGAGGAAATAAGGGAGGTAGTATCAGGTACTGGAGAGGATGGGAGAGAGGTACAGAGGGTCAGGAAATCGAGTGAAAATATGTAGCAGTGGGGGATGAGGAACTGAGGATATCCACTGGAGAGGGTCCCAGAGGCCAGGGAATCGAGAGGCTCCCAGGACCCACTGGGAATGACTTTAGCAGAAATGCACAGTGATGGGGGGATAGAATCTGCTGAGACCTCCTCCAGGAGATAGACATGGCCCCTTGTCGAAGGATGGGGCCACCCACCCATCTCAAAGATTTTAACCCAGAAATGTTCCTATCCAAAGGAAGAACAGAGACCCAAAAATGGAGCAGAGACTGAAGGAAGGGCCATCAGGGACTGCGCCACCTGGAGATCCATCATGTCTGCAGACAACAAACCTGACACTGTTACCATTGCCAAGAGGCACTTGCTGACAGGAACCTCGTGTGGCTGTTCCTTGGGAGGTTCTGCCAGCACCTGACTAATGCAGATGTGGATGCTCACAGCCAACCATCAGACTGAGCTCAGGGACCCCAGTGGGTGAGCTGGTGGGAATACTGGAGGAGCTGAGGGGGATTAGAACCCCATAGAAGAACAACAGCTGGTCAGATCACCCAGTGCTCCCAGGGACTAGACCACCAATCAAGGAGTATACAGGAAGGGACTCATGGCTCCAGATACATATGTAGCAGAGGATGGCCTTGTCTGACACCAATGGGAGGGGACACGCTTGGTCTTATGAAGGTTTGATACCCCAGCGAAGGGGAATGTTGGAGTGGTGGGGTGGAAGAGGGTGGGTAAGTGGGGGAGTACCTTCATAAAGGCAAAGAGGAAGGAGGAGAGGGCAAATGTGGGATGGGAAGGGGTAATCAGGAAGGGGATATTATTTGAGATGTAAATGAAAGGAATGATTAATAAAAAATATCAAAACAAAAAACATAAAGTGCTTTTCTTTCAGCTATATAAAAAAGGAGAAGCCAATTGTAATTCTAATATGTCTGCCTTTATATGTTACTTGATCACTCGATCTTTTTTTTTTTTTTTTACAGCTTTTAATATTCTTTCCTTCTTCTGTATGTTTAGTTGTTTTAGTTATTATGTGCTGAGGGGGCTTTATTTCCTGGTTCAATGTATTTGGTATTCTAATGCTTCTTAAACCTTGATAGCAAACCTCCTTTGGTTAGGTACATTTTCTTCTATGATTTTATTAAAAATACTTCCTGTGGTGGCTGGGGAGATGGCTCAGTGGTTAAATGGTTTAAAAGCACTGACTACTATTCCAGAGGTCTCAGATTCCATTTCTTCTATCATGTCTTTAATGCTTGAGATTACCTCTTCCTTCTTCTGTATTTGTTGGTGAGTTTTGCTTCAGAAGTTCCTGTTGGAATCCTTAATTTTTTAGTTTCTACATTTTCTCAGTTTGGGTTTTCTTATTGATTCTATATTCACTTTCCACCCTTGAACTGTTTTATTAATTTTCTTCCACTCTTTGTGTTTTCATAGATTTATTTTATGGATTTACTAATTTCTTCATTAAGGACCTAAATCATATTCATAAATAGTAATTTTAAAGTCTTTGTCTTGTGTTTTAGCTATGTTACAATACTCAGGGCCTGCTGTTGTCAGGTTGCTGGATTCTAGTGGAGATGGTTGTCCTGGCCATTATTGTATGTTTATGCTGGTGTTTAGGCATCCAGGATTGGAAAAGTTGTAATTCTAGGTGTTGATATCTGGACTGTCTTTGTTGGGTAGGTGTTTTGTGCCTTGGTTTCTGGTGTTTTCTCTGGTTCTTAGTAGAATGTGACCACTGCAGGTTCCTCATAAAATTTGTTCCAAGGCATTAGGAGCTAACATTTAGGAATGGGGAGTAGCTAGGAGGACATGAAGGAGGAAAGCAAGGAGCTGGGGATAGTAGTAGGGGATTGGATATAGAGAAGAGGGAGAAGGAGGATCTGAAGCTTTCCTACCTGTTTCTCTGGCAGGCTTGACTGTGAGAGTTTCCAGAGAAGGCTTGCTGGAGTTAGGGACTAGACTAACAGGATGAGTGGGGAGGAAGATTGGAGAAGGTCTGTGTGATCCACTAGAGATAGGAGCAGAGAGGGCAGGCAGGCTGCACCAGGTGTTCTGCTGAGATGGAGGGAAGATTGGGGGATTGCATTTGCAAGAACTAGGGGAGAGGTGAAGATCTGCAGTTATCCCACCTGCTTCCCTAGCAAGAGAACTCTATGGTTTCCTCCTAGATTACTAGGGGCTAGGCTAAAGAAAATGAGAGGGGAGGGAGTTTGGAGAGGAAGATCTGTGTGGTCCCTGGAGATGGGGGCAAGGGAGAAGGAGGTGCAACGGGTGGTCTGCCACAGATTGGAGCTGAGATTGAAGGATTGGATTTGGAGCACTGGAGGGAGATGTGATCATTAGCACGGGTTCTCGAGCCTGGAGGGAAATCCAGTTAATAGTTCTGTGACCTTTGGCAAGGATTTTCACTTCCCTACCCTGCAATCTGTCCCACCTGCAGGAGAAAATGATAGGAAGACCTTACCTTTAAGGTTGCCTCAAGGGCTCAAGGAAGCAATAGGCTCCGTGTGCTTTGAGCAATGGCTGGCCCACAGTAAGTACGGAAGAGGAAAGCTTGGATCCAAGTACCAGTCTGCAGGCCTCTGAATATCACCTCTCTCCATGGCCTCAAATGGCCTTCTTCAGACTAGCATATGCTGTTACCACACCCTGTATAGCCACACAAAGTATTTGCTTGTTCTGTTTCTCATGCCGAGCCTTGAGTACTGGCAATGGTAAGATTTAAGAAAATTATCCCTTACCAGCTCTTGGCTGTGGGAAGAGCACTTCTTGTATTTCTGTATTCATAATTCTTGATCACTAGTTCACTGGCAGTGCTTGAGATGAAATGAAGGCCTTTATAAAGTTACGTCACAGAGGTATAACCCAGGCTGTAGGGCATGATCATTTGCCAGTAAGCAAGCAAATATCCTATGTTCTGTGTCAAATTATGACTTTCCAGAGCTGTGGTAAACATCCTTACCTCTCCTTTTTGCCTCTTTTTGTTTTCTCAAATTGAAAATTTGAAAGTTGAAGTTCCTTATTTTAAGTCAAGTATAATTGGGACATTTAGGCAGGAAGATGCTAGTATTTAATAATCACAAGAGTTAACATTTATGAATCACTTAGTATTCCAGGCATTATTCTTAGTGTTTCATATCCATCCTTGTACTTAATTCTTACAACCTCCTCTAAGCTAGGTACTATTCCCATTTGTTAGAAGAGGAATGTTTAAGTACAGTGGTTAAGTAATAAGCTGAAGGCCTCAATCTTGTGACTGCAAGATGCTGGGATTTTACTCCAGGGCCCTAAAGCCTACACATACAATAATGCTACACTATTTCCATTAATAGGAATGGTGTAATTAATAGCTGGAGGCTAATGCTGGTATCCAGCAAAGCCTGACACATAGAAAGCATTTATTACATAATTGTTGGAATGTTGTTGGATGAATTGTTCACTATGTCTATTTACCATGAAACCCAGTTAACAATTATACATTTAACCAAGTAAATTGATGTCTTGTTATTAATTTGTCTAAATATCAAATTAAACTATTTTCCTGGACTTGGCCTTCAGTGTGGCTCCATATAATTTAATCATGTGCTAAAAATACACAACAGAGTCATTCATTCATCCTTTATTGATTGAGAACATTTTCTAGAAGCCAAATCACTATACTATCTCTAGCAATACAAAGATAAAGAAGCATAAGATCTAACAGTGCTGTGGAGGAAACATTACACACACACACACACACACACACACACACACACGCACATACCAGATGGTGTAGTCTGAGCAGGGTGATTGGCAGGGGTTGGAATGTGAGAGATGATAAAAGTACAAATATATAGATAGCACTTTTGCTTCCCAGCATGCCTTTTTCTGGCAAAACAGTCTGTTCCATCTAGATGAGTATATTACCTAGTTGTGGTCAAAGGATTCTGTCTCTCTGGCCATTGTATTTGGTTTCAGTATAACTCATTTTTGGACATTTCGCTGGGACTACTTGAGAAAATAGGTC
Organism: Mastomys natalensis; assembly: GCA_021653895.1. Classification (NCBI taxonomy): domain Eukaryota; kingdom Metazoa; phylum Chordata; class Mammalia; order Rodentia; family Muridae; genus Mastomys; species Mastomys natalensis. Next base: position 141,895 of record JAJTUV010002456.1, read on the forward strand.
TATGTTTCCACTGAGGTTGCTAAGTGGTAAGATATAAATCTAAAGTGCTTGGTTCTCAGTATTTGGCAATCAAGTTAAGAGAGAACCTGCCTGAGAACTGAATCACCAGAGGATATCAGAGCCAAGAGATGAAAAACTGATTTCTAATGAATCACTGAGGCACCTGGATTTAGCTATGATGAAGGTAGCCCTGTACCTTACTATTAGTATCAAAAAACCCTTCTTTTGACCTAAACATGTTTGTGATATATTTCTGTCCTTGCAAGCAACATAACTCTAATTCATATAAACACTCTCTAGATGCATGCACACACACACGTGTGAGTGTGTGTGTGTGTGTGTGTGTTGATTAAATGAAGAAAAATCCTCAAATAATGAAGCTGAAGTAAGTTTTGGCCAGGCATGATGATACAACACATTTAATCCCAGTACTTGAGAGGCAGAGGTAGTTGATCTCTGAGTTCAAGCCAGCCTGGTCTATATAAGGCCAAGGCTACACAAAGAAACTCTTGCTTTTGAACAACAACAACAAAAAAAAAAACAGCAACAAAGAGGTAGTAAAAGTTAGTTAAACAAAGGAAAGGGTACCTCAAGGAGGGGAGGAGACAGAAACAGCAGGTGGGGAGGATCTGGGTGGAAGTGGGGGAGGGAAAATACAATGAAGTTATATTGTATGACAAAAATTTTAATGTCCAATATAAGGGGTACTGTACAAATTTTGTGTAGCCAGATGGCAAAGTGACATTTGGTGGAGACTGTCAGAACATCTGGACTGTTATGTTACTAATGTGACAGTGGACCGGGGATGTAGCTTAGTGGTAGAGTACTTGCACTGCGTATGAAAAGCCTCAGAATCAATGTGCAGCACCACACATGCACAAAAGGGTTTAAACTCCAAACAATTAAACTACAGAGCTAATTTTTAAAGATTACAGCAACTATTTCTTACATGCTCTATGTACAACCAGGCAAACATTCCATCCTTCTCTAGTTATTAGTTCTATAGTGTCATACATCAGTAAATAGACTCAATTGAGACAGCTCTATAAGCAGAAATTTGGTCTGTTTCACTATTTCAGGATCCCTTTTGGGTTCTGGGTCACTAGAGGAGCTTTTTTTGAGGTGTCTTCTTTCCTGCTACTCTGGGTGGGGCAATCTTCACCTATTCTATGATGTAAAGATGTATCAACATACTACCCCAAATTTTTCTTCTCATATAAGTAAAATTGTGTTTGGTATGTGGTCATGTGTTCAGCAATGATTGAGCAACAAGTGTGAGCAGATCCTATGTTAGATACTGGGTAGCTAACCTTTCACCCACAGGGAACAGGGATTCCAGGGGAGGGGACACAAACAGGAGCAGGGCCACAGTGAATTAGAAACATCAAGAGTAGCTGATGGTTGCTTCTGGATATTGATGATAGTTTCTTCTCTATGAACTTTGTTCTGACTTGAAGTTCTGTCCCCAGCATCACTAATAAAAAGGCATAGAGGCACGTGAAAACAGGTTGGTTTTTAGCAGACTGACCAAGTGCTCATAATTTGTGTTTCTGCAGACCCAAGAGTAGCAGTAGGAGATTGGTGAAGAATTGGGGGTGTCATAGAGGATAAATAGTACACAGGAAGGATCCATATAAAGAAGAGACTAAGAGGGCTTACCATTTACTCAGTAAGCAGCAGGAACCATTAGAGAAATCTCACAGGAAGTGACATATATTTTGTGCTTGGGTTGTACTTTATAAGGATCAACTCTGCTACAGAGTAGAGAATGGATTCAGAAGCAGCTGGGAAGCACTGCAGAAGATGCTGAAGTGATAGTGGGCATGGAGAGATTGTGGATGGATTTGAGAATCAATTTAGGACTAGCAATGATTATGTCTGATGATTGTATGGATGCTGTTTAGGTTTCTGAAGTTTAATCTAAATCAACGAAAAGAAACACACTAGAAGTGTCCTATATACTTGAGCATCAAGAAACTAACCTGAGATTCCTGACAACCATTTGAGGATTCAAGGACCTTTATCTTCAGTAACTTGAGCTGTCAGGTCCTCAGAAAAATGACTAGGTATCCTTGGACTTTAAATCTCATGTGTGGGTTTGTTTCTGCATCTATAAAGCTGAATACTGTATGTGAACCACACATACATGTAATCATATCCCCCAAAAGAAATATTTGAAAACAAAACCAAAAAACCAGAATCCTTTCCAGAAACCTACCTAATCATTCCTAGACAAAGCAACTATTTATTCTTTCCTTGTTGGGCTGGGTCATTATTAATTTGAGATAAGAGAATAATTACATTGCCGAGCAATGGTGGTACACATCTTTAATCTCACCACTTGGGAGGCCGAAGCAAGTAGATCTCTTAGTTTAAGCCAGCCTGGTCTACAGACTGAGTTCCAGGAGAGCCTGGGCTTCACAGGAAAAACCGTTGTAGATTAATTCTACTTAGAGCAAAATAAGTAACTACAAGGCAGAGAGTATTTCTATGTCTACTTGGGAGATAATGACACATACAACAATACCTATGCTTCTCATCCTTTCCCCACATATCTGTCTACAATTTACATCACCTATGTCTAATTTCTCACTTCTTTATTATTATTTTAATTATATATTTACTTACTTTGAGGCAGGATCACAAAATGTCACCCAGGATGGCTTCAAACTCATGGTCTCACATGGTTCTCTGTCTTCCAAGCTAGCCAAGACTGGAGTCATTTATCACTGAACCAGGCATCTGTGTGTGTTTGTATGTGTGTATGTGTGTGTGTGTTGTGTGTGTGCATGCGTGCGCAGGAGCACTGTAGCAGCAAATGCTCTACCCACTAAGTAATCTGTCAGACCTCATATATATTTCTTTCGGCTGTCAGCTATGTACATTTCCAGAGCTTCAGCAAAAATACACTAGGGGCTTAATTTTGTTTACATGCTTGATGAGTTGTTCTACCTTCTGGACCCCTATAGGAAGGCAAAATGATGGAAATGTTTTGAAAAGAAAAGTGCTGACGTTTTGGCACATGTGATTTTTTTTTTTCTTTCCATATCTGGAGGAAATCACAGAAAAAGGTTAACAGGTTTTATTTTATGAATGGATGAATAATGACTCCTGAAAACAGCATCTGAGGAATGGAACAGATTGGTAAGCACATAGTATCAAGCAAAAGGGGGCCCATGAGCTGAGTACCAAGAAGAGCTTGCCTTACAGCCTACGTACCAGATCTGAACAGTTCATGTAATTTTGACATCCTTGGTATGAGGAAGGAGTCAGGCACTAGCTGAAGCTGCTCTAGAGCAAAAGTCAACATTCATCAGAGCTCAGCTGAACCAGGACCAAGTGCCTGAATTCCCCAAATTCAAATTGAGATGATACTAGCATGCTTAGAACATATGTAAATCAATATCAATATCAATATGAGAGAGAGAGAGAGAGAGAGAGAGAGAGAGAGAGAGAGAGAGAGAGAGGAACAGAATGATCAATTAAGAGGAAGAGACTCAGAATCTATACTTTTAAACTCAATACCAAGTGATGGCTCTTCAGAGTTTGCATTTTTTTTTCAATGTATAAAAGAATGGCCTGATCTAAAAGGCACACTTAAGAAACGGAAGTACTCTTTACAACACTATCCAAAGAAACATAAAGGCATATTTCTTTAGCAGTTACATTCCAACAAGGATTTATTTGACTAAAATGGTGTCTAGGCTGTAGCATTTTGTATACTAGTGTTAAAATTAGTATACAAAATTAGTTTAATTAAGAAGTAACAAATCTCAGCCATAAATCTTTCTCTAGCCCTAGGCAAAAATTCCCTAGGAATTAGATAAACACTCTTTAGTAGGATAGTCTACTTAGAGTTGTCCTTTGCTACGGCGTTCCCACCCCCCAACTGCCTTACATTCTTAGCAGTAAAATAATTGAAAAAGGAGGAGCTTGCTGTTTTCATGACTTGCATATGAATAATATACAACGTCAGACTATTTTCTTTCCTTCCACTGACAATTATCATTGCCCTAGATCTCTCTCCATGAGAGCAGCCAGGAGAGTCAGGCTAAGGTAAATGAAGAAAGATCAAAAAGGCCCTAGAATCCAAGTGCAATAAAAGAGCACTAGATCTTACAGTAAAACTAAATATGAACATCTTTTGGGCTGGGGGTGTTTGTAGTGTTAGAATACTTCCTTATATGCATTAGGACCTAGATTCTAGTTCCAGACCTCAAAAACAATTTACAAAACACCTTTTGATTTTATTTTGATAAAGTGTTTTGCTTTAAAAAAAGTCATCCTTTTGCCTAAAAAAAAGAGACATAAACAAGTGTGGCCACAAACAGAAACACTAGAAATTTTTGCCATAGCATTGGGGAGATAATTAAAAAGGCAGGCAAACCTACTTTATCTTGGATTTCATCTATCAAATAGTAATTATTCTGGCATATTGTTTTCAAGGGTGTGATGAAATTTAAAATTATCCTTGCATCTAAGTTCAAGGACATTTCAATACACATGCCTAGCTCAATCCCTTTAAAAGCACATGGATGCTGGGGTACTCAGAATCCCTGTTACATAGACATATGAACTTAAGTAATTTGAGGTACATTCAGAAACAGATGCATACCGGAACCTCAGAAGACAATATGGAATTGTCATGCAGAAGACAGATACCCAGCATGTATAGATAAGGGTTGGGTAGAGATATATTTGGGGGGGGGGGGGAACATAATAAATATAAAATTCTTTTCCTTCTACTCCCAACTTAAGAACAAATAGATAGACAGAGGAAAAAGATAAAAAATATCAATTTTATACCTGTTAAAAATGTGTTTGGAAACATAGGAAACAGAAAGGTTGCCATTATTAGTTTTTTTTTTTTTTTTTTTTTTTTTTTTTTTTTTTTTTTTTTCGAGACAGGGTTTTCTGTGTAGCCCTGCTGTCCTGGAACTCACTCTGTAGACCAGGCTGGCCTGGAAGTCAGAAATCCGCTCGCCTCTGCTCCCAATTTTCTGGGATTAAAGGTGTGCGCCACCACCGCCCGGCTCCATTATTAGTTTCTTAATGGTTCTATTCAGCTATGTGCATATATAAATATTGCATGAAAGGGGAGAGAAAATGCAAATAGTGTTCATCAAAAGTCCTGCCCAATGGAAACACTATGAGAGCAAAATGGAGGACACTGATTACCTCTTCCCTTGCAAAAGAGAAAATTACAATATACAGATGATTAAGAACATTATTCCAGGGAGATTCTTTAACCTCATCGCCTGTCTTCCTCCCCACCCCCACCCCCACCCCCACCCCCACCCCCACCCCCACGACTTTATCCAATGGAACCAGGCCCTCACAGGATTCCTAGTGCTCTTTCACTACTGAGGAACACCTCCAGCTCTCTACGTATGTCTGAGGTAGAAAGTACATAGGTCACTTCAGGCTCTCGAAAAGATCCTTGGTTCAGAAGGAAACCAGAGACTGATGCTTGGAAGTTTTTAAATAGTTCACAGGAACACTATTTTTGTCTTCTTTCTTCACCAAAGGCAAACTGAAGAGTAAAGTTTTTTTAATTAATTAATTTGTTTTTATTGGGTATTTTATTTACATTTCAGATGTTATCCCCTTACCCCATTTCTCCCCACACACACCCAGGAACCCCCTATCCCATCCCCCCTCCTCCTGCTTCTATGAGGATGTGTCCCCACCTACCCCCCTCCCACTTCTCCACCCTTGAATTCCCCCCCCCATGGCATCCAGCCTTCATGGGAAGAATAAAGTTTTAATGAAGAAAAGAGTACCTAAATATATATAAATATATAATATTTATTTATTTATTATAAATAACAATTATTTTATTGTATATTTAAATTACTAAACCATATGATGTATTTTGAGCACTTCATTCCCATCCCCTAACCCTAGGGGATACATTCCCAACTCGGTTTGTGTCTTAATAACCCATTATGTTCAATTTGTGCTGTTCACATACTCATGGGTGTGGGGCTATCCACTGAAGCATAGTCAGCTTGCCAGGGGGCCACCCCCTCAGAGAAAACGGATTCTCTCCTTCCCCTGGTAGCCACTACCAATTAATAGTTCCTCAGTTAGGGGAAGAGGCTTGATCTCCTCCCACCCTCCATGCTGGAATGCTGTCAGGCTTGATCCTGTACAGGTTTGTGCAGGTAAAAGGAGATAGAAACACCTAGCCTGGTCTCTTCTAACTGTTCCATCCTTCTCGACTTTAAAATATTATCCTAAAACTGTAAATGTTTTATCATTTTTAAGATAAGATTTTGTGTGTGTGTGTGTGTACAAGTGACTGCAGGTGGCCATGATGACCAGAGGTTTGGGATCTTCCTGAAGGTAGAGTTACAGGTAGTTATAAGCTGCCAGAGATAGGTGCTGGGAACCAAATTTGGATCCCCTGCAAGCGTGGCCCGCACTCTTGGCTCTGAGCCATGTCTTCGACCCCTAGCATAATATTTTTAATTATTAGCATAATATAGGATTCCATATAAATCCCCTTTCCTTCTTCTTTTGATTTCTCTGGGTGAGATTATCTATTCCAAGTTGCTTTAATTACAAGCCAAATGTGTCATTACCAGTCATCACTCTCTGTTGATAAATAGTTTTCTGTGTCTCCCCACATATTAGAGTTTCCACTTTTTGTCCACATGCAATTTAACATTGAGTGAATTCATCATCTGTGTTATGCTTCCAGTGTGTGTACTAGAATACACGATGACTGTTCACTATTGCTGGATTCTCATTTGATTCATTTCCATCACCAAGGCTTTGCTCACACATGCATGTGCATATATATGCATGTTTGTAAATTACAGAGCAATCCAAGAAATCAAGTAGCTCAACCCTTACAATTTTACAGAAAAGAAAGCTGACTTGGTTAATACCACATTGCTAACTCATGGCATAACCAGCTTAGAATTCAGTTTTCTCTTGTCAGACATGGTGGTACATACTTGTTTTTCCAGTACTGGAGAACTGTGAGTTCAAGTCCAGCCCTCCTCTATACAGTGAGACTCTTTTTTAAAAAGGGTAAAAAGGAAGTAGCAATGTTTTGTTTTTTTTTGTCAGGAAAGCTGAAAGATGATATCTCCATTATGTGTACAAGATGTGTACTATTTCTGTGTTATTTACTCAAAGAATGAAGTAATTCATCTTCTCCTTTAATGTTGAAAAGGGAAAGATGAAGAAACCCAACAGCCCTGTGGAGTATGGCTTAGATGGCAAATAGTTTGGTTCAAGGCTAGCTCAGCGCCTTGTTTCATATTAAGGTCAAGAGAAGTTTTACTTTTTTCTTTTCCAAAGTGTTTTCATATGTATTATGTCATCTTAGTCTCTCAATAGGTCTCAGAGGCCGGAAAGTCAGAGCTTGTTAGCAAAAGTTTACAGATGAAAAAAGTAAGACAGCAAAGGCTTAGCTCAGTGATTTGTTCAAGGCCACCTCTCTAATTAGTGACAAGGCCAGGGCTCAGAAGTATGTCTCCTGCTTACAAATACCTTCAGGTCTTAGACACCAAAATTCTGATAGTCTTAGGGTAGTGATCATATGTCCTGCAAACTGAACTTTACAGATTTTAGCATGCTAACTGCCAAGTTGCACTAAGTTACAATCAGAACTGTTGCTCAGTTTCAAAGTGAGATAGAGCAAATACATTTCAGCTTCAGTCGATACACAACTTAAAAACCAACAAGTTGGGGCTGGGATGTAGTTCAGTGATAAGAGTTACTGTCTAGCATTTGTAAGAGGCACGGGTTTCACTACTCAGCACTGTACTCATGCACACGCACACATACACAAGCACGCACGCATCAAGTTGTTTTAGTCTCTAGTATAAAAAACATTAATCCCAAAAGGAGGGGGAAGAGGGGCTATATCTCAAGACTCGCTTGTCATTGACAAGGCCCTAGGTTCTATCCTTAGTGCCAAAAATGAATTCAACATAGGAAATTGAGATGACATTATCTGATTTCTAGTAACATGATCATCATGGTTTTCCTTAGGTTGGTGTAAATGCTCGGTTATGGCTTCTTATGTAGGATCATCTCCAAGGACATACGGCAGATTATAAACATCCAAATGACCATCATGAGACATTTCCTTGGCATGCTGGGGCATAGGACAGGCAGCAGGATGCTTAAGACACAGTGAGGAAGTAGGAGCAGAGTGTGGACACCTGAACTGTGGAAAGCTTTCCACGGAAGGAAGGGACCAGATAGTGTTTGCTGTCGTGAGGAAGAAAGCACACAGGCATGGGAAAGGACACTCAAAAGCAAGACAAAGTAAGAATGTCCTGTTGATTCAGCCTTGACTTGTCAACACTTTCCCTGCTAGTGTGAAGCCCTTTAAAAAGTCACTTCCCACTTGTGGCTGCAGAGAAAACACCCCCCCTGAGAGGGGAGATAAACTGCTTAGGTCAAGGCTAAGAACTCAGCATCAGATGAAGTAACATATTTATCTCTTAAAGACTGTTTCTATAGCTGTTAGGCCTATTCTAAAAGCCAGAGTAATAGGCTCAACCAAGAACAGATGATCGGATAGGTTTCAGACCCTGTGTATAAGCAGATTCATCCAAAAGGCACATTATTAATTGGCCAGCTTATCAAAGGCTGTTCTTTGTTTTCGGTTAGTTCTAACTTTGTAGTTCCCTGGGTTGGCCATCTCCAGACAGCAAGTGCAAAGCAACGTCAGGACTCCCAGATGATGGGTACACACACAATCAACAGCACTCCCATAGATAGCAGTAGGGAGCTAGCTTGTGGCTGAGCCTGGGCAGGGGACATCCCAGTGCTTCTTTATTTAAACTATGCTCCTAGGCAATGTTCCATCATGACTCCACACAACTAGTGTGTACATGAAGCAGCCTACATGCACAACCCCCGCTGTGTTTGCTGGTCCTGGGTGTATTTCACTTTCTATCCCTGTAGGCAAAGGTCTACAGGTTAGCAGCCTTGTAACCACCCCTCCCCCCACACCCCAGGACCTGGGTCTCAGCACCCTCAGAAGAAAAAGGCAGTCAGAGAGACATGAAGTCTCTAATCAGAAAAGTGCATTCGGCCGGCCACGAGGGCCCATGCACACTGACTTTCACCTCGGTTCGCTCGGGCTGCAGGAGGGGCCGGTAGCTCGCAGTAAAGAGGAGGACCAAAGAGGGGGCCTACTTGAATGAAACAATGTAACAATTGATGTGAGGCCTCGCCTGGCTCCCACTCCTCAACGATCCTATAGGCGAGGTCCCAGTGCCTGCCCCTCCCCATTGCTCCGTTTTCTTGTCCATTAAGCACCATCCCTCCGCCTCTCTTTCCTTCTTTTCTTTTTTTCCCCCTTCTCCTTCCCCCTCCCTCTCCCCCCTCTCTCCAGCTCCGTGTCATTTCCTCCTAGAGCTCACTAGCTGCCTGAGCGTCTCCAGCCGGGAGAGTAGGCGGAGCGGGGCGGCGCGGCGCTGGAGGACGATGGTGGCTGAGCTGCTGGGGGCGGAGGCTCCGTAGCCCCCGCGGAAAAGGAGCCCGGCGGCGCCTGCCCAGCCGAGCCGAGGATGGAGAGCCGGCCGGGGTCCTTCCAGTACGTCCCGGTGCAGCTGCAAGGGGGGGCGCCCTGGGGCTTCACCCTGAAGGGGGGCTTGGAGCACTGCGAGCCGCTCACGGTGTCGAAGGTAAGGAGCGGTGGCTCGCTCCTCACGGCGTCCAACTTTGAATGGGCTAGCGGGTGCGCAGAGTGCGCGGGGTGCGGGCCTCAGCCCCACTTTGGGACTTTGGCCGGCCGGAGCCCGAGGGGCTGCAACCACCGGGACGGGGTCCTGCCGCCGGAGCAGAGTGCAGCGAAGTGAGTGGCTGGAGGATGGGACCGAGGCGCCCGGCCCCCCGCCGGAGCTTTGCGAGCAGTCACACTCACGGGGCACCGGGGCAGCCTCGCTCCCCCCACGGCGAGGAGGCCACTCACCTCCGTGTGGGCTGCAGGAAATGGCGGCTGCTGGGGGTTCTCCTTGCCTTGGAGGCCCCTGAGCCGGGCAGGACAGCGAGGGGCTGAGGGCACGGGCGGGGGGATGCGGGGGCGCTCGGGGCTAGCTCTCCTGGCTCTCCTTCGGGCTGTCCCGCCCGAGGCAGGTTGCTGGGCTGGGGTCTGGCGCGGAGCTGGTGATGAGGCTTTCCGCAGCCTCTCTTCCCACAGCCGGACGCACACACTCGGGTTCAGAGCTGGGGCGTTGCTGCTGCCGGTTCCCCCTCGGCCTTTCCCTTCCCCCGAGTCTTGCCCCGCGCTAGCGAGATTTCTTGCACGCTGCGAAGTGTGGAGGGAACTTTTGTGCCATGGAGCACAGCTGTGCCGAAGCGGCCACTAGGGTTGCTTTGATTTAAGAGCCTGTGATCAGCTGGAACCAAGTTGCAGCTAGAGGCCAGGGAAGAGAAGCACTCCCAAGAGTTCTGGAACTCCAAACCCAGGCTTCTCCAGTGGGAGTGAGGGTGGAGGATGGGGGGAATAATTGGAGCTGTTCCTGGGAAGAGTGACTTGTAAGACTACTCACCTTGGAGCACAAGATTGCCAGGTGGAGGGACTTGATGAACTTTAACCCACTTTTCTTGTTTCTCTTACAAACTCAGCTAGCGAGCCTTTCCAATGCATAGGGAAGACAGTTGAGATTGTAGATGGAGATTCTGGTGGGGGTGGAAAGATCTAGCTTTTTAAAGTAACAAATGTAGCTATAGGGATTCTTTTTGTTTCCCGTGTTAACATAGCAGCTGGGCTCTGAAAGTTACTCTCCCCCTACCCCCACCTCACCCCCACCCCCCACCGCATAACAACCTATGTTACTTCCTCCATGCATTGGAATGGCTTGCTAGCTAACTTGGGTAGGTGTCTTTAAGGTGTTCGGACAACGTGTTGCTCACGTGTGAAGAACCTCTGACTGTCTGAGGTGTATTGAGGCAACATTTGGAGAGGATTGTCAGGGACCTAGAGAGGATCTTTAACCCCCCCCCCCCAAACCAGGCGATCTTCAACCAGTATAACCAGATCGAGATAGATGGTTTTGTGATCTACCCTCACATCCTGCCCTTTTACACCCTTCTTTTGGTAGTCTGTGGAGCAAACCACTTTTTAAACAAACAACAACAATAACAAGGACAACAACACCCTATTAAATAGCTCCTTTGGAGAGGGGAACCTTAGCCTTGAAGAATTTCTTCTAATCAAACTCTTCCCCTCTCTTTCTACCAAGGTCACAATAGGATATGCAGCCCTCAGTCGTCCGGCAGCACCCCCCTTTCTTTTCCTCCCCAGCCCGCTCAAAGAATTTCCAGTCTGCCTAGACCCTGGAGAGGTCATTTCTTCAGGCTTTGTCCAGGCTGACCCAACCTGCCAGGCACCTCTCAGAGTGCTTGTTGCTGTGGTCCTGAATTATTTTGTGAGCCCATAGGAGCATGGCAGGGGGTGTTACTAAGTATGGGGCAGCCAGCAATTTGTGGTCTGGCTGGGGGATTATTTGAGGATATATGAGGGTTTTCTTGGCCACACTGCTAAGGAAGTGCCTCGTGTGTGGAGAGGCAGGGTGCCTTTTAATGATTCCCTTTCTGCTGAATGTACACTTAGCCCCTATTATATGAAGGTTCATTATTGCATGCATGGATATGCAGGAGTAAAAACCAGGTATAACTGGGTTGACCAGGACATCACATAAAGGTATTTTATTTTATCTTTTTAGTGTAATGCTTGCAGCCACTGCCTCTTCCTCCTCCTCTTCCTCCTCCTCTTCCTCTTCTTCTTCCTCTTCTTCTTCCTCCTCCTCCTCTTCTTCCTCCTCCTCTTCCTCCTCCTTCTCTTCCTCTTCCTTCTCCTCCTGTTTCACAAGATACTATTTGGGATATCTCATTTTTCTACCTTAGTGTAGTTCTTTCTATGCTTCAGAACAATATAGCTTCCTCCACACAAGTAGGTTTTTAAGTCTGTATCCACTGGTGAGGATGGACTAGAAATTGAATTGGTAAATGCAAAACAAACAACCCTCTGGATCTCTGGATTCTAACTCTTGCCTTGTCATTCTTCCTGGGCATCCCTAGATCTAAAATGAATTTGAAGTGGGCAGTCTTTTAAATGGCACTCTGATGGTTTGGTAGTGAATCCATCGCCATAACCCTGACATTCTTTTCACCAGAACTGCTACACAGTGAGTCAGGAAGATGACTGTTTCATTTGCATCCTGTGCTATTATGCACAGTGCGCTTCTCACCCCTTACTCTGCCATCCTATCCCAGCCATACTGTAAGACAGTCAGGGAAGGTTACAGAGAAGCTGATGGAGAAACTAACTCTGGTGCATTCAGTGGCTTGCTTTAGTCTGTTGTGAACTGAATCAAGGGTGGATTCTCAACCTCTTTATTTTCCGTGGCCTAGAGAATATCTTGATTCTTCTGGTTGTACTACAAGTGGTAAGGGAGTATTGACTAATAACTTTTAGGGCTATATCTAGTCTGCTCAGCCTCTAACTCCAGTAATATTTTCTGTGCCAAGAAGTCATCCATGGCGACTGTGTTTTAGGCATACACTAATGAAGTCTGGGCTCAAGGTGGGGGTTGGGGGAAAGACTGTTTTGGTAACTGAATAACTTGGGCTTGTGAAAGACAAACGAGCTGAGAGTCACGATGCGATGCAAAATGGCAGCAGACTTCCTTTGCTTCTGGGGAAATACAAAGGTAGTTTGAGTTCAGGTTGATATGCTGTATACCTGCTTAGGAAAGGTATAGACAGAGAGATGGAGACATTTAAGAAAAGGTGATCAGTCGGAGGAGAAGCCATGGAATAGGAAAGTTAACTTTTTATTTGTTGTGGACAGACCTTTAAGACCAGGAAATGATCAGGTTGGGAAAATCATCAGTGGAACTAGCTAATATGGTTTCCTGGATGTGTAGAATTCAGATGCCTGATTTATGGCGACTTGTATAGCTATATGTTGATAATCAAGTGTCAAAAAAGGACAATATGTTAAAGTCCATCCTGTTGATTATCACAAGTTTTAAGCAGTAGCTTCTGATTTTTCCATATGTTATGGTAGTACTACTGAAGTCATGATATATGAAAGAAGATGACCATGAGGGAGTGGTCCTATGATCTTAAAATTATTTGTTTCTTTGGCTAGCTTCTCGTACTAGACCAGGGAAGGTATTGTCTGAATGATATGGAGATTTTCTTCAAATTAGATGTGTCTGTTTTAGTGTAGTGTTCTTATCTACAGTACAGTCATCCATGGAGTTGACTCCCTGCATAAAATGATTCTTTAGTGGGTGGGGGGAGATAAGTGAACAGTTCTGGCACCAATGAATCTGTATCATTTAGGATCTATTAGAGGCCTCAGAGACTCAAGCAGTGTGTGTAGGTATGGGGGTATTCAAGAGACAAAGGATAGAAAAACGGAACTGCAGCCTAAGGTTCCTGTGTTAATGTCTAGTTCTTAAAATTGTGCCCTGAAGTTAAATAAGCATATGGAAAAGAAAGGATCAGAGACCAGTGGTCAGGATGCAGGGAAAGGAGGAGGATAACTAGGGTAAAAAAGACAGGTCAGAAGTCTGTGCTCACACACATATTTGCTTTTTTTCTGGCCTGTTTTTGGTAGGTGTCTCAATTTGACACAGTGAGGCAAGTGGGAGCTAGTCACCGTTCTCTAACAAAGTAGGGCGGAGTAGAAGCATAGTCTAAAGGAAAAAGCCTATGGAATGTACACAAATATCCCTCTGTCATTTTTACCCATGTTAGATCTAAGTCACTGTTTACAGAGTGACAGTAGGCATACATGTCCCATCTTCATTACCACAGAGGATGTGAGAATGGATTTGGTAAACCCTTTGCTATCCTTGACCTTATAGAAAGGCAGGACCTGCCCTTTAAGTTCTTTGTCAGCTCCAATGTCCTTTTGCTCTGATCTTAATTATAAACTTACAAAAAAGAAGCACTTGAAATTGGGCCGAATGATCAGATTGATGTTTTCTTATGACTGGAAAGTAAACTTGACTGTGACTTTTGAGTTCTTGTTGGATGCAGAGGTTATGTGAGCAATGATATACCTTTCACATCTTTCCAGCTGTGTTATAGGTCAGACCTAGTCCCAGCCTCAGCCCCAGCCCCAGTCCCTGCTCAAGTCAAGGGCCTGGCTGTCCCAAAGGTATTTTTACAGGGTATGTTGATAGGAGATGACTACTTATATGAATCCCTCCCTGATCTTTCCCACTAGAATCCACAAAGACACCTTCTTCTTCTGTTTCATGGCATCTGCCTTCTTCTAGAAAGAACACAGCAAGGAATAGAAATCTGCTTAAGGGTATACAGGGAATAGAACAAAAAGACTATATGGTATGTCTCACAAAGTTTGGCTAACCTTTTGCATACATAGAATTTTAGACCTGTTGTAAGTAATTTGCATACATAGGATTTTAGGTCTGTCTTATATACCTAGTACCCTGCTGATAACCATGTTTGTTCTGTGAAGGAAAATGGTCCATCCCTCTTGTAGTGTTTTCCCTCTCCCAAACCTCAAAGACAATACTTTTAACTCCAGCTGGAAGACACTTGAGCATTGTTCTTTAAACAGTTAAAACATTTCTCCTTGCTTCTCCCAGAACACTCCCCAGGAATTTCTTTAAAGAGAAAAAGACAGTTTCGGACAGAGACTACTAGTTATGGGGTAATTATCATGAGAGAACACGATTATGTTTATGGTTAGGCTTCTTCCAAACCAGAGGAAAATGTGCTGACCCATCTGGGAGAAGTTAATGGAGAACAGCAGAGATTACAGGAAGGTGTGCTCTCCATGCCCACTGCCCCTGTGCCAAAGGGCAGGCTTAAGTAAGGGCTGCTGTACTGTTGCTTCTCCTCGCTGGGACCTAGAAACAGAGTCTTGAGAGTCTTTGGAAGTCACTAGTTTAAGATCATTTAAGGAACCTTCTGTGGAGGGTCTCTGATTATGTTCTCCACTGGTCAAGGTGGATCATGTGTGTATTTAAGCCTGCCTACGTCCCTGTTGTCAGGTTTAATCTGTGGACAGTTTTTATCTATGTTGAGTTGCAAACATTTCTCTTTGCTTCTCACCCATGGGGCTAAGCCCTACAATCTTGGACCATACAGAACAATGGTAGTTGCTCTGTTTTAGAAAAACTCTTGAGAGATTGGAATAGAAATGGTGTGCTTCCTCAACTTTTTCTTATGGGGTCTGCGATTCAGCCTCTTGTACTTTCAAAAATAAAATTTATGTGCTTTCTCAACTCTCATGAGATCTGACGTCACTCCATTCACTCGGGATTCACTATATCTTGTCCATTGTTCTCTCCCCTCCCCTCATCAAGTTTCTGGTGCTCAAGATCAAACCTAGGACATTCCACATGGTAGACAAGTGCTCTACCACTGAACTACGTCCCTACTCCTTGGGGCTCTCTTAAGTTATGGAGCCCACACACAGTATAGCCATTTCCTGGAGAAAGTTATGAAAATTAAATGAGACCCATTTTTTGTGCTGAGAATTGTATCCAGCTACAGACCCTTCTTTAAAAAACCTCTATCTGAAGGGGACTCAGCAGTTAAGGGGGCTTACAGCTCTTGCAGATGACCTTCCTTTGATTCCCATTATCCACATGGTAGCTCAAACGTCTAACATTTCCAGATCTGTTACACTTCTTTTGACCTCCTTGTGCTCCTGTATGCACATGTGTTTATGCGCATGCTCACACACACTCATAAAATAAGTAGTTTTAAAAGAAAATATATAGCCAAAGATGGATATGTTTTTCTGGTGGCAATGTCATAAGAAGGCCCTGTATCCATGTCTATTAGTTGAAGGAAGTACTGTGCTGCTGATAATCCATACTTGTCTAAGGTCTAAATAAGCACAGAGGAAAGCTATATGGTGAAGTGTGTGTGTGTATGTGTGCGTGCATGCACACACTTTTTTATGTGTGTCAGTCAAGGCTAACTTGCTGGATGTCTGCCTCTGTGGCTTTCCACTACATTTTTTGAGACAGGGTCTCTGAACCTAGAGCTCTTTCCATTGCCTGGACTGCTTGGCCTTTGAACATCTGGGATCTGCTTATCCCTGACCTACCCCAGTGTTTGGGTTATAGGTATGCACCACCAGGCCTGGCTTCTCTGTGAGTGCTAGGGATCTGAACTTGGCTCCTTATGGTTACACAACCAATACTTTTTCTACTGAGCCCTCTCCCTAGTCACATATAATGCATTTTTGAATGACACTTTTCATCTCCTACTATTTATATGGAATTCCCCCTGCCCCTAGCCCAGAGCAGCTATGAGAAAGACACTCCAGGGAAGATGAGAGAGGGCTTAGACCTTCACGGAGTTTATATCTCTAAACAAAGACATTGTTAACAGAGTAGGAAGTGGTATTTAATAAGTGTTGTCAGAATCGAAATTCCATTTTTTTTTTTTACCTCTCTGAACTTTTCTTCTAGGAAAAGTAATCAACTCCAAAATTGAAAATACCAACCATATGCCATATGTGATATGTAAGTAGTCTCTAACACACACACATACACACACACACATACACATACATACACATATATATACACATTTATGTGTGTGGGTGTACGTGTGTGTGTGTGTGTGTGTGTGTGTGTGTATGTGTATGTATGTATAGTACTGATTGCAGTGACTCCTGCAACTCTGGGTTTCTAGGTCTGGGATTATGGGGTCTTCTGTTTAGAGTTGGAATAGCCACAGAAGTTACTCCTGCTGGAGGTCTTGCATCCACAGGCTTTTAAAAATCCATCTCCCCGTATTTCCCCACTAATTACCTGAGCTGGGAAATGCCTTTCTTTACTCCTAAAGTCTAGACCAGGGAGATGATTGGAGCAGGGCTTAATTTTCATTGTTGGAGCCTAAGTGTTCTAAGGGAAGGGAAACTGAAGTCTAGGGAACATGTCAATACTGACACTTGACAAGCAATAGTAGTTAGGCTCACTCAGAACAATTCTAGAGAGGCCTATTTAATCCGTAGTGTAAGAGCAATGAAATTATTTAACATAACCATACTGTATGATATTGTTCATAAGAAATGGCATTCAGAACTCCAAGATGCTTACTTACACAAGGTCTTCTTGGAAAACAATTAATGTATAAGTGATGGACAAGTACTCCAGAGAGTTCTAGTACACAGCTCTGGGCGTCACTGGATTTCTGTTGCTATTACTGCTTAATAGACTCATACCATCAATAATAGGACCAGACATGTGTTATATTTTCCTGGATACTGAACTGTAGGTTTACCTGAGAGTTATCTTGCAACTGTTTTATTCTGGGTGTGTTGATAATGAGATCACTTTCACTTAGCATCTATAAAACCAAAGATTTGTTTCCTGGTGCTCCCTAAAATATTTATTACTGACATTCTTTAATTAAGTTGTTGATGAGTAAATTGAAATGCAGTTTCTCCTAGCTAAAGATTATGTTCCAAGGACCGGGGATGAAGTAAACTTTGTTTCCTCATGTCCCTTAGACACCTTTGGTGTAAATAGGCGAGTGGAAACATTGTCGTGTGTATTAGTTTTGCAAGAGATGATCTATTTCTTCCTCACACCACACTGGCATGTTTATTTGGGCAGAGCCATCCTGCTGGGGCACCAAAGTGGCAAGGATCAAGATGACTTGAGCTCTCAAAGTCATTTCTAATTCCTCCCATGGCTCTTCACCTCCACACCCTCCTCTTTCACTGTAAGTCTGTGCATATGCTCTGGGACAGAGTGAGGGACCATCATTAAGAGGAAGAAACCCACTTTTCATCCATCCATCCATCCATCCATCCATCCATCCATCCATCTTTATTTCATGTCCAATCTTCGATTTCCAGCCTATACCCACAAGCACTGGTTGTTTACAGCCTCCATCTTGGACTCTGACTCAAGAGCTGCTGGTCTTTGTTTCTTTGTTCATTGGCTGTCCTGCCCTCTATCCAAAACCCATTTTCCCCTTTTGGTTCCATCGAATACTTCTCCTTTGCTATAGCAGCTTTGTCTCTTGGCTCAGGCATGCTCTGGTAGGCAATGAGAGAGGCTAATTGAGGCCAGTAAGTTTGAAACCGTTCTGTAAATTAAAGTAGAAACAGAGGGAAGATTTCTCATGCTTCATCTTTCTCTGTCCTGTCTGAGTTAAAGACAAGTCTTTTGTCACCTTCCGTCACTTGGAAATGCTTAGCAATTTCCTGAGTAATCTTGGCACGTTCCTTTTACCTCTTTGTGACAATCTTTTTTTTTTTTTTTTTTTTTTGTTAAGAACTTTCAGGGAGTAAACCTCTACTTTATGGAACGGCTTGAGTGTCCTTTCTTGTTCTGGCTGTGGCAGTGTGAAGGATGACTGACAGCAGGCAGCTCTTACAGAACACCACGTTTCTCCACACTCCTGCTTCCTATCTTTACAGAAGTGGCTATTTCCTGGTGTGTTCTCAGAGACGGGCATGGTCTGTTTAACTTTTACTCAAGTCTTTTAATGTTACCTCTCTAAAGAATGTGGGAGGTAGGAGTCCTTTGACAGGACCAAGGGTTAAGCCCACTGAAGAACAGATTCTTTGAGGTATCTTCTGGCCCTCACTCTAATGCACCCAACAGATTTCTAGCTGTTTTGGTTTTTTTCTTCCCGTAAGCCCCGGCAGGAAAGTTTCGAACAGTTCTCTTATATTTATTGCCTTTCATGGTCTATCAGAAACTGATCTTTCTTTTGAGAAGAGGGGGTTGGAGGTAGAGCTAGAAGCAAAGCTGGTTTGACTAGTCATTCAGGAAAAGGGTTAGATATTCATGGCTACAGCCTCATCTTTGCTTATGATACCATGACAAGCTAAAGCCTTGTCTTTGTTGGGCTGTCTTACTGTTTTCCATTTCTGTTTGTGTGTGTGTTTAAGTAAAAGTCCCCCCTCCTCAAACTTCCACAGGCAAGTAACTTTTAATGCCCCCCTCCCTCTAATTGAAAGTATGAGTGTTGATGTTTTGACTACAAAGTGGTGAGTGTGTGTCAGACCTGACTCATGTTCTTTGGATAAGTTGACTGTGACTTTGGGGCTTTCTTAATTTAAATTGTTAATTAAGAAAGGTCAAGACCATAGGCTGAAACATGGATCGGGCAAGGATCTGGATACTTCCAGGTATTTACAGAGTGGAGGACCTGTAGTTTGGGCTGTAGTTCAGCAATCTGTTGGATGCAAAGGGTGGTCAGAGCCTGCACAAGGGGGGATTACAAATCTTGAGAACTTGCTGTGGGGCAATGATTTCTGTTTCAGATATTTTGCATGTGTTCTTCTTTAATATTTATAGCAGGTCTTTGAGGTGGATATTGATGTCTCAGTTATGCAAATGAAGGACTTGAGGACCCAAGAGAAGTTAAGTGACAGATTGAAATTCTATGCCAAGTGGGAGAGCTGGCATTGAAACCTAATTTGGGAGGCAGAGGTGTAGATTCAGTCCACAGTGCCACCACAGTATTATTTTAATTTTAATCATTTATTTTGATTTTTTGCAGTGCTGTGGATAGAACTCAGGCCTATGAGTATATGCTAGGAAAAGCTCTCCCGCTGAGCTAAACCTCTGGCATTCAAACATCTAGCTTATTCCAAGTCTCAGTTTCTTCTTTTTTTACAGTGCCATACTTATATATCATAAAAATAAGGAGAGTTGGGTGGGAGAAAGAAGAGGAATGAGAAATAAAATTTAATGAAGAAACTGGTAATGTCAATAATTGTACCTCAGGGGATAGGATCATAAGAAAAGTTTGTGTTTTAAATTGTGTGTGTGTGTGTGTGTGTGTGTGTGTGTGTGTGTGTTTCTCTCCTGGCAGTGCTGGGGATAGAACCTAGGGCTTGGGGCATGCTAAAGGATCAGTCAAACAATCTACAAACTGAGTCATATCCCAGGCCTGTTTTTTTTTCAAGAACAGTTCTCTTCTGAGCTACAGTTACATCTGTAGCCTTCAGAAGATTAGAATCTTAGTCTTACAGCTGCCCCCTCATCTGTGAGCCTTTTAAGTAAGTCATTTTCCTTGTTGTGTCTAGGTTTTATGATTCTCAAATGAAAATTATCAGATTTGTATGGTCCAATAACAAGAAGTCAAAAAAAAAAAAAAAAAAAAAAAAAAAAGAAGCCAGGAATTTGAGAGCCGGGAGTATATATGAAGAACTGAAGGGGAATATAATTTAATTATAATCTCAAATGTAAAATAAAATGAACATGTATGGTTGTTCCAATAGAGGTGATTCCCTTTATCCTTTACTTCAGATAAATACCAGAGGTATATGTGATTGAAGAAGGAAATAGATTGTTTCCTAGGTGTCCTTATTAAACTGAAATTCTTGTCAAAGAATTCTGAACTTAAACAATAAAATATTTGAGGTTGCCAAATGTGCATGAAATGACAGGACAATTTTAGTGATGTCTGCAACTGCCAGAGGTATAAAGACAAGCTTTAAAAAGCTGTGTTAAACCTTGCTTGGTTGTCCTAAAACTCTCAATTAAGACTTCAATCTATCAATCAATCAGTCAATCAGTCAATCAACCAGTCAACCAATCTACAGATCAATCAGTCGACACAGATTTGTTGAGCACTTGGCAGAGTGCCTACCCCTAAAACTGCAGAATTCAAGAGCTGATCACCAGAGTAGACCTGGATTCTCAGAGATGACAAGTTTATTGAAGTTTATTTATGTATTGTTCCCTAGACATAACTATTTACTTTATGTCCAGGAAACAAAAAGCTTTAGGTGCTGAGACCATAGAATAAAATCTAATAAGTTTTGTTCATGGATCAATGTTGGAAGCTTGTGGGAAAAGTAAAACTTGAAGCTGACCTGCGGGGTACATGCATGGTACTTAGGTAATCTTGGGTGGTAGAAGAGAGTTTGTTTAGTTGGATGAATGCCTTAAAGATGCAGGCAGAATTAATGTATTTAAACCAGGCATCCAGCCAGTACATAACTGCTTGGCTGAGGAGAGACCTAAAGTTGATAATAGATAGGAAGAGACCCTTTGAAACAATATGGCAATGTGCTGACAGTGTGTTAGATGTTGTCAGATGACCGGGGGTTAGTGATACTGTATACCACTGAAAGAATGAAGTAGAAGTTATAGGAGATGATGCATATATTTTAAATGTAGAAGATGGGGATTGGAAAGGGGAAACAGTTTGTATTTTAGTTTTGGATCTTCTGATATTGTTTATGGAACAATCAAGCTAGGTAGCCTAGTAGGCAGATGGCGACAAACAGAAAGGGCTTTGTTTATATTTGTTTACTTAGGGGTTCAATAAATTGAAATAGCAAGTCATTCTGTTAGGAATACTGTGGTCAACACACAATTTTCTAATCTATTGATTGTTCTGTAAATCAGTTAATTGCCTGATAATCCTATGCCCCAAAGACATAGGAAACTGGCCTGCTTTGTGATTTAATGAGCATTCCTAGCTTTGTCTTGTTAGAGTCTCTGCTCTGCAGGGTGCTTAGTCAGTAGAGGTGTTGCTAGCTGGAGTTCTTTTTATATAAATAGAACATTCAATGAGATAGTAGGAAAAAAGCAAACCAAAAACGAAAAAAAATTCCAAACCTCAGATGGACATGATAAAGTGGATTGAGGCTTCTAAAAAATATCAGTTGACTTTGCCAAGATGTTTAAGGTTTGTTTTCTGTATATGTAAAACAAAATGTGGTGGCTTGGTGAGGCAAACCTCAAACCACTGGAGTTTCAAGTTTCTGTTCCATTTTGATTGTTAGAAGCATTCTTCTCTCTGCCTGGCATGAGCTATTATTAATCTGTGAATTATCATTGTTTATGTTTTCGGAATAGTAAGTGTTCTTCAATATGACCTTTAAAATATTATTCAACTTCTGTATAGGTTTTCATTGCCTAGGTGGTATCTTTACAACCCTAAAATAAAGAGGAGATGGGGATTCATTTCACAACCTATTTTGCTGTAAATCTGGCTGGGAAAAAAATTTATCATTGAAACTTTTAAATGTTTGGAGTGATTAAACTATAGCACTGATGTTCTTTATCTTTATACTTAATAGAGTGCCTTAGCAAGATTCAATTTGTGTGTGTGTAGATGTACCTGCCAATTTGAGGGCCATCCTATCTCTTCTGCTTCCATCTTTCATGAATCCACTTTCTAGCTCATTACTACTTTTGTGCAACAGCATCTGTTTTTCTTCACCGTATGAAGCTAAACTCAGAACTTTGTAAAGATGCTTGTACTATGGAAATTGCTCTAAACCCATTCCCAACTCTTTGTAGATGAAACGACACTGTTTGCTATAAGGTTAATGGGCATGTAGGTTCTTTAATTTGCCTCCTTTCTCTGACCAGGTAAAATAACTTGTAATTTATATTTGAAATCCATTCAAATACCTAGCTGCTGGGGAGACTTTTTTTGTGTGTGTATGGCAAAGATTGCTTGAGTGCTAGGCTCTTACAAGAGCTAGCTTGCTGGCTGCTCTGCTGTGTGATCTGGGGTGTGGTGGGGGTAACTTTCCTCTTCTGGATGTAAAGGGCTCAATATGTAATTTTCGTGTTTTCTCCATGCCCTTGGCTTGAGAAATGTGCTCAGACTCTGTACATACTGGATCTGCTTAAGGGACGTTTTTTGGCTCTTAGCCCTGTTCAGCTGCAATAGGGTTTGAGTTACAGACTTTCCCTTTCCAGCCCCTAATAAAAGCAAAGGAATGAAGGGCAGAACCAGGGAGAGTTAGTTT
The DNA here is from genome assembly GCA_021653895.1 of Mastomys natalensis. NCBI lineage: Eukaryota > Metazoa > Chordata > Mammalia > Rodentia > Muridae > Mastomys > Mastomys natalensis. The sequence goes on from JAJTUV010002456.1 coordinate 164,615, forward strand.
CCACTGCTAAGACCCAGGTAAGATGCTTCTATCTCCCACACCCTAGATTGGAGTCCTAATTTAAGGCTGAACCCTGCTTTGAGCCTGTAAGTGATGGTGATCTGGAATAGTTCCCTGACAATCAAGTTTTACCCTATGCTGGTCTTCTTTTCCCCTTTCTTTTGCCTGTCTCTCTTTCTCTTCACTCCAGCTTTTTCTTCCTGTTCTGTTCACGGCTTAGAGGAGGCTGAGATTCTAGTGATCAAGTCAACTATTACTACTGGAGAAGATCATCCTTGCTTTCCTCTAAACTGGGAGTTTTACAGACGCTTCTCCCACCCCACCCTGCCAGTTCACAGAGCCAACTTCAGGACAAAAATCTAGGAGTCTTAATTTAAGTAAAAAGTATTATTGGTATCACTCCAGACTCAAAAGAGAGGCATGGTAATGAGCTTTGAGATGGTGAGCTGAGATGGGAAATGGCAGCCTTGAAAGAAGATCTCAAGAAAACTGGACTAGCAGAATGGGGCTTCCTTCTGGAGGAACAGCTACGACAGTATATTTCCTCCTTAAATGGTTTTCCACCCTTTGACCATACTCATACCCTTGAAATTAATCGTTTCCTACTGTCAGTAGAATAGAGCTCAGACTACTTTTGCTGGGTATTACAGACCATTTTCCCTTTGACTCTAGTCTTACTTTTTATTTCTACTAGATTCTAGGTTTTCAGGGAGAATGATATCATCTCTGTTCTTAGGCTCCTCACTGGGAAATTCTGCCTTTGCCATCTCCATCCCAGCATCTCTTCCTGTGGTGGCCATGCTTTACACTGTAATCCTCTACTTCCCCTCTTCTCTGTGTTCCTCTGTGGGGTCCAACCACTGTGAGCACCAGCTCTCCAGAACATCATCCCAGATGGCTCTGCTGGAAATGACCAACTTCCCCTAGAAACTGGTGAACCTCAAGTCCACATGTTAGCTGCAATTGGAGGGGAATACATGACTATAATGATGGTAGGGGAAGTTAAGAAGGACCCCTTTAGTGCAACCTGAGATGTGAAAAGGGGTGACAGTAGTGGGGGGATGAGGGTATCTCTAGGCTGCCTGGCTTGCTGCATATGTAAGCTGTGTTCCCCAGGCTGAAACTGGGGATTGAGAATTAGAGCGTTCATTGAAATGTAAGGAAGTATTGCTGTGTGACTTGTACCACAACAGCCATTCTGCTTGTTATTCTGTGTTCAGAGAGGGCATAGTCATTTTTGTGCTTGATTGAAGCACTTCATTCCTTTAGCTGAAATGTGAAGACTTTAAATCAGTGTGTGTATGTGTGCGCTTGTGCACGTATGTGTGTATGTGTACGTGTGTGTGTGTGTGTGTACGTGTGTGTGTGTGTACGTGTGTGTGTGTGTGTGTGTGTGTGTGTGTGTGGTGTTACCTATGCTTAAACAAGCCCAAACGTGTTCTGTTTCACTGGCCTTGCTTGTGAGTCACTGTCTGGTATTTATACATAATGCCTTAAGTGTCTTCGTTATTTGACCATGACATTCCTTTTCTCACTGTTTCACTCAAAGCTGAGAACACCAAGAAAGGGAAAAAGGAACTGACTAATGAGGTTTAATGTCATTGGTGCTCTCTGCATGACGGTCAGGTTATCTTAGGGCAGTAAGGGGACAGGTTAAGAATCAGTGCTCAAATAGCCAGGGACAGCAGAGTAACACCAGCAGTGCTTAGTTTGCTACTGATCTGGTTGGTCCTCTGCTGCTGAGCGGTCCTCTGCTGCTGAGCGTGTTTTACGGGCGCAGACTTTCAGAGCTGATCTGTCAAGGGACCAGGAGGGGATCCTTATCAGAATCTCTTGTAAGTATGAAAGAAGTATGAATAATTAGAGCCATTCTTAACTAGGAAATGATCGGATAGTTGCATACATTGGGGGGAGATTTAGATAATATTACCATACTCCTTCTTTCTACATTTTCAGGGAAGCGTATCTCTAAGGGAGTGAGAATGGTAAACCCCATCTGGGGGCACCTTAGTTATCAAAGGGACAGAGCCTCAGATAGGAAGGACATTGCTGTTAGCATGGTCATTTAGAGGCCAGACAGCCAGTAAATCATTTAAGAAGGAATTAAAGGTTCAAAGGGCAGGAGAGAATTCTTTGGGTGACCTCATAGGTGCTTGAAAATCAAAGGGCTAGCTGATGTGCTTTTATGTATTGAAGGCTGGTTTGAAAGGGAAAGGGAATAGAAATGCACAAAAGGAAATTGGCATTGCAGTTTTTATGTGCTTGGGAGCCTTAACTCTGGGGCGGGGATGATCAAAGTTCCTGTTAAGTATCTTGTGTTCTTGACATTATGCACACATATTCAGTATAATATCATCACTGCCATGAATTAAGTCATACTGGTCCTATTTCACGGGTGAAAAAAGTGAGGTCTGGAGAGGCAGAGTATTGTTCTTCAGAGAAAGCAAAATAGAGTTAGAATCTGAATCCACCTTTAAGCAACTCCAAATCACATGCTTGTCTTATGATACCTTACAGTTTTGTTTCAGAGATCATATTTTTATACTTCATACTATCTTTCTGATCCCACTGTTCACTATGGTGAGACTGTGTCTTTTGCATTGTAACATCGGACAAAGTTGAGTTTCACAGACCAGTCATTTCAAAGCTTTCCTGGGAAGCTCATTTAAGACACAAATTGAACACTCTTCAGTGTGTGTGTGTGTGTGGTGTGTGTGTGTGTGTGTGTGTGTGTGTACAATGCATAGAAGATACTTAGGAATGTTCCTTGTCATAGATATGGGGGCAGAAAGGTTTTATTACCTTGCCAGAATTCATCCAGTCCATAATTGGCTCAGTATTCAAAACATTCAAATTTTGTTTTTTCTCCCTTTGCGAGTTCCTGTTCTTCTCAGTGCTTCTGGTGTTTTGCAAAGTGGGAAGGTAGTTAGTAAGCAACACTGGGTGTGGCAATCTTGGGCCCTCCCGGTCTTTTTTTTTTTTTTTTTTTTTTTTTTTTAATAATTTTTTCTATCTTTGCCAACAATTTAAAATGATGAGTAGCCTCCTTCCTTCCCTTGCTTCCTTCCCAGTCTTCTTATTGGGACAGTTTAAATTATTATCTTAGAGGTGTGATAAATGTTCAGGGACCAAAATTAACAATGTAGAAACAGACATGTCTTACTTCATCCCTGTCCCTAAACCAACTCCGTTTTCTTCCCAGAGGCAACTGCTGATATCAATTCCCTATGTCTCCTTCAGTGCTTCCATTTTCTTCTTCCCAGTGTGTGTCTTCCTTGTTCCTCTCCAGTGTGACTAACTGATGTCTACGTGAAGGCCAACTTTACTGACATTGCCCTGGACTCCATTCTTGATTTCCTTGTGAGTTACTTGAAGACTGCTTACCATGAAAGGGCAGTCGAGGAGAAATTTCCTGCTCGTTTTGATCTCCTATCTCTCTAGTTTTATTTCTCCCAACTGAATTTATTTTTATTTTTTAAGATTATATCTATTTATTTTCTGTATGTGAGTACATCGTAGCTGTCTTCAGAAACACCAGAAGAGGGCGTTGGATTCCATTACAGATGGTTGTGAGCCACCATGTGGTTGCTGGGAATTGAACTCAGGACCTCTGGAAGAGCAGTCAGTGCTCTTAACTGCTGAGTCATCTCTCCAGCCCACTGAATTTTTTTTTTATTGTACCTTTTCATAGTATCTCTATATATACCCAGGCCAATGTTACACACACACACACATACACACATTCTTTCCCTTCTTCCACAAAAAGGGAATATATTGAAACAGTCTTCTGTGCCATTTTTCTTCCACTTGTATATCCTGGAGGTCTTTCATTATCAGTATACAGAGCACTACCATCCATTTAAAAACAGCTATTATCTGTAATTGTTTAACCAACCCTTAATGTCTTTTATCATTTGTATTGTTTCTATTATACTATATTGACTCGGTTGCCCCCCAAATCCTGTTGCCAGCATGGTTTCTGTGACACTGAATGGCCTTGCTTCTCTACCCTCTCACTGTTTTCACATTACTCTGTATGAATCAAGAATCAGAGTTTAGACCCTACATGCTGTCTCTGTGTCTCGGCTCCCCACCCCAGCCATGTCCATCCTAAAGTTACCATTAGTTACAGTTTGTACTTTTAGAATCACTCAGTGAAGAAATCTCATGACTCCCAAATCCCTTTTCAATTATCTGGTGGGCAATGTCTGCTTGGATATTATTTCTTTTCTTTCCCCTCTGTATGCTTTAAAATGTCTAAAACGGAACTTGTTATTGTCTTCTTGCAGAAGTGCTGTAGTCCTTAGCCTCTTCACCTCCCACTTGGTTAGATTGAAATCTTGGAGTCACCACTTACTCATCCCTATATCAGGTTAATTATCACATCCTGTCAGGTCTTTCTTCCTTCAAAATAGCCCTTTCGGTTCGCTCCTCCCACCCTCCTTCAAGCCCTTGTTACTTTATGTCTGGACTTTTGGACTGCAGGCTAGCTTCCCTGCATCCTCACCCCTTTTAAATGTATCCTATAGGTCATTTCCTGGATTTGAGACATGTAGCAACCCTTGTCTATACAGGGAAGCTGAACTCAGTAGTTGGTCCGGAAGTTCTTTGTACCTTCAGAAATTGTTAAAATAGTGTATCTCAGCCTCCCACTGCTGCCACACCTTTTCTTTCTCTTTAGTGCTTGCTGGAATTACATTCTTCCTAGAATTGGTACCTAAATCAACTCCCATAGAAAAGTCTTAGAGGAAGGCCAGCCACAATGACCCCTGTCTGAGCGTTTCTAGCATTCCAATTTTGCTTGGCAGTGTTGCTCTTGCATGCTCCCACTAACAACAAGAAGCAACTCTACAACAAGCCAGGGCTTTGGATTGTCTTTCTTTTTTTTTTTTTTTTTTTTTTTTCGAGACAGGGTTTCTCTGTGTAGCCCGGGCTGTCCTGGAACTCACTCTGTAGACCAGGCTGGCCTCGAACTCAGAAATTCACCTGCCTCTGCCTCCCAAGTGCTGGGATTAAAGGCGTGCGCCACCACCGCCCGGCTTGGGCTTTGGATTTTCATGCAGCTATAGTTTTTATATATCTTCTAACACAAATGGATGCCTATTGATCTGCCTTCACAATCCTTGATTCTTATTTCCCAGTCATTGCTATGTACATGCCCTACCTGTGACAGGTCACAGTTTCCTGGACATGCTGGACGTGCTGGACTTGCTGTGCTCATCAAAGTACCTCAAACACATTCCTAATCCTACCTCCTAACAAAATTCAACCTAATGTGAGGCCATCCCACACAAGACTTCTTATATTCTAGTCATCATTTGATTCTTCCTTCCACTAACTTCTGCTTTCTCTACTTTTCCTCCGTGTTCTTTTTCAATACATTTTGTATTTAATAAAGGATTATTTTATGGTGCCAGAGGTGGAACCCAGGGCCTATATACCCAGAGCTAAATGAACCACAGAAAAAAAGAAATGTTTTATTGCATTGTTTATCTGCACTCTGATCTTTTCTCTTCTTTGCTCTTAACATTTATTACTACTCTTTATAGAAATTGATAAAAATGCTGTGTTTTTGAAAGTACAGATGTTTCTTTATTCAATCTACAGACTAGAGTGGCAGAGATAGAGACAGAGATAGGCAAACTGACTGATACAGAGATGTGTGGAGTGGTATGGTGGTATCTTTTGGAGAAGTAAACTTTTTACACCAAAAAACCCCTTTATAATTCTGTATCCTACAGAACTTTTTTCCTTTTTCTCTCCTAGTCTTTTCACCCCTTGTCTCTCTTGTTTCCATGTTTCTCTCCCACACATGCATAATTTCACGGTGACTGTGGCTTCCCATGTGTATTTTGTAAATGGCTTCTATCTGAAGTTGGCCAGACTCTTAGGTTGAATGAGATATGCTTATCTAGTGTGTTAGTCAAAAACATGCTTTACTCTCCAGATAGACAGACAGGCCAATTCAATTGGTAACATAGCCTTCTGTAAAAGGACCATGATGCTACTGTTAATTCCCTGTATTACCAGTTTAATTGCATTTCAGAAGTCAAGAAATATTTAAGTAGTTCCAGTTGCAGCATTCCAATTCACTAAGTATTAACCATAAATCACTAGTGGGTCCTTAAAAATTTCTGTTGATGTATTGGCTGGTATTTTACATGAATATAAGTAACGTACTTAAGAGTGTCTAGTTTGGTTCAGCAGAGTAAAATTGTCCTCTTGATTTCGCTCTCTGAATTCATGGTTTTGTCAACCTCCCCCCAACACCCTACCCTGTGCAATTTTCACAGGGCCCTCTTTTTTTCCTCCCTTTACATATTTCATCAGGCTCTTTAAGGGACTGGTTGTGATTATTACTGAACCATATGGGAAGCACACATTTTAGTTTTTCCTCTACTGTCTGGAGTAGAAAAAGCTCAAAGATTACTTTTTAAGTATTGAAAGACTTAGGATCAGGTAGCCGGTCTTAATTTAACCATCCAAGACAGCCAAAGCTAGTAACCTTCTTTATTTTCATTCAGCTGACACCTGAATCCATTTCTCCAAACAGGTGATACTAGTTACTGAGGTATATATTAGTATGCAGCCTTTATGACCCAGTATGTTTTTAACTAACAATATTCTGTATTAAAAGGGTCTGGGAGTCATTATATGTAGTTCCCTTCAAGACTGGATTGTGCCTTCTGGTTACAATCCTTTTGAGTATAAAATAAGGACACTGATGGTTTTCAATCTTTACTTTTTACAGTTTTCAATTCAGAAAGTATATTTGTGGTAATCAGCTTTCATAAGAAATATATGAGAAAGTGAGATTACAGAAAGCAAATATTTATTTTTGGTCACAGTTTTAGAGGTTTAATCCATGATTCATTGGTCGTGTTGCTTTAACCCATTGGTGACACACCACAGAAGTAGCTCTTAGTGAATCAAATCCATTCATCTCATGGCCAGGATATATATGTGTGTGTGTGTGTGTGTGTGTGTTGTGTTGTTTGAATGTATAAGAAGGATAGAGAGAAGTAGGGGAGAAAGAATGAGAGAAAGTAAAAGAGACCAGGGTCCCATAACCCCTTTTTGGCATCCCTTCAATGGTATAAGGACCTCCCACCAGACCCTACCTCTTAAAGTTTTCACCACCTTCTAATAGCACCAAACCAGGGAATAATTCTTTAGCACATAGGCCTTTGGGGGACACTTAATATCCAAACCAAGGCAATATTCATATGTCTTGTTAAATTTTTACATTCATCTAACTTTTTATTGCAATGAGAACACTTAAAATCTATACTATGAACAAATTTAAGTGGAAAATATATAAACAATGGGCATCATGTATAGTGGATCTCCAGAAAGGTTTTCATTTTATACAGCTACAATATTGTACTCATGGAACCAAAGCTTCTCATTTCCATCCCATCCCTGTTATCCACCATTGTGTACTATTTCTCTAACTTTGGCTATTTTAGATACCTTGTGTAAAGGAAATCACATAGCATTTCCTCTTCTGTGACTGAACTATTGTTTTATTTAGCTTAAGGTCTTCCATAATCATTTATATCGATTTCTTTCAGAAAAACATTCCATTGTGTAGTGTATAGAATTTTCCTTGTCTATATATACGTTGATGAACGTTCACATTGCTTCCACATCTGGTTTATTGTGAATAGTGCTGTAGTAAACATGGAGAAACAAAGATCTCTTTTGAGGTCTTGGTTTAAGTTCTAAATTAACACCTGAAAGTTGGATTTCTGGATCATATTTAGTGTCGTGTTCTACTTTGTATTCTCTCCAACAGTGTACGAGTGTTTCTGGCTTCTCTATTTTCTCACCAGTACTTATTTTTGATTTTTTAAAACTATGATTAGTCATCTTCGTGTTTTCATATTCTTGTATAACTTCTTTGGAGAAACGTCTACTCATATTCTTAGCCTGTGTGGTATTTTGTGGGGGTGGGAGGTGGGGAGAGGGTTTCTCTGTGTAGCCCTGGCTGCCCTAGTACTCGATCTGTAGACCAGGCTGGCCTTGAACTCAGAGCTCTGCCTGTCTCTGTCTCCTGAGTGCTGGGATTAAAGGCATGTGCTACCACTGCCCAGCTAGCCCAGCTAGCCCATTTTTTTTTTTTAAGATTTATTTATTTTATGTGAGTACAGTGTCAGTGTCTTCAGACACACCAGAAGAGGGCATCAGATCTCATTACAGCCGGCCATTGCTGGGAATTGAACTCAGGACCTCTGGAAGAGCAGTCAGTGCTCTTAACTGCTGAGCCATCTCTTTAGCCCATAGCCCATGTTTGTTAATGAAAAAAGATCTTGGTAGTTGCTCACACTGCCCTGGAATTTGACTTTTACTATGGATCCCAGTTTGGGTCATTTCAAATCAAGGTATTTGCTGTTAAGTTCAGTATCTATTTTGGATATTAATCCCATAACAGAGAAAGTGTTTGTACATATTCTTTCCTATTCTGTTCTTTGCTCTTTTGTTCTGTTTCTTTCATTATGTAGAAGAGGAGACTTTAATTTCTTCAATGTGTCTTCTTGATACCATTGTCAAAGAACAAGATTTTGTTTCTGGGCTTCTAAATTAGTTCATCACTGTGAACCAGAAATAAGGATTTATCTCTGGGCTTCTCTTATTGGCTCATTGCTCTTTATGTCTGCTTTTATGGTGCTACCATTGCATTTGAACTACTGTTGTTTTGTAGTGTAACTTGAAGCCAAGGTACGTATACTTCCAGCTTTGTTTTTTTTTTCTTTTTTTCATCATTTATATTATTAGCATATAGTCATTGTACACAATGATGGGTTTTATAATAACATTTTCATTCAGCTTTACCATGTTTTACTTAACGTAACTCCATTCTCATCTCTTTTCCTGCAGATTATATAAATTTGTTTTTATTTATGGCTGAATAAAATTACATCATGTGTATTTACCACATTTTCTTAATCCATTTATCTGTTGATGGCCATCTAGTATAATTCTATAATTTGACTATTATGAATAGTGCTATACTAAATGTGTGCATTTTTTTTTTTTTAGATTTTTGTTTTAATATTCAGGGCCCTAGGCAAGTCATTATGCACTTTATCTATTTTCTATTTCAATAAAATATGCTATTGGAAGTTTAACAGATTCAAATTCCTTGCTTTGTTGGTGTTGATTAGTTTTCTTTTTCAACTTGACATGAGTTAGGGTTAGCTAGGAAGGGAGAACTTCAACTGAGAAAATGGCTCCCTCACATTGGCCTGTGGCAAGCCTGTAGGGCATTTTCCCAATTGATTATAGATGTGAGAAACTGTGCACTGTAGGTCATTGTCACTCCTAAGCTGATGGTCCTGGGTTCTATAATAAAGCAAGCTAAGCAAGCAAGCCAGTAAGCAGCATCCCTCCATGGCCTCGGCTTCAGTTCCTGCCTCCAGGTTCCTGCCCTGAGTTCCATTGATCATGGATCGTGATTGGGACTACAGAATGTAAGCTGAAGTAAGATAAACCCTTTGACCCTAAGTTGCTTTTGGTTATCATGGTTATTACAGTTGTTAAAAACACACTAGAGTAAATAGTATAGTCATTTTAATGGCATTAAGTCTTCTACGTATTAGCTTAGAATGCTTTACCATAAAATGCTTTTACCATTTACTTGTAGCATTTTCATCAGTGTTTTTATATTCTTTAGGGTATAAATCTCTATTTTATTTTGGTTTTTCAAAACAGATGTTTTTTCTATGTAGCCTTGACTATACTGGAACTCACTCTGTAGACCAGGCTGACCTCAAAGTCAGAGATCTGACTGCCTCTCCCTCCTGAGTGCTAGGACTAATGGCGTGTGCCACAACCGCCTACCATACATTTCATTTTCTTATTTATATTTTGTCTTTAAATATTTTGTTCTTGACATCAACACAAATTGGATGGAATTGCTTTCCTTTTTTTCTGTATTTCCTTGTTAGTATGTAGAAAGAGAATTCATTTTTCAGGTTGAATTTTATTTATTTGATTTTTTTGAGACAGGGTCAAACTATGTAGCCCAGGCTGTCCTGAAGCTCACTGTGTATCTCAGGTTGGCTACGGAATTTGTGGCCATCATTCTGTCTCAGCCTCCCAAGTATTTGTTGAGATTATAGGCATGCACTTCTATGCCTAGACATATTACATTTTATAACTTTTGTAACTTTACAGATTTTATTTTTTTCTATTATTTCTCTGTATGTGTGGGTAGTAGTTAGAGTTTTCTACACACATGATCTCCTATTGTCTGCAAGGAGAGATGGTTTTATTTGCTTCTTTTAAATTTTCTTTTTCTTGCCTGGTAATCTAATACAGGCTATGTACTACTGTATTGAGTAGGAATGGTAGAAACAGCCTTGGCTTACACGAAACTCATTCACTGTTTTCAACATTGACAATGATGTTAGTTCTGTAGTTAACAATGATTTTATTATGTTGAAGTGATTCCCTTCTATTCCTAGTTTGTTGAGAGATTTGCTCATGAAAGTCTATTAAATATTATGTAATTTTGTAGGTATTACCATCATAATGTAATTTTCATACTTCATTCTATTAATGTGCATCATATTTATTCTTTGTATATTTTGAGTCACCCTTGGTTATGGTGTATCATTCTTTCAATGTACTTGTTGAGAATTTTTACATCCATATTAACTGGGGACATTGCCTGTGTTTTGTTGTTATTTATTTTATATTATCATTGATGTGTTAACATCAATAATTCGGACCTCATGAATTGAATTTGTAATTGTTCCTTCCGTTTCAGTTTTTGGGAAGAGTTTCAGAAAGATCAGCATCAACTATTTTTAAAAGTATGATAGAATTAACCAGTAGATCCATTTGGCCCTGGGATTTTTCTGCTTTAGGTTTGTAATTATTCCTAAATATTAAAAAAGTTCTTCTATATCCAGTCATGGTGGTGCATGCCTTTAATCCCAGCACTTGGTAGGCAGAAGCAAGCTGATCTTGTGAGTTCAAAGCCAGCTTGGTCTACAAAGTGAGTCCAGGACAGTCAGGGCTAGTTACACTGAGAAACCCTGTCAAAAAAAAAAAAGAAAATAAAATATGTTCTTCTTTGAGGCCTAGAGAAATTGCTTAGTGGTTAAGAGCAGTTGTTGCCCTTCCAGAAGACCTGGCTTTGGTTCTCAGCACCTACTTGACAGTTAATAACTCTAACTCCAGTTCCAGAAGATCTGTCGCCCTCTTTTGGCCTCCATGGTGAATAGACACACATTCAAGCAAAATACCTATACGCATAACAAAGAACTCTTAAAAATAATTTTATTCTTTGTTCCATTGGTCCAAGAGTGTGCTTGCTTGTAAATTATTTTTAAAATTTGTAGTTATGTTTCTGCTATTTATTTCAAATTTTAACACATTGTACTTGAAAACATAATTAGTATGATTTTAATCTTCTTTAATTAATACTCACTTTGTGACCTGGGATGTTGTCTATCTTGAGGAATGTTCTAATGGGCACTTGAGAAGAAATGTGTGATCTGGTGATGTGAGTGGAATGTCTCTATTTCCATTAAGTCTATTTAGCCTGTAGTATTGTTCAAGTCTACTGTTTCTGTCTTGAGCATCTGTGTCAACATTCTATCCATTGTTGAGCGTTGGTTATTGAAGCCTCATGCTATTGTAATATTGCTATTTCTCCATTTTGGGCCTCTTTTATGTGTTTATATTCATTATTACTAAATCATCCCGATTAATTGACAGCCCCCACCCCCACCCCCTTTACATCTTCTGACAGTCTGGGGCCTAAAGTCTGTTTTGTTTGATGTAAGTATAGTCATTTCTGGATCATTCTTTTTCTGTCTCATCATTTTCAGCTTATGCATTTTCTTAAATCAAAAGTAAGTCATTTATAGGTGGCATATGTAGGTAGCCATCCACATATATGAGTGTGACACTCACAGATTAAACCAAGCAAGGCTTGAAAATATTCACAACAAAAACTAATCTGTAATAAATATGTCTTGGTTTCATTTTTTCTCATTGTTCTTAATCATTGACATTTAACAAATTCTATTTACATAATATTTATATCATATTATACCTTATAGATAATCTGGAGATGATTTATAGTGAAGATGTGCATAGGTTACATATTGATACTGTGTTTTTCTATAACATTTGTGAGCATCTGCAGATTTTGGTGTATACATATGTATGTGTGTGTAGAGGAGGGGGAATGTCCCTGAATAAAGTGGCTGTAGACAGCATGGGATTACTTTAGTGAATCTTGCTCTCTTATACTTTTAGCCATTCTTGCATATTTTGATCAGAGAATAAGTGATTTCTATTTAGAGTAATTATTGATAGGAAATGATATAGCATTGCTATTTCTTGTTCATTACATTCATTCTATCTTATAGATTGTTGGTCCCTATTTTTTGTTTTGTTTTTCCCTTTTGGTGACCTCCATTGTATTTTATTTGTTACTCTTTTGGTATTAATGGGATTTTGTTCATTTTTCCTTCTGTGCATTTTTATAAGTATGTTTTTTGTGGTTGGCATAGGTTTATATAAACTATCATGCAATTTTAAGCTGTATAACTTCTGTCTTAGTGTTTCCATTGCTGTGAAGAGACACCATGACCAAGGCAACTCTTGTAAAGTCAAATATTTAATTGAAGGTAGCTTACAGTTTCATAGGCTCAGTCCATTATCATCATGGTGGGAAGGAATAGCAGGATGCAGGCAGACATGGTGCTGGAAAAGGAGCTGAGAGTTCTACATCTTGATTTGAAGGCAGCCAGCAGGAGGGTCTCTTCTGCACTGGGCAGAGCTTGAGTACTGAGATCTCAAAGGCCAACCCCACAGTGTGATGCACTTCCTCCAACAAGGCCACACCTACTCCAACAAAGCCATGCCTCCTAATAGTGCCACTTCCCATGGGCCAAGCATATTCAGACCACTACAGATGATAACAACTTAGTTGAATCACATATAAAACTACAGTTTTACTCTCATAATTTGTGATATTGATGCCATTTTATATATATATACACACACACACACACACATTATACATATATATACATATACACATATATATATGCATACATATATATGTGTATATATGTTTTGTGATTTAAATATATTTTTAATGTTTCTCTTTATGTTTATATGAGAATTCAAAGTGATCTACCTAATAATTTCATAATATTATAGATTCTCTTTATTGTACATTATCTTTATCTGTTTGTATATTTATCTTCATCAGTGACTTTCACATGCTTCTGTATTTCTGCTTGTTTTTCTTGCATTCTGCCTACTCTTGATATTTAAGGCAGATCTTTTAACAATCCACTGTTATTCATATCTGTATTCTTCCCCAGTTCTTGTCCTCCCTTCCTTCCTCTATTCCTATCCCTTCCTCTCCTTTATTGCCTTGATTTTACCAGGTACAGTATTCTTATTTGGCAGGTTTCTTTTTTTCCCCCTTTCCCTCTCCCTCTTGCTCCAGCCCCACTCACTCTGGGCCCCCGCTTGCTCATATGAGTGCATCAGATCTCATTACAGATGGATGTGAGACACCAAGTGTGGTTGCTGGGAATTGAACTCATGACCTCCAGAAGAGCAGTCAGTGCTCTTAACTGCTGAGCCATCTCTCCAGTCCTCACAGAATCACTTAACTGGCACTTTGTGATGGCAAGTTTCTTTTTATCATGCCATACTTTGAATCTGTATGGCACTTTCCTTTTTGACCTGTAAAGTCTTCTGAATTCAACTGATGATCTAATAGAAGTTGCCATGTGTAAGACGCACTGTTTTTCTTTCATTACTTTCAAAATTATCTCTTTATTTTCTTTAGATAATAATTAAAATGTGTCTTGGTGAGGATTTCTTCACATTTACTGTATCTACCCTTCATTGACTCTAGGTATGAATTGGTTTTTACATTTGGGAAGTCATGGATCATTAGTTTTTAATCTGTTTTGGGAAAACCTTTCCCTCCTCTCATGGAACTCTTGTAATGCATATATTGGTCTCATTAATGGTGTCCCATGAGTACCTTAATCTCTCTTTGCTCCCTCTTTTATTCTTTTGCTTCCCTTGAGTGTGGATAATTAACTTTGAGTTTGATAATTATTTCTTCTGATTGATCTAGTGTTGAACTTTTCTGGTGAATCCCAGTTTAGTTACTGTTCTTCAACCCCAATATTTCTGCTTATTTTCCCATTTCTTTGTTGAAAATTTTACTTTGTATATGTATCCTGACTACTTCCTGTATCTTTATGCTGGTTATTTTGATGCTGTCAGATAAATCATATATCCTTACTTCATTTGGTTTATTTCTGGAGATATTTTTCTTCTGTTTCAGATTCACGTTTCTAGAAATTTTGTGTTACTCTCTGCTCATCAGATAGTTACTTCTTATAATGTAGTCTTTATGCATAAGTTAGCGCAACTTTAGATTTGATGGCTCTCAAGCATTTGTGTTAATCTAATCTGTATTCTTTGCTGTTACTGTCCACGAGGATTTCCGCATATACCAAGTCTAGTTAGCAGTCTGGCATAATGAGAAAGAGGCCAGTGTTCAAGAAAACCTCTGGAAAACTGCATCAATAGACAGTATTCATCTCTTTTCCAGCCAAAAGAGAAACTACAGTTTTTGTTTTGTTTTGTTTTTTCCTGTTTTCTCTGTGTCATGTCTGTTGATAGCACTATGGCAACTGCCAGCATAAACTGTCATCTAGGTTCACAGTGAACCTGGTAGTTAAAGAGTATTCCAGGTACTGGTAGCTCTTCAGGACAGACAAGACTTAGGACTGAAGAATATTATCATTGAACCACAAGACGCATTAGAAGAGTAGTAGACTCAACACAGATTTCATGTGTCTCCTCAAGAAGTTGGGGCATTGGGTATGTGGCCACACTCTTTTCTTCAGGGAGAAGCTGAGAGCTATTGTTTTTCATCTGTTGGGCCCTGTACTCTCTGAGGGGAATCCTGGAGATGACTATCCTTAACTACTGTCTCTAATCTCACTGATCACAAAGTAGCTACAGTGTCCGTTCCCACCAGCACTGTAATAGAAAGCTAGAATTGTTCTTTCAAACAGTTCCCAGAAAAGTCTTAGATATATGCTCCCACTTTCTCTTATTGGGTAGAAATTATAAACTGGGGACTTTCCTATCAAATATATAGTATAGTGCAATAGGTAATGTTCTGTTGTCTTCTCGATATTATTCTGTATATTAATCTCTATTGGGTGAGTATTAGAAGTATTTTCAATTTTACTAGCATATTCAGTATTATTGTAGAAGTGGTATTGAGGAAACACCTTGATTTTGTATTTGATGCCTTTATTGAGGAATAGATAATCTACAATAAAATATTTGCAGATGCATATATAATCTCATTAAATTTAACAATGCCTATCAAACTATTATTGTAATTTGTCTCCTTTCTAACAGTGTGATCAAACCTAGAGCCCTGAGCATCCAGCACATGCTAGTCTACAGATGACCCTTTTTGTACCCCTGTATTTGATTCTAGAAGTTATATAATTTTAGTTCTTTAGCTTAAGTTTGGGGGCTGTGATTTTTGTATGTTGTAGAGGATAGGACTGAGAGCTTTGTGTTGTTTGGTTTGGTTTGGTTTTTGAACATTGGGGACTGAACACAGGGACTCACACATGCTGGCTTGGTGAGCACCCTACCACTGAGCTATATCCCTGGCTCCTAGATTTCTAAGACAGGGTCTTACAATTTTGCCCAGGTGGGTCTCTAACTCTCAGTTTTCCTGTCTGTGCCTCTTCAGTACTGAATTATAGGTGTTGTCATTGTGTCCACTTGTTTGTGCCCCCCCTCCATCTTGTAGTTTTAGTAGTATTTGTTAAAGTGATTAACTTGTCTCCATTTATTTTCATTGGTCCTATTCCCAAGCAAGGTTTTATTTTGGTAATGTTACATATTAGTAACTTACATGTTTATCTTCAAGTTGATACCATACTATCTTTAGATCAAGTTCTCTTCCAATGTTGTCTTTAAAGGTGTTTTGTTTACTCTCAGGTGTTTGATTTTTCCATATAAACTTTAGAATCAGTCTTTCGATCTTTATTTTAAAAGACTGTTGATATTATGATGGGGGTTCTATTCTATCAGTAGATAAAGTTGAGAGAGAACTATATTACCTTAATGATACTAATCTAATGATTATACTAGTCTAGTGATATGATAGCTTTATATTTGCTTAGATCTTATGTTCTTAATCACAGCCAAGCTTTGTAGGTTTTTGACAGTATTATAAGTGACTTATATTTAAATTTTCACTTACTGTTTATTTCTATTATGTAGAAATATATTCAACTTAATCTTACTTATTTCACTTATTAGTCCTGCTATCATTTTCATAGATTCCTTGGAGTAATTTTTAACTTAAATTGTTCATATCATATCCAAACAAAGGTAAATTTACTTCCTATCTAATCTATATCTGGACCCCATTTAGCTATCAGTGTGTGATTTGATGGCATGTAGCTTCTCATTTTATTTTATTTCATTTTCTAGGAACACTTAGCATAAATATGGAAGTGTACAATATAGTATTGCTATCTATAAGTACATTGCAGTAGAACTGATTTATAGAAAATACCCTTCTTGTCTAACTGAGATTTTATGCCAGTTGGTTAGTGACATTCTAGCCCCTAACAGTCATCTTTCTATTCTTTATCTCTATAAATTTGACTGTTTCAGTATCACATGGAAGTGAAATCACTGACTGATTTATTAATGTCTTCAATGTTTCTCCATGTTGTCATGTTACAGGATTTCTTTTTAAAAACTTTTTGATGAAAAAACTTATTTATATGGGTGTTTCTCCTACATATTTGTCTGTGCAATACTTGCATGCCTGGTGCCTGTGGAGGCCAGAACAGGGTATTGCGTCCCTTGGAACTGGACTCACCATTGGTTGTTAGTTACTACATGAGTGCTGGAAACTGAACACAGGTCCTCTGGAGGAACAGATGTTCTTAACTGCTTAACCATCCTTCAACTCCCTTGTTATTTTTACTTTTATCATTTATTTATGTGGGAGAGGATATGTGGAGGTGAGCAGACAATTTGCAGGAGTTGGTTCTCTCCTTCTACTATGTGGGTCTTATGGATTGAATTTGTACCCACTGTGCCATCTTTCTTACAGGATAAATGCTATTTAATCTATTGTATATGTGTGTCCATTTATGTGTGTCAACGTTTGAAAATCTACTTCTCTGTTCATGGACACTTGTTTACACTATAATTTGTCTTAGATACCAAGTTCCTCAGCAGTAAGGTGAGGATCATGGTAGTACAGATTTATAGTTCTTGTGATGATTAAGTGAGATGATATATATACCATTTTTCCTAGAAAAGGACTTGGCAGAATATATACATCCCAACACTTCATTTTATGAGCCTGGCTATTTTAAAAACAGTCAGCCCTATTTTGGTTTCTGTCATCATACAATTTATAATTTTAAAAAGGGAAATATATATTAATATAGTTAAGCTTTTCTCTATCTTGGATTTGATATATTCTCTAAGTTTACTAATTCAATAAAATTGATATTTATTGAATTTGTTATAAATTTATCATTGTAAACATTTTCTTTATTCAGCTCATTGCTATCATCCCTGGGATATAGTAATCAGAACTACAATGAGCCACCGATGAAAGACTTGAGGACAGGGTCAAGTCAGGGACAGAGGGAAAATAGCATACATTTCCCCTGGTTTTTACAATTTCTGACTTGACTAGCGCAATAATTGTTTTGGTTCAAATATCATTTGGTGCTTTTTTTTCTCTTTAGGAAACAGCATAGAATGACTTCCAAATCTCTTTCCTGTTTAGAACTGATAGCTTGGAACCCATGAAGATCCTGACCCCATCCACACGTAGACTGTTACTACCTCATATTTGTGCCTACTGAGCCACTGACACTGTCGCTAGAGTATTTGGGTAGGCCCTTTTTTTTAACTCTTTTTTAAAATTATTGGATATTTTATTTATTTACATTTCAGATGACATCCCCTTTCCCTATTTCCCCTCCCTAGAAACGCCCTCTCCCACCCCCCTCCTCCTTTTTGTTTTTATAACATTTCAATTACATGCAAGTATTAAGGTCAGTTCTAGGTTGAAGAACTAGCTCTTGTTTGTCTCTCAGCACATAATTGTAAGGATCTAGGATAATAGAAGAGTCCCACTACCTCTCCTCCACCGCACTCTCATCCCTGCTTCTCTTAGTAAGCATCCTCACTAGAAGTATGTGCATATTTAGAGGATTGTTTGCTAGTTTCCCCCCTACCCATCCCTGACCTACAGGGGGCTCCAGATCTGAATTGTCTTAGTATGTGTTGCTTCTGCATTTTATGTAGGACTGAGTAATTTATAGAGCCAAGAGCTTTCTTTCTGTTTCATAGATGTGGAATCTGGGGAGTCCAGGATCCAAAGGGTACATCTGGTGATGGCTTTCTTGCTGCAGTGGAGAGAATCATGTATGCTAGGTTCTTTCTTTTTCCTGTTGTTGTTACTACTACAAAGAACTCGAGAACAACAACTGAAAAAGCAGAATGATGGTTGCTTGCCAGAGTTCTGAGCCTGATTTTCTGTAGTATGTCATTAAAAGAAACAAAAACAGCAACAACAACAACAACAAAAACCTGTTTACTGTGTAAAAGTCAGAGGAGGATGAAAGGGACAGGGTGCAGGGAGGGAGACACAGAGAGACAAGAATCTTGGGCATTAGTTATCTACCTTCTTGAGCTGGGTCCCATCTCCTAAAATTTTTAGAATCTCCCTAAATACCACCACCTCCACTTGTAGGGTCAGTTCTTGAACAATGAGCCTCTGAGGGTGGGGGGGCATTTCAGATTCAACCCATGACAGATAATGTGCAAAAGGAAGCTCGGTCTCCTCTTCCTAAAGCCACTAATCTCACCATAGGGTCATGACCTCTTCTAATGAAAGTACCTCTCAGAAACTTCATCTTCAAATGCCATGAGATATTAATTAGGGGGCTAAATTCTCAACATATGAATTGGGAGCGGGCATCCAAACCATAGCAAGTAGAGACAAAAAGTATGTATTTTTATTATGCAAAAATGAAAATAAGCAGCTTATAGCAGATCATACTTCTGTGATAGGCTTGTTATTATTTTTCTGTAACTTGGAAGATGTGTAATGAACGTAGTTTTGCAGTGTAATTTGGTAATAAAGTCAAATATCAGCTGCCGCCATAGAAAAGAAAGGAATTTATGAACTAATCTCATAATAGCTTGGTAGATGTAGGTAGGGTAGAGATAAGAAAGAGACTTGTGTCCATGTATGAGTTCCATTTGAGAATTTAGTATGAGGAGACAAGAAACACCCTAGTGGCATTACTATTAAATTGTCTCAGTGTTCCTGTACACACAGGGTCCTGAGTGTCTCCTAACTTATTTTCTCCCAAGTTACATGTGCGTTTGGTAAATATTGTTGGACACTGGTCACATGTGAGAATTATATTTCTGAGCTTCCTTTTGATGTTGGTTGGCTGATTGACTATTTGAGGCAGTTGTTCAGTTCTTCTGGGATATAGAATTGAAATACAAAGGATACATGGTTTCTGACCTCAGGGAATCTAACTACATATCAACTGGTCAAGTTTTTAAGTCACAGAAAACAGGGAAGGTGCCATATGTGGCACTCATTACTTGAAACCTAATTTGAACCATTTCCAATCCCACACTCCTGTTAAGAACAGAAATTTGCCTTAACTAGTGGTGATTGGCAATGGTGGCTGAGTGACTCTGCTAAAACAGGAAGGAAGAACCAAAGATAGCAACATCCCGTAGTTGAGGGTTGGAGGCACATTGTAGGAGACTCTCCTCCCCTTTCTTCCTGTGTGTTCCAGACTCGTTGGTTCCATCACAGGAATATCTGTGCCTATTTCCTGGCCAAGGCAGTCTAGAGAGCTGAGCTGGGGATCCAAAGTTTCCATTAACCCTCTCTAGCCTGGAGTACTTATAAGGAGAAAATCCCAGGTGCCCAATTGATTCCTATTAATTTGCTCTACACAAACTGCTCACATTATGTCTGGGTCATTGAATACAATAACTATGACACTATTTTGATTATCTCTATTAGTGTGTTTATGAGCTCTTATAAAGCTAAATCTTGAGTTTGAAAATCTAAGCACTCCACATAATTGAAAGTCATTAGCTTTCTCCTAATTCTATATTGTTTATAAACTATCAACTACTTTTTTCTCTATTACTAATAAAACCCATTGCTTTGAGATGTTAACAACATGAACTTTGAAGCTCTTCACATTTGGATTAAAGTACATCGTATTTTGCCTTCTGTAAAAATAAGGGTGGACTACATGGGTAGCTACAAGGTAAAGCAATTGCTTAGAGTGTGTGATAAATATCATGGTGAACAAACAAACACTAGACAAATAAGGGTATCATCCTGGGTGTAGTGGCTTGCATCTGTAATCTCAATATTTGGAAGGCTGACCCAGCAAGATTGCTAAGAGTTTGAAGCTGTCCTGGGATGTATAGTGAATTCCAAGCCAACCCAGGAAATAGTGTGAGATAGTCTTAAAACATCCATGCCCTGACAAAACAAAGACTTTCTGAGGGATTGTGAGAATTCAATGAGACTACTGTATGTTAACTTTTTAGTACACAGTGAATCATAAACACAGTTCTGACATGATCATTAATGGCCTTCATTTTGAAATACAGCTGCCAGATTTGTTGAAACAATTTCCTATCTCTTCATATATTTAATTTACAACAGCTTTTTGAGGTGGATATAAATAGTACTTCCACTTCACAGATGAAAAACTTAAGGTACGTACTGATTACGGTACATGCCTAAGGTCACACAGTTGGAAAGTATTAGAAAATGACGTTTGATCTCAGGCTGGAAGCTTCCAGGTTTCTTAGTCCTAATGACTATGTTGAAATTAAATCAGTTATGCCATCTTATTTATTTTTATGATTTGATTCTTTAGCTCAGACAGAAGAAACTATTATTTTATGTATTACATTTAGCTACAGTGGGATCATGATTATTACAGAATGCCACACATACAAGGAAAAGGTATAGTTGAGATTATTTTGGACATAAGCAAGGCGTATCTATTAGACATTGTCTTGGTGCTTAGCGGTAGAAGTTCTGTATTTATTGGGTGACAAATTCTAAATAGTAACATGTACTTCCACAATTTTCCTGGTGTCCCCAGTCACAGATAATCTCTATTTGTGCTCTTTTGGTTCCAATGGATGCACAGTAACTAGTGACCTAGTTTCCTTGGACCTCTGCCTCATCATTCTATTTAGCTTCAGCCTGCCTGTTCACTTCTTCCTTCACTTGGGTGTCAGGGTTTAGATGTTTTTAAAAAGATGCCGTTTTTCAAGGGAGCTAAGGCTACTTTTGAATATGGTCTTTGGAAATATTCTTAGTTGCTTAACACTTAGTGAGTGCCTTCTTCATGGTAGCATTTGGAATAGAAGAAGAGAAAGATCCTTTGAATGATCTTCTATCTAAGAGACAAACATACATGAGAGCCATAAGGACAACCTAGAAAGAATGAATCTGCTAGTTGATTAGTTCATGAACCAACTTTAGGCCCTCTAGATCATTTCTTCTGAAACTTTGCTGTGCATTCAGCCCACCTAGGGGAGGGATATTCAGATGTAGACTTTGATTAAGTCTAGATGGAGCCATGTAGCCTAACAAATTTCTAGGTGAAGCTAGTGGTACTAGCTCAGAGATGATACTTTGAGTGTGAGGGGACCCACATGCAACGGGAAGATGTCCTATATAGTACAGTACTTTCTGGTTAAGAAAATTGACATGTTGAAAGTTTTTGATTTGATTATATACAGTCCGGAATTATTGCTGGACAATCTCATAGAAAAATCAGTTAAAAATTGGGATGCTGGGAATTCAGAATCCTCTATGGGAGTCTGAGCAACACATTAATATGATCAGAAAGGTGGTTCTTGATGCAGGGCGGAGGGTAAGCTTAGGCAGCCCAAACAAAAGGAGATCTAGTTCCAAGACTATTATGGAATCTGGGCAATAAAAGGGTCAAGACCTGGAGTGTAACTGTGCTGGTGGAAATGGGCAATAAGGGCTGACTGAAAGACGGGTCAGTTACCACAAACCACCAAAGATGCAGCACTTACTCGGCCCTCAATAGCCGTGAGGTGAAGGGCACTCTAATGGCTCAGGGCCCTTTCCCTGTGCATCATTTTGTGCATCATCAGCACAGCCTATCTGGGAGATTGGTGGTTCCTTTCACTCACCCCTGCTTTACAAACATCACCTGCTGAGGAAAGCCCCACATAACTGCAATTGACAAGGTATGGCATAAGACAGTAGAACTGTTCATTTTGACCTTTGTAGTTTTTTCTCATTAACATAGTAAAATATTTGCCATAAAAAGTAACTTACATTTGAGATTATACTACACAGTCATATTATCTTTAGTATGGCTTAAGGGAGGATATATCTTTATCCTTCCCTCCAATCCTCCTGCTTATGGGAGCTGGTGCTGCACACCTTTGATCCCAGTAATTGGGAGGTACAGGCAGATGTCTGTGAGTTCGAGGTCAACCTGGTTAAAAGAAAGAGTTCCAGGATAGCCAGGGCTATACAGAGAAACCCTGTTTCAAAGCAAACAAACATACAAAAAACTTAACAACCAACCAACCTGCACCCTGAAAAAGACCAGAAAAGCAATTCTCCTGCTTAATTAAGTATGACTCTTTGCCATTATTTTAAACCTTCTTAATAGCCCATCATGTAGATGCATCATACTTTAATTTACTAGTTCCATGAAATCAGTCATTTATGTTTTTTCATTTTTTGTTTTGATATCAGAATAAAAATGTGGAGAACATAATAATTTGCCTGAAGCCTTAGCAAGTCTTTAAAAGGTCTTTGTACTCATTTACAACTGTCTGATTTAATGCTTCAGTAAAGGATCAGATCAACTAAGGGCTTAAGGAGGGTACCCAAGCATCCCCTGCCTGCTTTAGCAAGTGAACTCTCAGTGTGCCTCTTTGTTCAGGAAGTCACCTCTTGGAACATTCATCTGCATTGCAGTGTCACCATTGATCTTACCCTGACTACTCAATAAAAGATGTGACTGTCCATTGGGCTCTCAACCAGGGTAGAGATGAAATGCAAGAAAAAAAGAAAATAGAAAAAAGAAAAACCCCAGGTACTGCTTGTGAAAGATTTATTGGTTCTTTGGGAAAGAGACCAGAAACATGGGGAAATTAAAGAAAAGGTTGAACCAAAACCCTGGCTAGGCTGTGGGGAAAAATGAATATATTGCTGATATAATGGAGGATGTCGTTGTGTCCTTTTTTGCTAATCACTATATTCTGTGGTTATTTGAATGTGGACGTAGAGAGGGTAGAGAGAGTTCAAGTGAAATTCTGTCATTAATTTCTCATGGGACCTTGGGGTTCCCATTTTATCTGTTAATTGAAGATAATAGTATGGATTATATAGAGACATTCCAATTTGCACAAATGATCCCAGCCACTAAGTACTTAGTGCTGTACCTGACATACAGTCATGTTCAGTAAGAACTACATAGCAGTGTTATGAATATCATTATATATTTGAATAAAAGGTTAAGTTATACATATATAATTATATATAGCTGGATTATATATAATATTTATATTATGTTATGATAAATATAAATGATACTATAATATACTATTCAATACATTTATAGAAATACATGTAATATAGAATGATATTTATAACTGTTATATAAGATTTGTGTTATAGTATGTACTCTATATATTTAGTTATATGCTCACACACATAAAATTTCCTTTTATTTAAATGCATAATAGTCATATATATACATTTATAATATAAATACATATGGGAAGGGTATATTTGTTATAAAATAAGTAGAAACATAATAATGCAAAAAAATTTAATTCTGACTGGCTCTACTATTAGAAAGATGTGTTTCTCTGGCACTACTCCACTTTGCTTTCCTCTCCCATCCATATCCAGTGTTCAGAGTCTGGTTTCTATAGTACTCATAGTGTTGAGCGGTGTGAGTTCAAGAGGACAAGCTTTGAAGCCACAGCACCTGGGCTCAAGGGCACAAAGTTCTCCTTCCTACACAGGCATTCTTGAGCAACTTCTGTAAGCACCTTCCTGAGTCTCATGTCTCCTTTCTCATCAAATGGCTGTTACACTTGGGTTTCAGAATTATTGGACGAATAATAGGGAAATAATTCAGTCCGTTTCTATTTGGTCCATGATTGAGAGGAAAATGTGACTTCCCTTTCTTCTCTGACTGGCATTTCTGCCTCCCTTTCCCCTACTACACGCTGCAGTGCTTCCCCTACCTGAGCAAGGGACCATGCTCCCCCTGTCTCATACTCTCTGAGAGCTGGTTCCTAACAGTACTTCCTTTGCCTTGTTATTTAAGCCAGCTGCTGCTCTCTCAGCATAAGTACGCAAAACTAAGCAGAGTTTTCCTCTCCAGACATTCTAGTCCTCTTCCCTTTCTTTCACCTTGTCTCCTGAGCTTGTCATTTCTTTTTGCTAGCCTCTAAAACATACCTCTTTGGTAAGCTGGGATAAGACTTGGAGACTTTTTATGATGAAGCTCAATATTTCTCTGAGCTTGGGAGCTCTTGTTCCAGCTCTGTTCCTGTTTACTGGTTACCATTCTCTGAAATACCTGTTTTTATTTTTAAACTCACACTTGTTCTTCTCTGTTGACTATCAGTTTTTTGTTTGTTTCTTGGGATAGGACCTAGGGCTTCATGTATACTAGGCATGGACATGCCTAGAACATTAGCTCAGGAAACCCCGTGGAAGTAGAGACAGAAAGAGTGTAGAGCCAGAGGGGATGGAAGTCACCAGGAGATCAAGGACATCTAAATCCACATGAACAGAGTTCATATGAACTCCCAGAGACTGAAGCAGCATGCACAGGGTCTACATGGGTCTGCACCAGGTCTTCTATGCTTACATTATGGCTTCCAGTTTAGTGCTTTTATGGGATTCCCGAGTGTGTGAATGAATGGGTCTCTGATAATTGTGTCTTCTGTTTGTTGTCTTGTCCAACTTCAATGTGGTAATTTTGTTTCATCTTATTATATTTTGTTGTTTTTCTAAAAAATGAATGAATGGATGGATGGATGAATGAATAAGTGAATGAATACTGAGTCACTATGGTAAAAGCTAACAACTGAACTGTCATTTATACTTGCTCGGAGAGGGAAAATCATTTTTTCCAACTAAGTGACACTGGGTCTATCAACCACTACAGGACAGGCCTCATGTTCAGGAATAGTTGAGCAACATGTAATGGACTCCACAGTTGTTTGTGTGTTTTTATTTGGTTGTAGTTTAGAATTTTTTGTTTCCTTTTTGGGTGTGGTTTTATTTTGTTTTCTTGATTTGGGAGGAATTTGTTATTGTATTCAGTTTTTGTTATTTGAAAAAGAAGTCAAAATTGTGTGGATAGGGAGCGTGAAAGGATCTGGAAGGACTTGGGGGAGGGAAAGAATATGATCAGAATATATTTAAAGTTGAAAATTGTTTTAAGTACTAAAAAAATAGAAGAAAAAAATAAGTCTTTTCGAAAACTTATTTAAAAAAAAATCTTCCAAATTTGTGGAAATCTTTTTGGCCACCTGGTAGGTCTAGAAAATGGGCAGAAATATGAAATAATCTGGACAGGGAAACTGTTGTACAACTTTTTCTGGGGAGACATCAACATATGTCTATTCAACCCAGATAGAGGACCAATGGCTGACAGAAGGAATTAGTCTGTCCAAGTAGAGCTTAGTGAACTGGTGAGTGAGTTTATCAGGGTCCCTGTTAGGAGCATGGAGGATTCAAAGGCAGCTGAAGCATGGGAAAGTCCACATGAGCATGGGTACCAACTCACAAAAACTGCAATCTATGTGCTTCCTACAAGATTGGCCCACACAGCTTAGCCTGTGGAAGGCTCTCCTTTCCCTACAATTGTTACTGCTTATATGACACTGGCAAGGGGCCTCGAGAATCTTTTAGGATTTTTGAGCTTCCTGGAACTTTTAGATTTCATTTCCTGAGCCTTAAAGAAGTCTCCCTTCAGGAAAGAATGTTCCAAGTAGGAAATACCAACACAACAGCCACAGACCTTTTGGGGAAGTACTTCCACAACCTACTTTGGGTTGTGGGAAATGAGGGTTACTCTACATGGCCTCTGGTCTTTTTTGGCTATCCAGACTTCTATTCTCAAGTCCTAAGATGGCTTTTTCTGAGATTCAAGTGAAATACATCACCTTTCAGACATGTCAACAAGAACATTGTTAGTTGATAGCATTCTGAGTCTGTAAGGAAGTTGAAATATTTGCTTCTGTGTAAAGTTTGTAGTTAGTGACAGGCACCCAGACCGATAGCACCACACGTATCATCTCCAAGAATGTAGTTTTAAACATTCAGAACATGAGTAAAGTAGTGGACTCCCTCTACAACAAAGCCAAGAAGCTAACATAGAGTTGGATCTGTGCGGTCCTTTGGAGAGTGTGTGTGGCGGGAGAGTGAACCCTTGGGGAAATGCTAGGAGATTCTTTTCTTTCTGTTCTACTTTTCGCTCGGAAAGTTTTTAACCCTCATTGGTGCATCTGTATCCAGCGATAGGCGGCCAGTTCTCATGTAATCAGCACTGGCCAACACGGGAGTGGGGAAATTGCTTAAAAGAAAAAAAAAGATTTTAAATAAAAGGAAAAAGGCTTACACTAAAAAAAAAAAAAAAAAAAAAAAAAAAAAAAAAAAAAAAAAAAAGAATGTAGTTTTAAGTTCTGAGACTAGAAATCCAGGAAGACAACTGATCTTCATTTGGACACTGTGTACCTTGAAGACCTCCATCAGGCCAAAAGACATTCTTTTCTAAACTGTGCCTTCTTGCCCATTTGTTTGGAGGAGGTTAATTTCCTCATGCTGATAGACCCTTTAAGTTAGTTACTAAAATTAGCATGTAAGACAACAAGTATGAATTGGAATTACCACTGACCCACCATTGAATTGCGAGATTGCATCTGTGTCCAGAACCGTATACAGTAATTTATTAAATTTGTGAGTGGCTTAAGGAAAGGTCAAAAGGAAGAACATATGCAGGTACCCAAGTAATTAAGCATTTTTACCTCTAAGATGACTATCAACTTCCCTGTGGTAAATAGGGAATCTGTGGAGACTTCTAGAGACTTTGTCCATTAGATTTGTTCTGTTTTATTTTCATATTAATACTTACCTTTAATAGATTTATAGTTGTACAACTTGTATTATATATAAAGTACTTACCTGGTATTTGTCACAGCCAGTAAAGATGTGACAAAACATTAACTACCATTTTTTTTTAATTAGGAGTACTAACAGTAGTAGTAACAGTGGGACTTTCAGATGTGGGACAGTACCTAACATAGCACACACACACACACACACACACACACACACACACACGCATGCACACACCAGATTATTAATTATTTACCAGACATTGTGCACCTTGGTGTGTGTGTGTGCGTGTGTGTATGTGTGTGTGTGTGTGTGTGTAGCTTATAAAGTGTAGGGAGGAAGAATTTGGCCATGTATTTTCAATCACTTTGTTTCTTGCACTGAACCATTGGTCACAAGACACATTTTATTCCAGACTTTGTTCTCAGGTCAGCGTTACAGGGGAGCAGGCCTGTTATGCTCCACTGCTAGAGGCCAGATTCCATAGTATGTGGAGGCAGGGAGTAGGCCTTACTCGCCTTTGTGCTTCTGCATTTCCTGAGAAGAAGAAAAGATTTTAATCAAACCAGGAGAAACCTTACTTACCTAGCAATGTTGTAATGGGATCAAAATATAAGCATACTTAAAACAATAGTAATAATTATTCAGTAAGTATTGGCTGCTCTTGCTGTTGTTCCTGAATATCTCTGCTTCTTTTCAAAATGAATATAGCTTTATTTTTTAAAATGGCATTGAGAGAAGTAATGTTTGTTGTTTTGATGTTAACTTAGGTAATTCATGAAAGTTTAAAGAAAGTTGGCCACACTCCTATTCCTTAAATCATATTTAGTAGTATGTATTCATTACACACTTTACTCCTACATGCTTATACATATATTAGCAAGATAATATGAAGTACATTGTTTTATAGTTCATGATATTATACTTAACAGTGTATTGCAGAATAACTTTCTGTCTAATTCTATGTAATCATTTCAAGGAGTTCACAGCATCACATTATAAATGCTATAATTAGCATTTAACTTACATCTAATGTTTGGTTACTATAAACAGTGCTTAAATTACTGTTTGTATACATACATATTCATATACTTACTGGGTTGTTTTACTAGAAAAAAGTGGAAAGCCTAATTGCTCCAATTCTAATGAAATGCATATAGTTAAAAACATGCATTTGGCACCAACCTGCCAAAACGAAGAAACACTTGTTAAAGAGAAACAGTTGCTTTTGTTCTAGTTTCACAACTGTCTTACTATAAAATGATTTTCCTTGGCTGTTGTTACCATCAGTAGTTGATATTCTGTCTTCTTGCCTTGATTACAAGCGCTTTGTGACTTTGACCAAAATAAAGCCATGTGATTTCTAATATTAATTCATGGATGACTGAGCAGTTAGAAACAGTTGCTTATAAATATGACTACTTCCATGCAAGTGTTCCAACTTGTTTCTAGGCAATGTGAAATTCTAGGGAAACGGAAGTACATAGGGATTTCCAGAGCTCCTTATAGGCCTGAGTTGTACTAACTGTCGGTGGCCACTGCTAGAATGTAGGGCCAGAAATGGCAAGTTAAACCTGTATGACTCGCTACTTTCTCTCTGTGTGTAGTGGGAATAGTGTTGTAGAACGTGACTTTTTTCCCCCCGTGGGTTTTATTTTGAGATAGGGTCTCGGGTAGCCTAGATGAACCTTAAACTCACTGTATCACTAAGGACAATATTGTATTCCTGATCCTAATCCTCCTGCTTCCACATCTCAAGTATTGGATTACGGGCTTTCCCCACCTCTCCCAGCTGACAAATACATTTTAAGGGAAGCTTGTGGGTTAGTGTCCTATTTAAGAATTCCTTAGCCACACCTTCAGTAAAGGTTCTCACACTTCTAAGGAACCTGACAACCTTTAAGTCTCTGGCCAGCCTATAGAGACTTAACTCACCCATCGACTCTTCTAGCTTCTCTCTCCCTTTCTCTCTCTCTCCCCTCTCTCTCTCTCTCTCTCAACAGTCAGAGTGCCTCTTGACTTTAACTTTCTATAGGAATGGCTGAGGAAGGGCAGTGTATGCTGAGAAGCCTTGAATCTGGATCTCCTCATCTAACAGGCTACATTCTCTCTGACTTCAAAGGCTGGGCATTGGTCCAGGAATGATGCTCTTGGCCTCTGCTGGAAGGTGGGGCCAGGTGTGGGAATGCAAACAGACTGTGGGGCCTATATGAGGCAAATAGGCAGAATATGTGACCACAGAGAGGTGCAGATGCCTGTGTGCTTGGCAAGGCTCCACCTTACAAAGGGCACTCCTGGCAGGAATGCTTTCTCTGATTTGTGTCAGGGAGTAGGAGTGTTTAAATGTCTAAGTCTAAATTGGGTGATGTTCTCCATAAGCAATAATAAGCATGGAAGTAATTTAGTCTGGGACCTCGACTGTATTACTGTCAAATCACCAGCAGCATACTATACTGATGGAGCCTGGTGATCTTTAAACAGTTTCCTGAGTTCTCTCCGAATCCATTCTTTGGCACTCCTAGCAGATTACCTGTCACTGGCCAATAGCTACGTTTATGCTGTCTGCCTTTTGCTCTGTGGAGATTTCAGACTTATTCTTTCTTCTCTTTACTCAATTCTCCAGCTCACTGGCCTGTGAAATTTCACCAGGCCTCTACAGTGCACCTTCTCTTCTGTTTGCAAGTAAACTAACGTGCATACCTTTTCATGTGTTTGCGGGCATATCTAGGTACACATTCTTGGCTCCCTGGGGCTATCTGGAAGTCTTTGGCTATGGTCTGTGGGTATGCGTGTGTAAAGGCATGTATTATGTGTATACTTTGTCAGAAAGTTTGATTGGAGTTCAATGGGGCAGACCTCGGGCAGGGAGGTGTCGTGCTGGAGGATAGTAATTAAGCCCCTGTTTAAATAGACGGGTCCCATAAAGCTTTAATTGAATTGTGAGTCCTGAGAGCAGGAAGCTCATCCTGTTGGTAGAAAGGAAAAATAAAAGGAGATTGCACTGACGGGGGAAGAAAATGTCTTCATCTTCCCCCCTTCTCCCTCGAAGTATGAGGGGTACACTCAGAAAAGTAATTCAGTGTCCAGATTCTAAAGGACTTTCTACTTAGAAAATGTTGAGGTTTGAGGTGTGCAAATGGACTTAAGAAAAGCAAAGAAAAAAAACTTTAAAATTTTATGGTAATTAATTTTTGAAATTATAATTACTTCACCCCCTACTTTTCTTACCTCCCTCCAACCTCTCTCATGCAACACTTTCCCTCCCTCCCTCCCTCCCTCCCTCCCTCCCTCCCTCCCTCCCTTCTTCCCTCCCTCCCTCCCTCCCTCCCTCCCTCCCTCCCTCCCTCCTCTCTCTCTCTCTCTCTCTCTCTCTCTCTCTCTCTCTCTGTGTGTGTGTGTGTGTGTGTGTGTGTGTGTATCTTTCAAATGCATGGTCTTTTTAAACATTGTTACTCTACACACACACACACAGAAAAACAAACACATCTTTAAATGAGTAAGTATAACCTCCTCGTTCTCTGTAATGTTACATGTAAGTATATGATTTCAGGGCTGACATCCTGATACTGGATAACTGATTGAGGGAGAAAGATTTTGAATGATTCTTATCTTCTCCAATTCTTCTAGACTTTAAGCACTTTGAAAGAACTTTCTTCTTGAGATTTCCATCCTAGATCCATAGAGCAGAGACACAATGGCTGCAAACATTAAAGCAGGAGGAGCAGCAGCCAGGCTTGTTGAGTTTGTTGATGGCCCTGCAAAGTCCCAAGTAACACCCCAGGAAGGAAGGCCCTGGAGGGGAGGTTTTGTGTTCAGAACTGCCCTCTCCACTCATGAAGTAATTGGCAGAATGGCTAGAACAAGTGAATGATTGTGCCATAATTAGTTTATGACCTGAGGCCATGCCAGTTGTAGCCCTGCCAGTCTTCGAGCTGCCACCAGGACAGATATGCCTCATAAAAACCCAAGCAACAAGGCTAGATTCTGTGGGCCCGCAAAGCCAGATGACTCAGGCCTATGAACTGTGAGTGACTGAGCTAGTGTGTTAACATTTCCTGAGTTGACCTTTTCTATTTTCATTTTATGCAAAAGTAACCTTTATAGTTATTACAATTGTTAATCCTTGCTTTGACTTAATTGTAGTGCTTTTTCTCCTTTCTTTCATCATTTCCCAGGGCCACTGTTCCTTCTGTCCCTACCCCCCCCTTCCTTTCTTCTCTTTCTTCCCCTCCCCCTCCCATTTCTATCTCCCTCCCCCTCTATCTCTCCCTTAGTTCCTGCACTCTCCCTTTTCCCTCTTCTCCTCTCTCCTTTATCCTTTGTTTTGGGAGAACAGACTAGGGTTCCTCTGGCCCATTGTGCGACAATAATTGAAAGCATTCCCTTCTGATCTGCTCAGGAAATGGCTGAACCAACATCCTCAGGTCTCACTCTCCTGCCCTGTTGCTGGTATGCTTGCTGGCCAAATATTCTCTTCTACTTTCTGGAGAGTTCAAGAAACCTAACTTTGTAATGAGAAATCTACCAACCTGCCAACCTAATTGATACAAATGTTTACCAGACTGTTGGTGCCAGACCTCAGCACGTTTGGATTCTAAAAAGGAGTTTGCTGCTAAGGATCTGTGAGCTCTTTCCTTTCCTGCCCATCAACCTGCACTGCATGTTTATTTCAGATGCTCAGCACATGGGAATCACTGCACAGTTAAGGTTGAGTTCATAGTGCAGAAACTGTTGCTGATCAAAGCCCTAAACAGCTCATGCTCATAGGTAGAGGAAAAGAGCTCAGGACTCACGAACACTGCTGTTCCATAGAAGAAATACATGCATTCACAGAATGACCAAATTCAAGCATCACTAGTATTTTGTCCTTTTAAAGCTCCTAAGATTCTTGTTTCTAACAGCAAATAGCAATTTCAACACCCACCTCTATCTAGGAAGCAGATCCCAGGAGGAGAATCTCTGGTTGTTTTTATTATGTTTTTTAATCTTGCCATCGAGGCCAAGTTTACACAGCTTAAATTTCTTCTGAATGTTTGATTTTTGTTGGTTGTACTATTCAAAATGAATATATCATTCTTTAACATTGCCACCAAGAATGAGTGGTCTTATATTTGTTTCCCACTGCCTTTACTGTGTACACTGCCTTTACTGTGTACGCTGCCTTTACTGTGTACGCTGCCTTTACTGTGTACATTGACTTTTATGTGTACACTGACCATTTTTTTGGTATTGCTGGTGTCCCACTCTTTCACAAAAATAGCTCTAAGGTGATTATGGGAGAGTCTATGTCTGTTCTGCTTTGATTTCAGTCTTGAAGCAACTCTAATTGAGCTATGAGTTTGCTTTTATAAATACAAGTTTGAGATTGGGTCCCCAAAGAGAATCAGCAAGATGGTGTAATGATTATATGTTTGTGAAAGTCAAGTGCGTTATTTTGAAGCAATAATGAGTTTTAATAAAACAGACATCCATTTAAATGTATTTTAGTTTGTAACAGACAAATGAGCATGCATATAATAAATGAATTTAATGTAGTCTGTTCCTAGGCTCCTCTTTATTCCTAACATGGCCACATCTTTTCTTAATATTATTAATTTATAGAGGCTAATGCTGTCTTTCCTGACTAGAGGTGTTTCCATATGAAAATATTTGTATTGTGAACTGGAAGAATTTTATTAAAATGTTTCATGTTCATGAAAAGCAAACACTTCTGCTAAGAACCTACAGTTCAAGCAAACCATTTTCAGTAATTCCTCACTTATCTTGAAGCTTCTAACATAGCTTGGATCACAGTAATAGTTTAAAAAAAATGCTGTGGCTTTGGAAATAGCCACCATAACACCTGTGGTACAGGAGGAGTGAGGATTGTGTTCTGACTGTCGAGAAATCCACTGATCCATCCTTCCTTCCTTCCTTCCTTCCTTCCTTCCTTCCTTCCTTCCTTCCTTCCTTCCTTCCTTCCTTCCTTCCTTTTTCTCTTCCTTCCTCCTTCCCTCCCACCCCTTCCTTCTTTTCTTTTATTTCATTTTTCTCTCCCTTTCTCCTTCCCTCCTATCCATCATCCTATTTCCTCGATCCCTAACCTTCTTTCCAGTCTGCATTTTTGAGATAAGGCTTGTCTCTGTGGCCAAGGCTGGCCTTGAACTCCTGGGCTTAAGCTATCCTCCCACTTCAGACTCCCTGGTAGCTGGGACTATAGGTATGTGCCACTGACCCTCATGTTCCTGGGAGTCTGTTACTTCTTTAGTTGTAGCAGAATCAAATCAAGGAATTGAGATTAGGGGTAGCAGGTTGGGTAGGTTTGGGAAGGTAGTATATTCTAGAAATAGGCACAAAGTGGAGTATGAACAACTAGTATGAGTATACCACAACAGTGAAGACAGACCATGTAGAAGAGGCAAAGAGATTTCCTTGCTAAAATTCAAGATTGTGATATTAATATGCCTGCCAGGTTTTGCTAAGGCATTTTACTATTACTGGGCATTTTAAGTTATTTAAAAATTTTTATACACATGAACCATAGAATTATGAATACTTGCTGTTAAAATTGTATTTCTTTTGTTGAAAGTTATTGCTTTCTGCAGTTTCTTACAAGAAATGTATTAGCTCAGCTGAAAGGTACTGTTACAGATATATATATATATATTATATACACACACACACATACATACATAATATACATATATATATATATATACACATATATGTATATATATGTATATATGTGTATACATGTATAGATGTATATATGTATATGTGTGTGTATATGTAACATACATATATGTGTGTATATATAACATATATATGTATGTATGTATGTTACACATATATAGTATGTTGCTAGACTGTATTTCCAAATGCTATACTCTATAAGAGTGTCTGTTTGCACAGAACCCCGGCACACTGAGTGGTATCATTTTAACATCTTTGATACTTTGATAGGTTAGTAAATATACTGTCCGTTTGTTCCCTTTTGAATTTATTTAACAAGGCTTTTCATTTTAAATGTCACAATTTACTGTCTCTTTGTTCTGTCATTTTCTTTCATCACCTTTCAAGGAAGTCTGGACATTGATCTTATATATTTTTTACCCATTCCTTATATTTTGGGTAGCCAATTTTATCATTTGTATTTGTCACACATTTTTTCAATTTTATTGTTTTCATTTTTCTGTGTGCTTTATCATCTTGCACTATGGAAAAGTGTTCTCTTTTACATTTATGTATTCAAATACATCCATCCTGCCTGTGATGCTTCTTTCATTTTTCAATATTCAAAAATTTACCACTCCACCACAGATGGGACAAATATGTGATTCTATCTTCCCTATTCCCCCAGGGTGTTTTTTTTTCTTTTTTGTGTTTAATTCCTGGGCCCATCTGGAATTTATTTAAGTATATGGTATGAGGTATGGATCTAAAGTAAAATCTCCATACTAATATCCAAATGTTTTACCAATTTAATTTGGCAGATACTGCTTGAACTCCTTCTGTGTGCGTAGCATTGTACCACAACAGTTTTTTCTCCTTAAATGAAGCAAAGTGTATGCTCCCTGTATCTGTGACTGTCTGTTTCCCATATCTGTCTCTCCTTCCCTCCCTCCCTCCTTCCCCCTTCTCTCTGTGCATGCTTTTGGCATTCTCTCTCTTTCTTTCCATCTTTCTCCCAAGAGAAGCACAGTAATAGCTGTACTAATGTATATTTTATGTAACTCTAATAAAGTACAGAGAAAATTATGACAGGTATCATTTGAAAGGTTAGGAGCAGGAACTGGAGGTGCAGCTCAGAGGTAGAATGCTTGCTTAGTATTCATGAAGCTGTGGATTTGATTCCTGGTACACTTCCTACCACATGCACATGTACACACATATGCACACATATACACATGTGCACACACATATGTACACACACATACAAATGTTAGCATCCAGAAGTTGTGGGAATATAACAAACTCTGATATTCGACGCAAATGAGATAAGTAAAAGATTTAAGGTAGACATGACATTTATAAAGTATTCTAGTGGCAATATTTCATTCATTCTGAGAGAAAAAAAACACGCAATGAATTTTCTACTGGGACTTTTACTGGGAATTCAAGATGGCTATGCACAAAACTCAGTCCCTGTTCTAAAGGACCTTTCAGATTAGCCAGACAGAGTAATTATGATAAGGAAACATACCAGTGAAAGATAGTAAAGACAAAAATATAGAGGCCTCTTCCATCCTAAGTGAAATCCTGCTTTCAAAGGCAGGGTATGAATTTGAATAGGCATTTCTTCAAAGCGCATAGGCTAATATCCAATAAGCACATGGATAGCTAGCTACTCAGCAACATTAGTCATTAAGGAAATGGAGTCAGAACCACTATAACAGCATTTTTCACCTATTTAAAATTGTTACAATGAAAAAAACTAAACCTGGATATTTTTGATAATGGTAGAGTATTAGGATTAAAATGTGTTCATACATTGATGGTGGAGATATGAAATGGTATGTTTCTTTGGAGACGAGTTGGCAGCTCTTCAGAATGTTAAACACAAAGTTACAATGTTGTGGTTTGATTCTGAAATATCTTTCTCCAAGCCTTGAGTGTTTGGTTCTCAGCTGATCATTCTGTTTCATAAGGTAGAGGAACTTTTGGAGGTCTGGCCTAAATAGAGAAAGTAGATCATTGGAACCAGCCTTTGAAGGTTATACCCAGCACTCAACTTGCTTCTCTCTGCCTGCTTACTGTTTGCCACCATGTAAATATCTTCTGCTACATGCTCCAGTCTCTATGATATTCTTGTTTCCCATTGGACTAGAATGGATGACACCAAAGACTGAGGCCTGTAACCTTCAAAACTGAAAGCTACAATGAATGTTTCCTTCCTGTAATTTGGTATGGCAGGTAATTTATCAAAACCACACACACACAAAAAAAAAAAACAACTTAACACAGAAATTTGGTATGAGGAATGGAGTACTTGCTAATCTATGAAAGAAATTTGGTAATGTTTGGAGGAACAGACTAGGGAAGACTACTATGCTCTAAGTAGAGCTTAATGTGTACTCTAGTGGGAGCTCAGATGGCCAGGGTGCTAATAGGGGTGTTGACAGTGCGGGCTGTGCTCATGTAGTTTCAAATGGGAACTGTAACACAGTTAGGAATTGGGATAAAAGCCTCATGTTTTACTCTGGCAAAGTAATTTGTCCACAGTTTGTCCTTGTCTTGAGACTTTGTGTGAGACTCAATTAGGAAAGGATTTGAAATACAGAGTTGGACAGAAAAGGAAGTAGTTTAAAATTGCTAATAAGGTTGTGGTGATGGAGATTAGATCAGTTAGAGGAGCCAATTATTTTGCATTCAGACAATAGAAAATACGCTTCTATGTTGTTCCAAGAATTGTCAAGACTCTACATCCCAACCTAGACGAAATAATGCAAGAGTTTTAATTAATTTGAAAGACTTCTTTGAGAAAAGAGCTCCTGGATTCCCTGATTACACAGGGCCACCTATGGAAATTGTTAACCCATGGTCAACCATACAAGCATTGAGGAGTCACTACAACCACTATCCAAGTGTGTGTGTACCTCTCTTCATCTGTTAGCAGAATTTGATGCCATGAATGTGGTGCATTTTTTATATATGCAGAAGTTATAGACGAGTAAGGGCTTCTACCAAGATTTCAAAGGACCGATTGGGAGGCTAGGCAATAAATATGTGGTACAGTCAGGATCCTTGCAGAAAACTTCTAAAAGGACAGTACATCAAGCTATGGTGCAGACATCTAAGTTCTAGTGGAGACTCAGAAAGTTGGAGATGCCAAGGACAGGGAACATCTACTGAGAAAAGGTGCTAGCAATGAGCAGAGGCAGCCAAGAAGAGGCCACATGTACTGCAGCAAGCAAAACCGTAGCCTAGGCCACCCAGCCTCATTGGAACTTAGATCACAATACCACATGCTCCAGATGTTGACCTGTAACTAAAGGATTTAATGCTTGCCTCGCTGAGTTTTGGTTTTGTAATCACCCTGTTCTTCCTCACTGTTCTCATATTCCTCCAATTTGGAATGCAACTGGTTTTACCCTGTGAGATTCTATGTTGCAAAGGAATAACTTTCTTTCTGCTTTTATAGGGGCTCACAGCTAAGTGTTTGCCTTGCGTCTCAGAAGAGACTTTGAACTTGGAGTTTTGAACAGTGTTGGAAGTGTTCAGATATTGTTGATGCTTGGAGATAGTCTAGGTGAAATTTTCATTATGAGATGGGCATATGTCCTTGGGGGCCAAGAGTAGATTACCACAATTTGAATATGAAATCCGTGCTTAGACTTAATGCGTTGGATATTGGTTCCCAGCTGTGGTGCTATTTGTGTGGAAACTTTAGGAGGTAAGGTATAACTGGGAGAATTAGGTCACTAATGGGATGATTTTGAATTGAAGGTCATATGCAGTCTCAGGTCCCATTCTCTCTGATACCTGTCTACCATGAGGCACGTCCTGTTGCTGTCACAATGTTTGGCTCATCATAGGCACAAAATCAACAGAACCAAGGGATGTGGTCTGAAGCCTTTGAACCCTTTATACAAAATAAATATTTCCTTGTTTAAGTTGTTTATATCAGGTAATTTTTCACAAAGAAGAAAGGATAGCTACCATATCATATGATCCAGAATTTTCACTCCTAAGAAAAATTAAAACATGTCAACACACACACACACACACACACACACACAGAGGCATGCACACATGCACACACATATGATTGACACTAATCTGAAAGCATATCATGTTAAATATTTATTAACCATCTACAGTTGAGTTGGTAAGTTCACTGTGTTATATCCACACAGTGAAATAGTATTCAGGAATAAAGAGTAATGAAACATTATTATATATGGTATATATGTACCTATGATGAGTCAAACATTATGACAGCAGCAGGACGTGCCTCATGGTGGACAGGTATCAGAGAAAATGGGACCTGAGATTGCATAGAAGAAAAGGAAACCAAAGAGAAGAGCACCTGGTTTCAACTAATTATTTTTGCGTAAGTGGTCTTAACCACTGAGCCATCTCTCCATCCCAATTAAATCTTGGATGTCAGAAATTGGGATATTCTGAAAGAATGGGGGAGTCTCACACTGTGAAAACATCAAGCAAAAACATATTTTCTTATTCCTTTTATTTCCGTTCCTCATAACAACAGTGCCTGGTAATCTGGAATTACCAGATTGTGTTAAATAACTTCACCTTCTCCCACCTTCTTTCCCTTTGTGTTCATCATTTTGGTGAGTTAACTGGAAGATGGCTGCCTTGGCCGACGCATTACTTCAATCTTAATTACTAAGATGAACTCTCAGTTCACACATTAAGCACTTAAGCAAGGTATCTGGAATGGGAATATCTTATTTAATACCAGAAGATAAATGATGCCCTAAGCAATTGTCTTATGGACTCCATCATCTCTGTTTTAAGTCCACTGTGCCACAAATACATGGATATGTTTTGGTTCTTCCAGTGTCAGGATTAGTTGAATAACAATAAATTTGCAAGCTGCATTACTTTATTTTTTTATTCACTCTGCAGTCCCAGTCCTTTATTTCTTTTTTGCTCATTAGGCTATGAATTTGTATGGAATGGGCTCCAACAGCTCAGGTTCTTTTCTATTAGTCCTACTCGTCTGGGTGGTGCAGGCTGGCGCTTCAGCTGAACCCAGGGGCCCTTCTCTTTGGCTTCCTTTTTCTTCTGATTGTTCTCCTTCACCCGCTTCAGGAAGCTGTCTCTGCTCTTCGAGTGCTTAATGTGCTCAATCCGCACACTGATCCTCTTGGCCAGAATCTTGCCCTTAACTTGCTTGTTTACAGTGATGCCCACAACATGCTGGGTGACATTGTAGACTTCCGGTTTTGTGGTGGTAACACTTATGGGGCATTCCTTTTTGAACAGTACCCATTCCCTTGATGTCTACAATATCACCCTTTTTGTAGATTCACATGTATGTGGCCAAAGGAACAATTCTATGTTTCCTAAAAGGCCTAAAGAACATATACCATATACCAAGTGCTTCTCCTCTTTCCCTTTGTGTTCATCATTTTGGTGAGTTAACTGGAAGATGGCTGCCTTGGCCGACGCATTACTTCAATCTTAATTACTAAGATGAACTCTCAGTTCACACATTATACTTTACACATTGTGTGTGTGTGTGTGTGTGTGTGTATACAGGTTAGAGTATCTACCAAAGGGTTAAAAGCAGACATAGACATTGAATCCCTACAATTTTCAACTCCCAAAGTTTTAATTTTGTCCTTGAATACATGAGATGCTTTCAATAAAATGCTTATTTTACATGAGGTGAATAAGGGCCATATAGACACAGCCTTTATAAACTATTCTTTAAGAAGTGTAAATTCTAGAGACAGTTGATACTGATGAAAAGGGAGTCACTTCAGGTAGCTAAATAAGAAACATTAAGGAACTCAATCACAGAACTAGTAGAAGTAAGTAGAAGATGCGTTCAGTGGGGTAAAGGCAAGCCACAAAGGCCTAGGACAAAGTCCAGATGGAGAGAAGCATGGGTGAACAGCAACTCAAGTGATCCACATATAGCACTGGAGACTATGTTGTGCTGAAGCCAGGGGACACCTAAAAGTTCTCTACCCGACATTCCATTGGCATATACACTAGGTGTTCAGATGACAGCGATAGCGACTCATATGGGCATTTCAGGTTATCTCTTAGGGGCAGAGATTTTCAGGTTCTTGTGTCTTTGAACAAGAACTTGAGCAGAGACACATGAGTGGAACAGAGCAGTCACTGTGTTAGGAAAAGATGCATTTTCCATGTAACATGTAAGGAAGAACAAAAGGGGATTAGTGGCTCAGTTGGCACTGTCCTACTAAGAGTTGGGGACTTCCCCTAGTGAGATATTTTTGGACCACTTGCATAGTGGAATTTTGGCTTATTTGAACAGTGTGGGCTTTGCACTCTTGTTCAGTTATGTACAGTTCTACATACAACTTATGTGTCATATGTATCAGCATCTAGCATCTGCAGCACAGGAATGTGTGCTGCAGTACTTTAATGAGCTAGAGGTTATCTTTGGACAATCAGGAGTGCCTGTGCACCTGCACCAGTATTGCTGCCTAGTGTTCATTGGGCTGCATTGTTTGTATGCAGCCTTTCTCATTGCTGCCTTATTTTTTTCATGTCCTAATTCTCTGACGTTTTGAACAAGGTCTTTTCTATTTCTCTATTGCTTTCTGTGACACTAATTCTTCACCGAGGGCTGGAGTCCAGAAGCTGTTTGGGCAAGCTGAATGATGATCCATCATGTATAACTTCTATCCTGTAGTGGGATATATTCCCTACCTGAGAGGAACCTTAAACTCTTATGTATTCTGCATATCAATTGGAGAGGAAGGTCTGGATCCTTTGTGGTAGGGATTGGTTGGAATCCTTGTAGCACAAGAAGCTTTGTCTGGGACTGCTGCATCCTGTTAGCCTCAAATTAGCATTTCTCTTTGATCAGGAAGCATGTTCCACCTTGAACTGATGTTTTAATATCTGAGAACATCAGGTCTTGCATTGCATCTGTCTTCATCATTTTAACATTCTGAGTTTAAGAGTAAGATCTCTTGTGCTGTAAAACAAACAAACATAAATAAACAAACTGATGCTTACAGAGAGAGAATGTGACCAAATAGAAAATAATATTTCTAAGAAGGAATGCAGTGGTGGAATAGATTTTAAGGATAATAAAAATAATGTTTTAATACAGTATTATATAATAGATATATTAGATATAATATCATGCTAACACATTAAAAGAAAAATGAGGGAAAAAACCTAAAACTTTTAAGATTATAGCTACTGATAGACTATAAATAAGGCTTATCTCCACATATCAAGAAGTTAAGATACCATTTTCTCTTATTTGAAGAGAATTTTTAAGCCTTAATAGTTCACAGTTGTAAGAGTCCTTGCGTTTAAGATGCTTGAGCTCACTGTGAAGAAGGGAGATGTTTTGGTGTAGAGAATGAAATCTTTACTTTTTCTACTACAGGTGAGGCAAGCCTTTACCCCCAAGCAGGTGTCATCAATATCAAAAGATAATGTTTATATCCTTGACAGGGAAACATTTGATCATAATTTAATCATTGATCTTGAAAAAGTTAATGAAAGGTACTGGCTTAGTGCCTCCTCTTACATAGTTATAAAAACAACAATCAGGCCTTTACCAATTTTTGGAGTGTACACTTTATAGACCCTTTACCCCAAAGGCACAGCTGACTAAAACAGTTAACATCTTTTTTACCAAGTAACATGACTTACAAAGTCCCTCAGTAATTTTTCTTTGACCCATTTGGAGCACCAGAATCCTGTATTTCCTTTGAATCCACTAGCCATTTTTATTAAGTTTCATCTTATTAAAAGCATCTGTGTAATATCTGTAGCTTTTAAGCCTCCTAATAGCATGGCTCAGAGTAGCTGGAAAAGTAAGGTATGGGTATAGGAATGGCCTTTAACTTTCAATGTTTAACTGTTCAATGTTAGACCTTATTATTAGGGCATGTATAAGGCAGTTTGTAATCCTGGGACTAGCAATAACTCTTTTGAGTTTTCAACATTTCTTACTCTTGGGCTATTTCTTGCTCTTGGGTTATTGATTAGGCCAGAGATGGAACTCTAGTATTAAAAAGAAAAATTAACAATTTTATGTGCCATGTCAAGAGCTATCTGAGGCAGTTCAAAGGTTGTCTATAGTTACTTGAGTGGGGCTTTTTACTAGAAAACCTATTGCAACTTCAGTCTTTTAAGGGTAGTCACCATGGGAGCTGAAGTATCTTCTTCCCTCCAGAAGGTGAGATATCATCTCTTAGAGTAATCTTCCCCTTTTGCAGAGGATGTGAAACTCTGGAAGTTTAAGAACATACTGAGGCTATTTCCTTTCCAGTACACTTGGTTTTTCACAGTTGTTGAAAGCATTGCCTCTTTAGAGTGTTCTTCTGCCTGGAGTTTCTCTGAAGTAGTGGGGTGAGGGAATTGCCTGGGGAAATGTATTGTTTTACAGAGCTAAAGCTACCAACTAGAATTGCTCTTATGTTTATACTAATTTCCTCTGGGCCTTTTAGACTGTCTCTAGTTTATCTCTGTTGTTCATAACCTCAAAGCCAAAGTCAAAAGTTAATTTGGACTCTCTGGGGGCCCATTGCCTGCTTTTGCAATTTCCTTCTAATGCCTGCAGTATATTGACAGATGAGATAAAGTATCCTAGGGGGAAAAAGAAAAAAAAAAAAAACCCCTTTATGTCAAATTACTTACATATAGGTATATAGGTACCACTACTAGCATCTTCTTCTCCTTTTCCTCCTCCTGTTCTTCTTCAATCTCCTTCTCCCTCCTCCTCTTCTTTTTTCCCTGCTCTCTCTCCTCCTCATTTTCTTCCTTGTGCTCAAGAGAAGGCACAAGAATCTGAGACCCACATCTTTCCCCTTTTATGTCCCATAAAAACCACTAAAATTGAAGCCATAATATATATTCAGAGGACCTGGTGCAGACCCATGTAGGTCCTGTGAATGCTGCTTCAGTCTCTGTGAGTTCATATGATCTCTGCCCCGATGATTCAGAGAGCTTTGTTCTCCCATCGGAGAGATTTCCCCAGATTTCGGGCTTTTCCCCCAGCTTAATGATTTAATTGATTGTTTTAGAATTTCATATAATACACCCCAATCACATTCACTTCCCAGTCCTCCCAGGTCCACCCCCATCTTTGTGACTTCCTCCCCACCAAAAGAAGAAAAAGATAATATACCAATTTGTGTTGCCTATATACTCACTGCAACATGGTCAAACTTACAGTGTCCAGTGGTCTGGTTCAAGGTTTCTTGTTTCTGTAGCACCATGAATAGTGGGCCATCACTAAGACTCATTTCATATATCTTGCTGTTGCCCAGTCAGGGAAGTGTTGTGACTAGGCAGGGCTTCAGGGGAAGTTTCTGGAGAGGTCCCAGGCTACCTCATACCTCCCTGCCCTTGATGCCAGCCACCCCCAGGCTCACCTGGTGCCATCTTTGTGCTTATAGCCTGTGGGTAGCCAGCGATGGTTGTGCTCCATACCCTTCATCATCATGTCTCTAGTCTGTCCATTTTCCACTGAGCATGAGGCTCTGCTCTGTCATCTCTCCTTCCAGTTTCAAGAGTCCGTTTTTAAAAAATCATTCCCCCCTAAGACTTACCTTTTCAAAAATTGTTCCATAGATGCTGTGAGCTCTGCAGAGTCGCCTGCGGTCCCTCAGCCACAGCCATTTTAAATCCCTCCCCAATTTCTGGCTCTTAAACACTTTCTGCCTCTTCTTCTAAGGGGTTATCTGAGAGCTGAGGGGAGGTTTTTGTTGGAGGCATCCAATTTAGAGCTGTGTGTTCCAAGGAATGTCTCTGCCTATAATGTGTGACTGTTCATCCATTCCTGTCTGCTGCACAAGGAAGCTTCTCTGATGGCTGAACAAGG
Organism: Mastomys natalensis; assembly: GCA_021653895.1. Lineage (NCBI taxonomy): Eukaryota > Metazoa > Chordata > Mammalia > Rodentia > Muridae > Mastomys > Mastomys natalensis. Next base: position 208,381 of record JAJTUV010002456.1, read on the forward strand.
CACTGATCCATCGGTATAGCATTAGGAGCTCCTTTATTTCTACATTTTTTAAAAAAATCTTTTTTAGACCAGTATTATTTGGTTTTATCCTAGGTCAACGGGTTATTTAGTCTCTGGTTCTTGGCTAATGTAGAATATAGGTTCTGTCTCATGGAGTGGGCTATGAGTCAAATCAGATATTGGTTAGTTACTCCCTCAAGCTTTGTGCCATGATTGCCCTAGTATATCTTGCAGACAGGATATCATTGTAGATCAAAGGGTTTGTGGATGGCTTGGTGTTATGTTTCTCTTCTGGTAGCATGCAGTGTACCTTCTTGTAGCAAAGATGCTAGGAGGTAGTGGCTCTATGTAGGTACCAGCTTGGCTTCTCTATATTCAATGAGTTGTCAGTTTTTGTCTGTGTCAATGTGTTGTCAGGTATTGTCTTTAGCAGTGGGGTCTTGGTGTCAGTTTGTGGTAAGCAACCATTTTACCCAACCACAAAAGAATACACCTTCTTCTCTGTACCTCATAGAACTTTCTCCAAAACCAACCACATACTCTGACAAAAAGCTAGTCTCAACAGATACAAGGAAATTTAGATAACACCCTGTATCCTATCTGACCACCAAGGATCAAAGCTGGATATCAACAACAGGAACAACAGAAAACTTATAAACTCAAAGAAACTGAATAACTGAAAAATGGGTCAAAAAAAATATAGGAGTGTCTAGAATCAAATGAGAATGAATATATGACACACCCAAACTTGAGACACAATGAGGTTAATTCTAAGAGTAAAGTTCATAGCATTAAGTGCCTTCCAAAAAACCCAAAAAGCAAAACTGGAGAGGTGTTGGGTTGTGGGGTCCTGCATCCACTCTGCCACAGGGCTCCAGCCGCTCAGGGAGGCAGGACACTGGAAGTTTGACCATGCTTACCCCACGCTTTTGCCACCTCGGTGGCCGCTCCAGGGGGTTGGGGAGCACAGTCTGAGGTGCAGGAGAGTCAGAGCTGGCTTGGGATCCCTGGGCCTGAAAGGAGAGCGGAGCTGTCTGCTTCTCAGGCTCTTGGATACTCAAACACCACTGAGAACCATGAAAAAGCTGAGAACAGAGTGGGGCCCTGTGGGCTGAGGGGGAAAAGAAGGGGGAGTTCCTGCTGGTCCCACGGGCATAGTCCTTGGCTTGTTGTTGGGCGGCTGGCTTGAGTTTGGCTTGGCTTGGTCATGGCTTGGAGCCCAGCAGAGAGGCTTTCAGCCAGAGATTAGATGGAGACTCTTTAAGTGTAGGCCTTCTCCATGGCTTCCCACAGCAGACCCCAGTAAAAAGAGGCAGTCCATGGTTTTAAGGCATTTGGATAACTATACCCCACTTCTCAGGGTGGGCCTGAGGTTAAATACCTTTTGCAGGGAGGAGTGTCTAGAAAGGAGAGTTTATTGGCTAAGTTCTCCAGGTCTTTAGGTATCTTATTAAAATGGAGATCTGTCTTGAGGCCATAGGTCAGGTCCTCTACCTGGGAGGTGGGAGGGGACTTGGGGCGTTGCCCGAACATGACTGATGGCCACACATCTATGGGGCTAGGGCATGTGAATGTAGCTGTATGACAGGAACTGATGTCCAGGAGCAGGGTGAAATGTCTTCCGTCCCTTCAGGTCACTGGGTTTCAAGCCTTTTCTAACAAGGAACCAGGCTGCCTTTCACGGTCCTACAAAATGGTTTCATACAAGCAACTTCATAGTATAATTTAAAGTGTTAGAACAAACAGAAGTCACACCCAAAAGGAATAAATGACAAGAAATAATCAAATTCAGGGCTGAAATCAATAAAATAGAAACAACAAAAAAATCAATCTAAAGATTCATGAAACAAAGAATTGGTTCTTTGAGAAAAATCAATAAGATTGATTAATCCTTATGCAAATTACCTAAGAGGCAGGAAGAGAATATCCAAATTAACAAAATTTTAAAAGAAACAGGAGGGGCATAACAACAGACACTGAGGAAATCCAGAAAATAATAAGAACATACTTTAAAAACCAAATTGGAAAATCTGAAAGAAATTAATAATTTTCTCAATACATCCCTCTTACCAAAGTTAAATCAAGATCAGATAAGCAATTTGAACAGACCTATAGCCCTTAGTAAAACAGAAGTAGTCATTAAAAGCCTCCTAACTAAAAAAGGGCAAAGGCAGATGGCTTTAGTGTAGATTTCTACAAGGCTTTCAAAGAACAGTTAATCCCAATACTCCTCAAATTATTCCACAAAATAGTAGCAGAAGGAACATTACCCAGTTCAAGCTAGGAGGTCCCAGTTACCCTGATTCCAAAACTAGATACCAACCCAATAAGATCCAGTTACAGACTAATTTGCTTTATGAACATAGATGCAAAAGTTCTCAATATAATACTAACAAAATAAATCCAAGAACATATCAAAAAGATCATCCACCATAATCAAGTAGGCTTCATTCTAGAGATTTAGGGAAAGTTAAGCCTACATATGCAGTCTGCCATATAAACAAACTGAAAGACAAAATCCACATGCTCATCCCATAAGATGCAGAAAAGGCTGTAGACAAAATCCAACACCCTTCATGATAAAATTTCCTGAGAGATTGAGTATATAGGGGACATACTTCAGCATAATAAAGGCAGTGAACAGCAAGCTCACAGACAAAATTAACTTTAGTGGAGAGAGTCTCCAAGAAATCAGGAACAAGAAAAGGTTGGCCACTTTCTCCATACCTATTTAATATAGTACTTGAAGTTTTAGCTAAAGCAATTAAACAATGAAAGGAGATCAAGAGGATGCAAATTGTAAAGAAAGAGGTGAATGTGTCTTTAGTTTCGGATGATCTGATAGTATATATAAGTGACCCAAAAAATTCCACTAGGGAAAATCTGAAGGTTGATAAATGCTAAGTAGCTGGTTAAAAAATTAACAACAAAAATCAGTAGCCCTCCTATATACAAATGCCAAACGGTCTGAGAAAGATTCATGGAAGCAATACTTTTCAAAATAGCATAAAGAATATAATTATTTTGAGGGTAACTTAACTAAACAGGTGAAAGATTTATATGATAAAACCTTCAAGTCACTAAGGAAAGAAACTGAAGAAGATATCAGAAGGTAAAGAGATATGCTCATCATAGATCAGTAGGATTAACATAGGACAAATGGCCATCCAAAAAGCAATCTACAGATTCAATGCACTCACCATCAAAATTCCAATACAATTCTTCACAGACCTTGAAAGAACAATTTTCAGCTTCATATGGAAATGCAGAAAACTCAGGATAGCTAAAAACAATCCCGAATAGTAAAAGGAAGGCTAGAGTTAGCACCATCTCCAATTTGAAGCTGTACTACAGAGGCATAGTAATAAAAATAGCATGGGATTGGATAACCAGTGCAGGTCTAACTGGATGGCTGCATGTAGAAGAATGCAAATAAATCCATACTTAAAACCCTGCACAATTCTCAACTCCAAATGAATCAAAGGCCTCAACATTAAAGTCAGATATATTGAAACTGACAAAAGAGAAAGTGGGGAATAGCCTCAAACTCATTGATACAGAAAGAGACTTTCTAAACAGAACACCAATAGCTCAGGTACTAAGATTAACAATTAATAATGGGACCTCATGAAACTGCAAAACTTCAGAACAGCAAAGGACACCATCATTTGGACAAAGTGGAAACCTACAGAATGTGAAAAGATTTTTTTTTTTTTTTTTTTTACCAACTACACATCAAATAGAAGACTAATATGAAAAAGGATGTAAAAAAAACACCCATAAATAACAACTGACATCAAGAAAACAAATAACCCAATTATCATACTGGGGTACAGATCTAAACAGAGAATTCTCAATATGGGAATTCAGATGGCTAAGAAACACTTAAAGAAACGTTCAACATCCTTAGCCATTAGGGAAATGCAAATCTAACGACTCTGAAATTTCATCTTATACCTGTCAGAATGGTTAAGATTAATAAAACAAGTGACAACTAATGCTGGCAAGCCTTTGGAATAAGGGGGAATACTTGTTCATTGCTGGTGGAACTGCAAAATTGTACAGCCACTATAGAAATCAATATCAGAAAGATAAAATTGATTTACCTTAAGATTCAACTATACCACTCTTGAGCACATACCTAAAGGATGCTTCATCATACTCCAGAGACACTTGCTAACTCATTGCTGCTCTAGTCATAATAACCAGCTCCCATCAGTAGATTATAATCTGTAGAACCACAGAAGGTAGGTATAGAGTAAGAAACTAGAGGGTACATAGAGATCTCATTAGGAAAGGGAACTAGAATAGACAGGAACAGGAGGATCAAATGGGGAGAGAAAGGGAAACGGATTTGAGGGAAATAATATGGTGAGACAAACATAAAAGTAAGGGGTATTTGAAGAGTAATATGGAAACCTAGTAGCATAGAAACTTCCTACAATATATATATGAAGATCTAAATGAAATCACCAAATAATGGGAGAGGCAGAGTCCCAACTTGTCACCAAATAAAACTTCTGTTTCCAGGATTACGTTACATCTAATTGAGTTGTTGGCCAAAGGGGTGCCCTGGAAACCCCCAAACAATTCAGACTGTTGCCATGTATTCCTTTCTTAATAAAATTACTAAATTGGAATTAAAGTATAAGAAACTGTATCTGAAACACAAGCAAAATATGTTAGTCCCTGGACATTTTGTGTTTTCCTTTTTCACTAAATGCCAAGATTAAAGTCTGCCATCTCTTTTTTCATTTGTGTTCATCTTCTTTGGGTTACCTTTCCACATTAGTAAACTTTAAGATTTTTTTAAGATTGCTGGTGGCAGCAGCTTCATTTTGAAATGAATGTGTGTGTGTGTGTGTGTGTGTGTGTCTGTGTGTGTGTGTGTGTGTGTGTGTGTCTGTGTGTGTGTGTGTGTGTGTTGTGTGCAAAGAAGCCCTGGGGCAGGAGAACAAAGAACAGACACTAATAGGTCCTAAATCTTAATGCCATCATTTCAAGTTAAAAATCATTTCTAAAAGTTCATATTCAGACACATTTTATAAACTAGGTATGCCAGGAGTAGAAATTTTAGGGCCAGAGTGATGGTTCAGCAGGTACAAGGTGTGCTTTCTCCCCAAGTCTAAAGACCCAGCTCCAATTCCAGTTCAACCCCTGGAACCACAATGGGGAGAGAGATTTGACTCCCTAAGTTGTCCTCTGGCCTCTACACAAGTACCATGCCACATGAATACCTATTCTCATGCATACATACACACATAAAAATTGTAACACGGAATGAGTGACAAACTGAAAAATTAACTGGCCTCAGATTTTGCCACAGTCATTTCAGGAATTCCAGGGATCTATTGAGATCTGCTACATACTGTTTTAGACAGAGGATGACACATACAGACAAAGTGATTCTCGTGAGCATCAGCAGAATTGCATTAAATGATAATATATGCTGTAGTAAACATAATGTAGGTGCCTTATATCAACAGACAAGTCCTGGATGGAAGTAAAAAGTGTCAAGAGATAAAGCTTTGTTATGCTTACTTAAGTTATATATTTCTCTCTGTTCAAAAGATAAATGGTAGAATAGGGCAGCTGAGGCAACCTTAATATTTCAAAGGCCTTCTTCAGTAGCCCAATGAGAAATACGGCAAGATTTGTCTCTCCTTCCTGACTAACCTCTCTGGTTTTACCATAGTTAGCAGGTTTCTTAATACAATTTTTCATCCATACAAAGAGATGCTATCAGCCTATGTCTGTGGATTCCTCTAAGGGTTTTATAATTCAGTCCTAGTCTGGCAGACTCCAGGCAGACAGCCAATGGATTTGCATGTGTCCTAGCTTCCTCCCAGATCCTCTGTTTCCTCTTAAGAGCACAACAGATAGTACCAAGTAGGTCCTTTCATTTTTTGCCCAAACTTCTCTACCACTCAAGCATCTATCATGACTGGATGGTGTTATGATAAACCGTTTTCCCCTTTTTATTATCGGGATCAGTTTTATTTAATTCTTGAGGATTCAGTGTAATGGGGAGTCTGAGGAAACAATTATTTCTAAGAGGAAAGACTGGAAGACCTTGAGTTGTGATGGATCCCTCTGGCCCACATATAAAGTCCTCCATACTTCATTGGTTAGGGCATTCCCCAGCTCAGTCATGCTAAGAAGCCAAGAAGTCCTAATGCATTGGAAGTGTTCCACAAGTTCGTCACAGTAACAGGCATCCTTGGTGAACTGAACTGTATTAGCTAATTTTCTAGTTGATACAACGAAATACCAGACAAAAGCAATTGAAGGAAGGAATGATTTATGGCTCATTGTTTTAGGTTATGGTCCATTGTGGTCTGGAAGTCATGGGGCAGCTAGTTACATTGTATCTGTAGTCAAGACACAGAGAGAGATGTTCTTGTGCTAAAAAGTTCATTTCCATTTTTTTTTAATTATGTTTGGGACTCTAACCCATGGAATGGTACTGCACACATTCAAAGTGAATTTTCTTTGTGGTGATCAGCCTTTCTGGAAGCAGACAGACAGACAGCAGATAGATAGACAGACAGATAGACAGATAGACAGCCACACACACATACACCCACACATACATATCCCTATGGTAATTCTAAATCTTATCAAGGTGACAGTGAAAATTATCCAACACATGGAAGTACCAAGCACAGGTTTGGGTCCCCAACCTTTTTGTGTTCACTCCCCTCTGCTAAGGTTTGAATAAGTCACTTTCCTTGTCTTTCCAGGGAATATATGTGTAATAAATTCCCCAAGCCTCAGATACAAATCTTTGACATGAGCATCTCTGAGTTTATTTATTTTACCACCTTGGCATAAAACAAGGTTTTCTTCCTAAGATGCTCTAAAAAGTTCCAAGTGGATCTTTAACCAGAGGAAAGGGGTTACCTGTATGAACAGGCCTTGGCACCTCCCAGGATTGCTGTCTAGGCTAAAAGTGTAAATGGGCAGTCTTTCTTGTGGGCCTCATATTCAAGGGAGTGTCCTACTGTCTGAGAGAGTGCATCCATACCCTCAACCTACTTCAATTAGTTTGCAGTTTGTTCCCTTTAACTTATAGGAAAAAGTTATTTATCAGTCTAATCTATGCCTCCTCCTTTGTGTGGAACAGGTGGTGGGTGTCTTGCACAAAGAAGATACAAAGTCAATATGCCACCATATTTGTATTCAAAATGGAGTCAGTCAACTGCTGCTTTGCAAAATTGAATCATTCACTTGAAGACACAGCCTGAAAGCTGTTACATATGAAGTAGCTTACACTAGGGAATAACCTAATCTCCACCATCTCCAATTCTCAAAATTCCTATTTGGCTTTCAGCACTTGAAACGTTATCAAAAATGCTTCTTTTTTATCAATTGAAGTAAGGATCATATTGTACAGCCTTGCCTTTCAAAAAATATTTTTTGAAAGAAGCACAACTTCTGCTACATGGGAGGCTGAAGTATAAGGGTCTCTTGAACCTAGAGTTCAGGAGCAACACAGCCCCAGCAAGGCCCCTTTTTGAAAATCAAAAGTGAGAGCCCCACAAAATCCAAGTTAGGAATGTAGCTTAGTTGTAGAGTGCTTACCATACTATGTTTAATTCTCAGCACAACAAAAGCAAAGCAGCTGACCCACTTAGAAGTAAACATGGGCTTTAAAGCATTATGCAGGAGTCGCAGCAATACATATCTCCGTCTCACGCTTGGAATCTCAGGCTATCCAAGGTTGCAGATGAACACACCATTCCTTTTTACTACTGTTAAGCACCTTGTTATCTCTTTGGTTCTTTTGTAAATTCAAGCATGTAAAGATCATAAGCTGTTGGAAAAGCAAGATGCTAGAGCTGTGAGGTCCCTTTCATTCCTGCTGGGAGAGAAGCTTTCTTAAAACAGGGCATCATTTTCATCCTGCAAACATTCTCTGAGCTAAGGCCAGTCCAAACCTCTGTAGACTAACTAGTGATTTAAACTAAGGGCTTCAGGGTCATTAAAGAACTACCTGCTAGTCAATTACGCCCTTTAATTCACAGGAAAGACCAAAGAAGAACTCACTTCACTCAGCACTCAGTGGTTCTCAATCTGTGGTCATGACCACTTGTGTGTGTGTGTGTTGTGTGTGTGTGTGTGTGTGTGTGTGTGTAAGTAATATCAGATATCCTGCATATATCAGATATTTACATTATGATCCATAAGAGTAATAAAATTACAGTTATAAAGTAGCAACAAAATAATTTTATGGTTGTGGGCCATAAGATGAGGAACTTGTGGCATTAGAAAGATTGAGAACCTCTGTTCTAGAACAATCCATTTCTCTGGAATTCAATCTTTCTCCAGTGTGGAAGACGTATAACTGTATTTGTTAAGAAGGTGAATGGATGCTGGTCTGTAGCTGCACTATCGTAACTGTTATGTTTGGCTCTGTAAGGGACGGAGGGGAAAGAAATCATTAACGAGGTTCTTTGTCGTGCTTGCCCCCTTGGAAGAAATAATGGAACAGGAATTTATGCCCTGACTTGACCTGACAGTTTCTGTGTTAGACTTTTTGTTGTTGTACAGATAGTTTAACACAACATAGGATTCAGAATTAGCAGGTTTTCTCTCTTTGGAAGACAGTAATTAAAATGTATTTTCTCACATAAAAGGCTTTTAGAATTATCTTAGGCTTTCAGTAGGTTTTCTTTTTTCATGACTTAGAAATATGCTTTTAAATGAGGGCCCCTGGGAAGGCAGGCTTTCTTTTCCTCTCCACGTATAGAGGAAAGGTAAGACATGAGAATCATGGTGTTTCAGGGGAAACCTTTTTCAATAAGCCATATCAATCATCCCCCCACCCCCACCCCCCGGGCCCGATAGTCATTGCAATCTGGTAAAGTCAAGGTAGCTGGCTGTCTTGCTGCTCCAAAACAGATACAACCCCAGAGAAAAAAGAAGGGGAAAAAAAAAAAGGCACATTTCTTAGGATTAGGTTGTTGGTGAGATTTACCCTTCTGCTCTGTCAGACAAGAAGGTTCTTAAAGAACTCATTTCCCGCTGGTCAGAGTCTGCCTCAAAGAATCGTGTGAATCCAGGGGAAACTAAGCCGGGCTTTAAAATGGGAAGAGTATCAGACCAGGAAGTCACTCAAAGATTGCTATGGTGAGCAACCCCAGTCCGAAACAGAGGCAGACATATTTATATCTTGGATTTTTAATTAAGTTTTCAAAAGCTGTGGCTATTTTGCTTGTTGCTTTAATTCTCCCTTAATTCCAAGTGGTAATGGTAGCCATTGGTAAACACAAGTTCTTTGATTTCTGTCTTAATTACTAATGTGAACCCTCAGACCACATGCCACCATTCATTCTGTGATATTTGGATAACAGAATGGCTAACACTGGGTTTAAATGGGTTAAACATATCACAGGGTTCAACTAGGCCTCACAGAAAGCTGGAGAAAGGACAGAGATGCAAAGAAGAGTCTCCATAGGTGGTTGGATTAGGTATTAACATAAAGAATGTAAACAACTCTTTTAACACTGTGCTGCCAAAGTACAGGGCAGGTTCAAAACACAAAGGGCCTTCCAGTCTTGTTGGTTCTGGAGGAACTGCTCTCTAAGAGGGCCTCAGGAAGCCAAGGGGCTAAGGGATTTTATCTGTTCATCCATAAAACATACCTCAACTGGCAGGGTGTCGATAGGTAAGCTGATAACTGAGTTCTCTTTGCCACTAGATATCCGTATTAAGTGCCTCCTTTTTTTATGTGAACCAGGTAAGGGCATTGCATCATTTATTCAGAATCTGGTATATTTGATAAACTCATGCACTGGTTTCTCTGACATTATTTTGGCTCTAGAGATCAAAACTAGACGAGCATCATCACTGAACTGTACCTTCAGCCCATGGGCTCATATGTTCATGTGCTCCTGGTTTAGTGTGGTAAGTTCATAGCTGCTAATGTTTTCTTTATCAGTCTTAACCCTGGGGTTTGTACGAGGCAAATTATAGTGGATCACTTGCACAAACAAAGCGCAGGGTTATTTTGCCTCAGTATTTTCTGATTTGTAAAATGGAGTCACTGGAGATAAGGCACGCTCTAAAAATGATTTTCTATATATGCTGTACCATACAGCAGGGTACAGCTTGATCTCCACAGTTGGGCACAAAAAGCCCAGAACAATGTTTTTTACTCATTTTTACTCAAGATTTAGTGAATACCTGCTCAGAACATCCTGTGCTCTTTTATGATGTAGGAACAGTACAAAGGAAAGGGCAAGGTAAATTCTATTTACAGAAATGTGTTCAGCCCTTACATATTTTTAGGGCATCCTGTGTGTCGAAGTGAATTCTGTCCACTTTACATAGATAAGGAGACTAAGACTCACAGATTTATGGGACTTACGTAGTTACTCAAGGGCAGGAGCAGTTCAGACTTAGATAGATCTTACTCCCCAGCCCATTTTCCCACTGACCTAAGCTGCTATTTTAAACCTTACTGTTTAGCTCAAGAAAAAGTCAGAGAAAGTAAAATACTATGTTAATTATAATGAAGCAATGATTATGCCGTTGAGACAACATGTATAGGCATGATCACAAACAGTTCTGAGGTAAGACCATTTTTCCCTCATGGCATTGGAGACTGTTATGTTGAGTGGTAGAAGAGTAGACAAAAAGCTGTCAATAGGATAGCCCACCATTGCTAAAAGCAATAGTTACCCTTATTTTAACTCACTGTAGAAACATGTGGACCCAGACCTGGCAATGGTCCTGGTATAAGATTATTGTTAGTGCCTTAGCTAACATTCTTGTATCAGATTGGTAGATACCCCTTTGGCAAATTAGAGCTGATTTCTTCTACCCGTGGGTGGAGAAACTAGTTCTCTATTGTTTTCCCAGGATGTATAGCTGAGGGCTGAATGTGTGATACTTCTGAAGATAAAGATTCTGTTGTTCTGGTTTTTTGTCTTTTATCACATCAGCCTAGGAACAATAATTTCAAAGTGGTGGTACAACATGGATCCATCAATATTGCAAACTATGTTTAGCATGACTCCATGATTTCAGTTAGAGCTAGAATCCAATCATTGCCTCACAAGCCTTAACAAAATCAGGTGACTTGTCAAAATGAACAAAGATGGGATAACTTGACACCAAATTATATTCTCCCATTTGTATGTCTTTATAGAAACTTAAGTGATATATTGAAGACAAGTCTTGAAATTTTATAACATACTGAGTGATGTCTTAATGGCTTGACAAGTCTTAGGGCTGGAATCTTCTAGCTGCCTATTTCAGGACTATCTTTAAATCGTTGTGTGTTTGAGAACTTTTATTAAATGCCAAGAGTTGTACTGTTGTTCTATCATTTTCCAGCCTGATCATATCCTTCAGAAGGATGAGGGATGAGTATTAGAGATACGTTTTCTTCTCTTAGAGTTCTGAAAATAATTGAGATCAATTAAGATCCACTTTAGAAATAATTCAGAGTTTTGATCGCTTTAGAAGGGGCAATGGTATGAGATAGCAGTTCTTTGAACCTTCTTAAAAGGATCCTACTCATAAATTTATAAGTTCCTCCATGACATTTATTTTTCTCTGGTGCTGGGGTTGAACCTGTGGCCTTGTACTGTACCACTGAGCTAAAACCCTAACTCTGGAAGTTTACTTCTTGAGGAAAAGTCTATAATGGCACAAGCCACAGTATCTGATCAGAGCCCTTTAAATATCTCTTAGTGGAAATAAAAGACACCAGACATGCCCAACCTTTAGACAATGTGATGTGATATTATAATCTATAAACTTTATACTTGAAAACCACATAGTTGAATTTCAAACAAACAAACAAACAAACAAACAAAAGCAAATCTCATAATGTTCTAAGACTTTGTTGAGTTTCAGCATGGTTATGCAGCCAGTGGAGCATGGGCGGAGTGTGCTTGACAGTGGCTGTTGACCATGAGGCCTAGCATGGATTGCATTCCTTTATGGTTTCTTGGTATTAAGATCTTATGATGGCAAGATCTGGGTATAGATTCTAGCAAGGCTTTCCATACCAAGCATTCCATTTCTGGAATTATTTCCAGAAGGAGGCTGAGATACTAAGATGCCTACTTATGTGTATTGGTGCATTATAGTAAGTTCAGTGCACTCAAGAAGTTTTTCTGTTGTTCATTTGCAGGCTATTACATCTCTGATAACTCTTAAGATACAATTGTGATAGTGGTTATCAAATTGCTGGCATTCCAATGGCAAGGGCACAGCCAAGTTTGAGTTAGCACTGGAAACCAGTTCAGGGGATTAGTAATTCAAAGTTTCCTATAGTAAGAATACCAAGCATGTCCTATGAGCTATAAAACTAAATTGCCTTCCTTATGCATACCAAGATCATCCTATCTCTGTGCCTTTGTAGATGTTCTACCCTATTCAAGAATGTCTGCTCCCTCTTTCTACATGGAGAATACTCAAGTCTTCTTCAAGGTCCAGCTCATATGGAATGTACACTAACATTTTTCTCATTCAGTCCTACTCTTTCTGTAGTCACACAACCTATTGTATATATTTCTATGCTAGAATTGATCATACCAAGAAAAAAAGTGTATGGGCATGTTTCTACTAAATTGTGACTTTTTAAAACTGGAAGCTATGCCCAATTTGGTCTGTTTCCTGCATTGGCCAGGACAGATCCTGACATATAAATACTCAGCCAAGTAAATGCTGATTGAGTAGGAGAATCATTTACCCAGATATGTTCATCCTTAGATTATATTATCATTAAGCTTTGCTATTATACCCTGCATGTGTATATTTAAGGGACTCTTTTTCCTTCACAGAGGATTGAACCTGGGTATCACATATAGTACCCATGCTTAAACTTTTGACCGTGTGGTTTTATTTCTTTGAGCAAATGGTGCATTTGTAACCTTCAAGCAAATTTGTCCAGTGCTCATATTCCAATGCAACAGTACTGGCTCCCTCTTGTGAAGTACCCTTAGAATTTCGCTTAGAATTTCTTAGGAGCACTGTAGACAGATCTCTCTAAGGAGAGTTGTTCTAGTGATTTGAATGTTGTAGCTCTTAACTGTTAAGAATATGCCCACTTGTCCTTGGGAATCTTTAAGACCTCCACATGACAAGAGTGAAGGATTGCAATCAGGTAGAAATCTGTTAGTTCAGAATCTGAGCTTCTAAGAGAAGATAAGATTCCTGGAGCTAATCTTTATGGCCAAGTCTCACAAAGTGATTCTTGCCAGTTTTGAGTTGCTCTCTATTAAGATTTATGTTTCAGAAGATCATATCTTCATCTACTTCTTGTTGCTTCAGGCCCTAGCATTTGAAACCACACAAAACTGTTCATGCCATTTTCTTACACTTATTTTACTGTTAATTTTGAGACTTTCATACATGAGTTCTGCATAAATACTGCACCTTAACAGACTGTGCCACTCGAGCCCCCATGCGTGAGTTCTGTATTTACATTGCTATGCCACTCTCTCCTTTTCAACTTTGTGACGTCTTCCTTATTTACTATTATTATAATATATAAATACATACACGTGACAAATACAAGTTAAACAAGAATTATATACAACCTGTTAAGTCTGTTTAGTGTTGCTTGTATTTAGGGCTGACCACTGGTATTGAGTAAGCTATTTGAGGGCTGATCACTTGGAATAGAAAAAACTATAAGGGGGCTCTTCCCTGGAGAAGACTGATTCTCCCTCTTTCAGAAGTCATTAGCTGCCTAAAAGTCTTCCTCTAGGAGTAGGGTCTTGTGGTATTACCATCGCTTTGGGGACCACATTGTTAAGATTCCATGAGTGCAACTCCCTGACATATATAGAAGACACTGTCTCACAGCAGACAATACCTGATTTTTTGGTCCTTATAACCTTCCATCCTCTCTGAGCCGTAGGTGAGGGTTCATGTGTTTTAGATGTATCAGTCAGGGATGGGCACTGTACAGTTCAACTGTTCTTTGTATGTTTGCCGGTTGTGGATTTCTGTGATGGTCTCGATCTCCTGCAAAAGAAGCTGCTTTGATGAGGGGAGCTACACTTGTCTGTGGGCATACCTTACGTATTTAGAATGTGATTTGAAGTTATACTGGTTTAAGAAAACGGCAGCAGGAGATTCTCCTTTAGGGTCTATGACCTCATCAGCTACAGATAGTTCACTGGGTTTGCAATCAGGAACAGTTTCCTTCCTGTTGATGGGGCCTTAAGTCCTATTAGAGGGCTGTTGGTAACCCCCAAAACATTGGAGATGGCTTGCCTTGCTGGCCATTGTTGTGGCTAGTAGGACACTTGATTGTTCTTTCTTCCTTGAAAGCTTCCATAGCACCTTTGGATAGTCTAAGAGCAAGTCCTCAGGGAGGAGGCTTTCAGGTCAGTTTCAGTTCCATTCTTCTAAGTAGCTTGTCTGAAATGTGTGGTGTCTTCGGTAATATGGTCATACCTTCAAGTTCTGGGAGAGCTAGGCCAAATGCTAGGTTTCTCCTAATATTTCTACATTCACTTTTCTCCAAAAAGTGTATGAGGACCTTCTTAATGCCAGATGTTCTGGATTGATGTTCTCTGGATCTTTCAACTGTTACCCATATGGGAAATGGTTTAGTTCTTAATCTTAACTACGTCTAGGCAGTCTCTATCTTGTTACTGGCTCCAAAGTTTATACCTTTGCATGTTACCTGTGTTAAACATTTACTGTTGTTCTATGCAGCCCAGATACTTTAACATCACCTATATCTTACGTCTATCTCTTATATGGGTCCTACTCTGTCCTACATGAGTCTCCTTTATAGTTCATATTTATAAGCTCCCAGTTAGAGGACTTTGCAATTTAATAGTTCTTAGGAAACAACAGTATATAGTTCAGTTAGAGGGCACCATATCTGTGTTCCCTTTATTTAACCTCTTGGAGGCTACATTGTTAATGGTCTTTTCTTTATGGATAATTATCAGGATTTATGTAATACTAGCTATAAAGCTTAAAGTATTGTATTTGAGCACTTAGTGGGTACACCACTGCAGACACGCTATTGTTTTGGTTATTCTTACTGCTGGCCTTACCCTGCCCACCACTGCCCTCTACTGAGAAGAGGTAGGAAGTGCTTTGAACCTGAATCCTTTCTGGCTTGAGCAAAATAGACCCGCTGAATTTAATTCACTTTTAGGCCTTTAGACAATGGATATCTTGCTCGAGATGCAGCATAAACTGGAGGATGGTGGCATGGTCTCAGTTTTGTAAAGTGACCCTTGTAAAAGCATTTAAGTCATTGTCATTGCCAACCAAACAACATTGTCACTGCCAACCAAACAACACAACTAGAGGCCTATAGTTACAGGTATAGAAGACTCAAAGGGACTCATCATGGATTTTTTTGGAATATAATCCATATTTTGTTGTGCATTGTCATGTAAACAGTCAGAGAATGGGCTGACTTTGAATTGGTTCACAGGTTTTCTTGATAATATGCTTGTAACCTGTGTTCTTTTGAAAGAGGGGCATTTATGTAAATGGTGCTCTTAATTCCTCTGACAGGGCAATGTGAGGTTGTATAAGTGCAATACAAATCAGAGGACTCAGAACCGTATTGATGAAAAGCAATATTTTTTTGAATTCTCTTTTATGGAGGGCTTTGGGGTGTGAGAGGAGCTGCCTTATTGGCAGCCATATATTAAGTGGATAAAAGATAGTCTCAGAGTTTTCAGTTCCTCGTCTGACAATTCTCCCAAATGATACTTACTTTTATATACTAAATGAAACATGGACTACTTAATATATTAAGATGAAAACTTCCACTTGGCATTTTGGGGTATGCATGCCTTTATATTATTAGCTATTCAGGAAACTGAGGCAAGAGGATCACCTGTGCCAAAGAGTTCAACACTAGCTTGGGCAACATATAAAGGTCTCCATTTAAAAATTCTTATTTCTGGGCTGGAGAGATGGCTCAGCAGTTAAGAGCACTGACTGTTCTTCCAGAGGTCCTGAATTCAATTCCCAGCAACCACATGGTGGTTCACAACCATCTGTAATGGGATCCAATGCCCTCTTCTGGTGTGTCTGAAGACAGCTACAGTGTGTTCATATACATAGAATAAATAAATCGTTTTAAAAAAGGGATCTCTTATAAAAAATTTTTTTTCTTTATTGATATTTTTCTATTGCATGTGACATTGTAACTATACTATACCTTTTACTTGCCGAACAAGCTTTTCTTAGGTTTGTGAATATATGATGTCACTTTGAAATATTTTTTTTCCTAAATCTAGCATCTGGTCACTGTCACAGGATTCTTTGTCTTTTGCTTGCTTCCCCCACCCGCCCCTAGTGTGTCATATATCTTGTTGTTGTTTCTTTCTATCACTGGGGACATTTTGTCAGACCGCTTTGCCTGCTGGACCCTTCTGAAGCTTGTTATTTTGTTTATTTAATGACTAGCTGGAGTATTTTAAAGCATACCTCCATATACTGTTTGAAATCCCTGATAGTACACCTCAGGGAAACACAGCATTGCATGTGCTCTGAACCACCTTGGGGGACACTAGTATGGTTCTCTATGTTTTTTTCCTTGGCCACATCCAGCTCTGAAATCCCACCAATTGATGACCAATTGACCTGTTGTTTATAGTACTGTCCTTGGATTTGAGGTCTATCCGTTTAAGCAGATTGTCTTATTTCCACGGAGTAATTTGGGGTCACAGATTTTTTTTCTGACTCTAAAAAGGCTCATCCCAGCTCTCTTACCACACAACATCCCCGCTCTCACTTGTAATGTAATAGATCATGTTTCTTCTTCCAAGTTCCCTTCACTATAACCTGCACAGTTCTTAGTGTGCTTCTAGGTTTACTTTTATTGGTGCTGTCTTGAGTATAAAGGTGGCAGCTTTGGGAAGGGGTTAGTAGCAGTGAGGCTTTGTTATTGCCTGCTTGCTTGTTTGCTTTTCACAATACTGGAGCCTGAGCTCAGAGTTCTAGGCATTCTATTACTACAAGGGCTCCCAGCCCCAGCCTGTTTAAGTTTTAAGAAGTGTGGGGTGGGGTGGGATGGGGGGTGTCAGTAAGTTTTTTAGGCTTGCCTTGCGCACACTCTGTAGCTCAAACTAGCTTTGAACTTGTGATACTCTTTGTCTCTGTTCCTTGCATCGATGTAATTTCAGGTTTGGATCACTAATCCCAGCTATTAGTTATTCACTTTTATGAGATAAAAATATTGATATATAGCCCAGGCTGGCCTAGAACTTGCAGTGATCCCTCTCTTTCTACCTCATGGGCCCTGCAATTACAAGAGTCTATAACCATACCCACCAGCAGCTATTTTTTTTTTTTTTTATGGCCAGTCAAAAGTATCAGAGTCAGGACTCTGTGAGGAAAATGGCATTTTTTCCCCTTGTGTGACACTCTCACTATAGGAACTGAATGTTAGATTGAGAGGTGTCAGTAGCCAGTGGTCCCTTTGGTTTCGCCTCACCTGATATGAGCTATTCAGAGAAAGACTACTAGGTCTCTTGTATTCTAAGTCATGGTCAAAGTTTGGTGTACTTACTTGCATGGAGGGTTGGAGGAGGGCAGGGGTGCACACTTTTTGACCTCAATTGCCCGGAACTTATCCTAAGCATGCGCAACTGTGGACAAATGAGAATGTTGCAGCTTTCTTGCTCCCAGGAAGAAAGCCACCTTCTGGGAGGGAGGGGAGAAAGGTCATTGTACACTGGAGAGCAGCTAAAGGAAAGAAGAGGGGAAGTCAAGCAGGAGAATTTTGGGTGTTTTCTGGTGTTGTGTGTGTGTGTGTGTGTGTGTGTGTGTGTGTGTGTGTGTGTGTATACATGTGTACTTCGTTTGGGTAGTTGTACTTTGCAACTCCAGAATTCTGTATAGTTCTCTTTATAATTTTGGTCCCTTTACTGGTGTATTTTTTACTTGATTTTTGCTTATAATTTACTCGGTCTTTCAATATGCATTGATTTAGTGATTTTAACATATCTATAACAGCTGGTAGGACTGGGGTATAGCTCAGTTAAGAGCACTTACCTAACAAAGGCAAGGCCCTAGTTTGATTTCTAGCAGCCAGAGGAAAAAAGAAGATATAATGCCTTCCTTATGATCTTTAGTAAGTCCAATATTTGGGCTTCTTTAAAGGCAGTTTTCAATGTCTGTGTCTGTGTATGAGTCAGGGTTTTCTGTTTCTTTCATTATATAATTGCAAATAAACCTCTACATTTAAAATACTGTGAATTCTCTTCTATATTAATGATATACATAGTATTTTTTTTAAATCGTGTTTTGGGGTGCTAGGGATTGAACTCAGGGCTTTGTGTGCACTAACCATATGTTTGTTCTATCACTGAAGTTGTGTGCCAGTTTTAGATCATGGTCATGCTATCCTTAAATATCTATAACTTGTTATTTATTTAAGCATCTGGTTTTGTTGTTGCTGTGGTGGTGGTTGTTGATGATGATGATGACTAATTCTATGAAGTCCAGTTCTCTTACAATGTGTATTCTCTGATGTCCATGCACACATTTTTATTTGTTTTTATCTTTTAGCCTAGCTTCATAGAGATCGCTCTTGGGTCCACATGAACCATTTATCCAACATCATGCCTACTCCCCATAGCCTTTTAGACTTTGACTCCTCATTCTTACACTCGTGTGTAGTTTGCAGTTTGTTTTCAGAGTTCAGGATATTTATGATCCCTCTGCCAAATTTAGTCAGATGTTCTCTTTCTATTTGGGCTTCTAGGGTTGAATGTTATTTATTTTTATTTTTTTGAGATGGGAATTTCTCTGTGTAGTGTGGCTGGCCTTGAACTCACAAAGATCACCTGGCCTCTGACTCCAGAGTGCTGTAATTAAAGGTGTGAGCCACTACCACCAGGCCAAATGTGATTTTTCTTAAGATTTACCTTCCCATGAGCAGATCCTGAATAAGAATAGCTCCTTTTATCAAGGTTGTGTTTAAGACCTTTGATCTGATCGTTTTGTGTAGTTGTAGAATATTTTATAGGCTACCTGCCTTCTCACTCAGATTGCTCCCAGATAAGCACACATGTACACAGACTTCCAGACTTCCAGATGTTGGTGACCCCAGGAGGGCTCTGTTTAGCTGTGTCTCTGTTAGACTTCCAGAGCATTTGCTATTTCTTTAGTTCCAGGAGCAAAGCATTCTTATGAGTGGAAGCGGGAGGGGGAGAACACCCATCCTTTTTAGTGGTAACATCCTAGAGCTATACTTCTATAACAGAAGCTACCTGCTCCCCTGATGCACTGAAACTCTAGAGGATAAAGGGAGCCTGTCTCTTAACATATTTGTCTGGAATAGAGCTTTTATAACATTGGAAAAGAGGTGGCCTAGCAACAAGTCATTTTATAAATGCCACTGTTCTTGAAATGGTACTGTTCTTACCAGAGTTCAGTAGATATAGTTGGGTAACCATGTCTCCACTTCCTGTGTGTCATTAGGACAATTTCAAGGGCCTTTAAATGGTCGACTTTTTCATAGTTTCTACAAGCTAAGTGTTTGTTAATCTTTATAAACGTTGATAAGAATATAAAATGGAATAGGCATGTTGGGAAACATGGAAAACATGTTCACAGTTCCTTTGTTTCTTTCTTAATATACATTAGCCTATAATGTATATCACATCTTTCTAGTTACCATCTGAAGGAAATGAAAATACTTCAGTATAAAAATGTATACATGAATGTTTATCCACAATAGCAAACATTAAAGTAACACAAAAGTCCCTCAAGAGGTAAATAGATAAAGAAAATGTGGTATGTCTCATATTCTTTGTCAATAAAGAGAATTGAAATACTGATACGTTCCATGATATGCATGAAGCTTAGACATATTATGCTAAGTAAAAGAAACTAAGGCTAGGTAGATAGCTTAGTTGGTAACATGCTTTTGTGTAAACATGAGTTCCTGAGTTTGATCCCCAGAACCAAGGAACAACTCTGGATGCTGTAGGTGCTTGTGATCCTACTGGAAAGGCAGCCAAGTGGCTTCCTGAAGCTTGCAGGCTAGCCAGTCTCCTACTGGGGGAGCTCCAGGCCAATAAACAAAAGATGCTGTGAAAAACAATTGCATTGACAGCACCTGGGAAATTAAACCTGTAGTTGACAGGCTTTCATGCACACACACACATACACACACACACACACACACACACGGGGGTGGGGTGGGGGATGAGATGCACAAATGACCATATTCTATGTATAGAAAGAGGCAAATTTATTGAGCCATGATTTGTGGAGGCGTCTTAGGACTGGATATAGAAACATGGAGACAGGTTATATATGAGCTAAAAGTTCCTTTTTGGGTCATAATAATGTTCTAAAATGAGATGTTGATGATCATCATTGTTTCAGCCTGAAAATACAGTAATGCCATTGCAGTGCATTTAAAATGAATGAATCTTTATGATATGACAATTGCATGATATAAATTATATTTCAATAAAGCTGTTAACTACAAAATGGTCAGAGAATCTTTCTCAGACTCTTTCCCAGTCTCAATGTCTGTCTTCCTCTGTATATCTTTGTTTCTGTCTTTGTGTCTCTCTCTTGTGTGTGTATGTGCGTGCTTGTGTGTGCCTTAAATGAAATGACAGAAATGGAGAGAGAAAAAAAAACAATAAATTCTTCTTTCCTCACTTTTTCTCTGCAATTGAGATTTCAGGAATGAATGAAATTGCTCTTTGCTTATGTACATGAATCCAGACTGGGATATGTATGTATGTATGCATGCATGCATGTATGTATGTATACATACATGTATACATACACATTTTCTCACCTGAACTCTGTCTCAAAAACATACAATAAATTATAGTAGAGTATAATGTTTGTATATATTATATGAACAGGAAAGTAGGGTGATTATTTAGGTAGAGGAGGAACCAGTTTTGGGAACACAAGGGTAGGTAATGGAGAGCAGATATCAGCAAAGTACAGTGATACACATAAGTGAAAATGTAATGAAACCATTATTTTGTGAGACAAAAATAGTAAAAATAAATATGTTACATGTAAAGATGTAAGCCTAGGAGGGTTTTGGTATGAACATCCTGTTCTTTAGAAGGGTAGATTTCCCATGAATGTTTTGCTGACTGCTTTTATCCATGAAATACATGTCACTCATTGTATGCTTCAGTTTCTTTGGTTAATGGAGAAACTCCACACCTTAGGATTATACTAGGGCTCTACTGGGTGCATATGACCAGAACAAACTCAGCTCTGCATGTTGATTGCAAATTCGCTGAGGGCTAGAGCTGGCCTGAGTATCAAGTAGGTAATTTTGCCCAACTTCTGTACACATGTGCTAGCTGAGACTTCCCCTATCAGCCCTACCCCAGGCAGCCTCATTTCCCTGTCCTTTTGTGATTATTGCTGTGGTCTTTCATGTTGGATCCCCAATCCCTATAAAAATATCTTTTCTGCATTGCTGTAAACTCTTTCCCTCTGCTGTTATTTAACTCAAGGACAGAGGAAATAGCTATAGCCCAGAAACACACTTATAAAAAAAAGAAGAAAGAAAAAGCAGCCCCAAACTCATCCCAAACCTTTCATAAAACCCTCCTGTAGGGTTTTGCTGTGAATTGCAATGCAATGTGAGGAATTCAAACCGTGCTAATCAAGGCCCTTTGTATTTGGAGCCTACCTGATTTTTCTCCGCCTGCCCCAGCCATCTGGGCTAAGCTGGGCCCAGGGGAGCTACAAAGCCTTCAGCTTAGAAAGTGGAGACAAATGAGGAGGCCCCAAAGGACCAAACAAAACTTGTTAGTAGTTTGTAAGTCGAAGTAACATATGCAGTGTTTAAGGCAAGGCTGGGAGGATAGATGCTGCAAAGCCTGCAGGCCCAGCTTTGAAATTGAATACTGGGGGGTGATTTCACTGGAAGCAGCATTTTCACGGCTGGGCCACAGCCTGACTGTTGCCATACATTCTTCTCTCCCTGTCCATATTCCTGCAATTGATGCTTCCTTTACTCCTTAGAATCAGTTGTCCTCAGTGCCACCATGCCTTTTCCCAACTAGAGACCCGTTCTGGTTCTTCTACTCTATCACATATCTCCCAGCAGAAAATCCACACTACTTATCGTGGGACAGGAACCTATTTGCAATCTGGCTCCATCTGTTTCTGCCTCATGTTCTGTCGCCTGTCTTTCCCTAAGGGAAGCCTTTGGAGGCTTCAATATCAAGTAAATTTATCATTTACTTGAATATCCTTCTTCTTTCTTTGAATCTCCTAGTCCTTTAGCAAGGAATGAATGGCCCTGCCTGCTTTTTCTCTGTTAGGGTTTGCTGCACAGTATTTAAAACCAAGTGTGTGAGCATACTTGGAAGGCACAGCAATGAGGGAAAAAAACCTATTGAATCTGTGTTAAAATTATGATAATGGGTAAAGTTCTACCAGTTTTGCCATTTGTAAAATGAGAAAAATAATACCTATGGGACCAAAGAATTGATATACTGGGAAAAAAAGAATTGATATTGTCACTCACTATACCTGAAAAATGCTATGTACTTGGACAATGATGGATATTATAAGAGAAATAGGAAAAATATTCCTTCACCCATGGTTAGAACTATAAGAACTGTCTTTCCAAATGACCAAGAGTTTGATGTTCTTTGTATTGTATTCATCTAGTTGGTGTCTTTGGGTTTACTTTCTTTGATCTCCTTTATTTCTAAAGGGTATTCTACAAGTGTCCTGTCTTATTAAGTACAAAATGTAGCTGCCTTCTCATTTATGACTCTAAGAAATCTATGTGGACAGGCACAAGAGGAGACATGTCATTATAGCACCTTATTCTTGTCTTTCGAATGCCCTAGTCTTATCAGACTGCCAC
This sequence comes from Mastomys natalensis, assembly GCA_021653895.1. Taxonomy (NCBI): domain Eukaryota; kingdom Metazoa; phylum Chordata; class Mammalia; order Rodentia; family Muridae; genus Mastomys; species Mastomys natalensis. Next base: position 231,209 of record JAJTUV010002456.1, read on the forward strand.
AAGCCTCTATGAGATTGTTTTAACAATCTTTTGCATGTTGACCTACCCTCTTCCTGCAGCCTGATACCCTGGTTGGTCTGTCTGTCTGTCTGTCTGTCTGTGTGCACATTTCACTTGGGGTTTTAGAAATGAAATTGACCATGAGCAGAAATTGACTATTCTTATATTGGGATGGACATACATATGAACTGGTTTCTCATCTGGACTTTATTTCAGAAATGTACACAAGATGTCAAAAATATACCACTTGGATCAAGAGAAATATTTATTTTGAAAAATTAGGGGTAAGAGTTTCCTTGCTTCAATTCCTGCTGGAATGTAAAATAACTATGTGCTGATGCTGCATTTTGACAACATTGAGTTAGTGACCCTCAGAGCCATTGGATGAGTGGTGAATGGATCAAAATGCATGTAGCCCCTACACCCCGCCCCCCCCCCCACACATAAACGCACATTTAGAATACATTGCTGACCTGGGAACCAGAGACACTGACTTTAATGAATCAAACCATCCATTAATGACACTTCAGTAAGTGTTCCTTTTTGTATCCAGCTTTGTGCTAGATGGGAATAAGAAAGGGAGAACAAAGAGACTAGAAACCAGAGACTGATTATCAGAGCACACAGTGGCAGAGAATAAAGCACCAATGTGATAACCTGAGGGTAAACATTTAAAAGGCAATGGGCTGAGCTTATTGAATTGGTGTCAACAGGGGAAATTTCTTCGTTGGCAATGGTGAGACGTGAGCAGGACTTTAGGGAATAGATTTGGTGTCTCTGAGTCATCTGTGTATATATTTAACTAATATATCTAAGTATTATCTTCGAAATAATCATTAAAATGGATAGAATAATTACTGGCTACAGGAAGTGGGAAGAAGAACACTTTTAAGCTATATCCAAAGTAGACCATATAAAGGATGAAAAGAACATGAAACCAGGATGCAGAAGTCATTTAGTTCTTGTAAGTGATCTTGTGGAAGTTCCTTCTCTATGATGCTCAGTTTTTTCATCTATGTATTAGAGCCATACAGTGCCAACATTATTGATTGCATTGGCCCATTATTAAGAGAAAAAAAGCAAGATAATTATGTGACTGTGTTTGGAATAGTAGAGTGACCTATTGAAAGCATAGGATTTTGAAAGCAGTTGACTACACTAAAACCAGTCCCTTACAACTGCAAATATGGCTTCTGAATTTAAATGGAATTCTCTTACTAGGCCTGTTGCCTACTACACTTACAGCCTGACAGACAGCTACTAGTTGAGCATGTACATTGAAGTAAAGTCTGTCAAACAAGTGTACATCCCACCCCTGTGTGCATGCATATGAGAATATGTAAGGATACAATAGGATGGAGAATCCAAACCAGAAAGCAAAAGGCTTGGACGATCCTTGAGGACAAAGATTATATGTAGAATTGAGGATTTGTGTAAACATCTTTGGACCTCTCTATATAAATACATGCTTTTTGCCATTGCAGTAATTTAGCCTATCATCCATCTTCCCCTGTGCATTCAAAGCCTTTGCGTACTGCTAATAATCTTCCCATAGTGAATACAGTCTCTAAGAATACTTTTCAGTCGGGCTGGAGAGATGGCTCAGCCGTTAAAGGCTAGGCTCACAACCAAAAATATAAGAATACTTTTCAGTCTACATGACATTTCCATATTCCTGGATCTTCACAAGGTAACTGTCATGCTCATTCAACTGGCATTTAAGAACTGCTGCATCCTACTAGGATGCAGTGATAGGACCATGACTGTTGTGTGTGTGTGTGTGTGTGTGTGTGTGCGCGCTTGATAATGGCTGCTCCTATGAGTTCTTATTCCTTTAGCTGACTGTTCTTGGAGCCACCTCTAGTGTCCAGCACTGCCAGGAGGGCAAGGAATTATAGGGTTGCTATGAAGAATACATTACTTTTCTTCTGATCTGATTCTCAGCTGCTGATGTTATGGGTTAGCATGGCTTTAATAACTGGTAGTTATTAAGCAGTAACTGTTTTTGGATATATCTCACTCTGTATTCCAGGCTGACCTGGAACTTACTATGTAGCCCAGGCTGTCCTCAAGCTTTTGATAATCCTCAGCTTTCCAAAGGCTGGGGTTACAATAGAAGCATGCACTACTATAAGCTCCAACCTAACTTTCATTTCAGGAGCTTCTCTGACTCCCACTGAAACCTGTCTTCAGCACCACAAGAGAGTAGCTCACAATAGCAAGCCAAGCTGTGAGTACTATAGAGAAGGCCAGACTCAGTATTGCTAAACTCCAACTTCAAGAAATAAGATTTTCTGAGCTAGGTGTAGGGCCACAGACCTGTAATCCTAGTCACTTAGGAGGCTGAGGAAAGGAGATAACAAATTCATGCCCTGCCTGGGCTACAAACCAAATTCAAGGTCAGCCTGAAAAAATGAGTAGGAATCTGTCATAACAAGTGAAAACACAGCTTAGAAGGCTGGAGATGTAACTTAGTTAAGTACTTGCATAGCATGCACAAGGCCCTTGTTTCAGTCTCCACTCTGTCTGCCTGCCTGCCTGCCTGCCTGCCTGCCTGCCTGTCTGTCTTTCTCTCCTCTCCCTCTCATCTTCATCTGTCTCTGTCTTTCTGTCTCTCTCTCCTCTCTCTCTCTCTCTCTCTCTCTCTCTCTCTCTCTCTCACACACACACACACACACACACACACACACACACACACTAACTTAACTTGGCTTTGTTGGGAACCACTCCACAAATAACCAGGTAGGCTTCAAGTAACTAAAACATAAAAGTCTAAAGGAAGGATAGGCTTCAGATTGATTCGGATGGTCACAATGATCAATAGTAACAAGTGGGTAAATTATTGCCTTGTTCTTATTGAGCTGAGTAAAAGGGGATCTAAGAACTATGGCGTCCAGGAAACCATGTAAGTATCAAGACATTCTCAGGTCTATCTTAATAGATAGATGAGCAGCGTGTACACTGGAGAAGAGCTGCGTCCTTTCAGAATATGTGAGTTCATATTAGCTGTTTGGCCTTGGGAGACTCAGTTAACTGCTCTGATACAATTCATTTTTTTTGTTGTTGTTAGAAATCACAGGACTTACTATATATAATGTGCTTTCCAGAAGGCTGGCGATAGGATCCTGTAAGACAATAGAATAACATATTGTCACTCATATAAAATGTCAGACACTTTGGAGGTCTATATATTTTACATTTGTTTTGAGACAGCGTCCCACTTGGTTGACGAAACTGGTCTCAAACTTGTAAACCCTACTTCACTCCCATAAGTATCTGGGGCATGTGCTACAGTAAATTTGAAAATTTAAAACATTATTATTTTTTTTTTTTTTTGGTTTTTCGAGACAGGGTTTCTCTGTGTAGCCCTGGCTATCCTGGAACTCACTCTGTAGACCAGGCTGGCCTCGAACTCAGAAATCCACCTGCCTCTGCCTCCCAAGTGCTGGGATTAAAGGCGTGCGCCACCACCGCCCGGCCTAAAACATCATTTTTAGTTGACCCAAAGTATAATTATGGTATTCAACAGAAATGTTTTAAAATCTGTCACATCTTGGAATGACTAACTTGAGCTAATATATAGGACCTTACATACTAGCATTTTTCATGGCCGAATACATAAAATTCACTCTCTTAGTGATTGACAGATGCACTATCATTCTTCTTATTTTCTTCCTCCTAGCCATCTGTTGTGAACCACCAAGGTTTCCTGCAGCTCCTAATCAGTAGTCTGCAAACACTCCTCAGTGGTAAGCAAGTCTCAAAGTATCACTGTGCTTTGCTACTTGCGGGCAGAACAGGTTTCTCTGAAGTTGTCTCATGATCTTCTGCAGCATATACTTAAAAACAGCACAAGTCCATGATAACTGACTGGGGCTTCTGTAGCAGTTTATTTTATTTTTTAAAGAAAAGATCAATTAGTGATACTCTCCTGGATCCTATCATTAAATAGTATCACTATTTATCTGACATGGCTGTCTTAACATATGGTAAATTAAATCATATTTGCAAACTGTTAAAGTGCATTTAAAGTGGTCAGTAATCCTTAAATCTACAGAAGTTGGTGTTTTCAAGTGTATTAAGAGATCTGTATACTGCAAAAGGGCTGCTGGTAGCACAGGAAAGATAGGTCAGTTTGTAGCCTCTAATTCCTAAAGCAAGCCTCAAGTATATGCTAAGGCCCAAGACTTGCTTGATATCATTGTCTTATGGAGTCCATTCACTCTCTTCTGTCTCCTTAAATGCTTTAATCATTGCCTGATTGGATTTGAACTATGAAAGAGTTGGCTGCACATTTGGGGCATGGTTTCCTGTACAGCATGTTGTTGTACAGCAGTTTCATAACTGTTCTTTTGAAGAGCTTCTTGGACTGTATGCTTTACTCTTAACAGTTTTAACCCCTATAAAAGCCTGGGACTTCTATTCACCAGTCTGTTGTTGAGTTACTTCCTGAGCCCCAGGAGTCTAACCTTTCTTTCTTGGGGTTACAGCCAGCTTCCAGGTTGTTCTAAACCTGCCAGAGGACTCACTAAAGCCAGAGGTGACCATTTGCAGAGAGCTTAGGGTTAACCTAAAACAGTGGTATGGTTCCCCTGTCTCACACTAATTAATGTATTACATTAAAGGAACAAATCCAGGGAGGGTCTGTGCAGAAAATGACTTGAAAACCAACAAGGGATGGGTATGTTTTCCCTTTCCATTGAGCACCATCCTGGAACTGGAAACAGTGCTGGAGCTATGGGTGGAAGTTAGAGAGAATTCAAGCTAAGGTACAAACATTACCTTAGACCATACGCTATCATCACTTTTCTGCCTTCAACTTTGCTTGGTAGTTTTTTTTTTTTTCCAAGAGCCTCTCTGCAAGAAGTTTGCACACCAATATTTGAATGTAAGTTCAATCATTTGGTTTATGGTACATACACCATAAGCCAAAGGCTTGGCCAAATCTGCAAGCTACTTCTACAAAATGAAAGATATTCAACATTCAAGCTGAGGTTGATACAAAAGACATTACATGGTTGAAAACCTACGGAAAACATAGAAGATGAATACAGAGCATTTTAGTTAGAGTTTGAGTCCCCATTATCCCATTAAAAAAAAAAAAAACAAATAATTTAATAGTTAAATAATCAGGTTCCAGAGAGGTGAAGTGACTTGCCCAAGGTCACACTGTTGTACTATATAGGGGAGTCAGGATTTGAATTAGTGTATAACTCTCTCTCTCTCTCTCACACACACACACACACACACACATTATTTATGAAATGGATAAATTAATGAAAGGTCTGTTTTATAATTAAACCAATAGGCTGTTTGCATCTTTTGCATTTATTTATGACATTTTATAGTGGAAAAATTCAAATATACAAAAATGGGAAGGAATTTTACATTAAATTCTCAAACACCTACCACCTAGACTCTCTTAAACATCTTACCATATTTTTAAAATATGAATTCTTTTTACTCTTTGAGAGTTTCATAAAACATATTTTGATCATTTTTTAGAAGACATTACCTAGTCCTGGTTCTCTGGCTCTTAGAATATTTCTGCTCTCTATTCCAGAATGGTTCCTGAGCCTTACGTGTTGAAGTTACATTGTAAATGTGTTAACTGGGGATGGGAAACCCATGGTCAGTTGATATCTGCATTTTGACCCATTGTGGCTTTCTGTAATGGTCTCGTCTTCTGCAAAATGAAGCTTCCTTGATGAAGGAGTAAAAACTACACTTATTTGTGGATGTAAGGTTATGTATTTATAATACAGTTAGAAAATGTCCTGTTTTAGGAAAGTGATACTGGTAGGTTCTCCTCTAAGATTCATGACCTCAACCAGCCATGGGCAGTTGGCTAAGTTTACAGTGCCAGATAGAAATGCCCTTATACTGAATGGGCCTTGGATCAATTAGGTGGCTGTTGGTTATCCTTCCAATACAAGTACCACTATTGCACCACTGCTGTGGTTTGTAGACTTTACAGCTGGATAGAACTATTGATTGCTTTTCTTCCATGGCAACTTGCATCTCTCATTCTAATCCTATAGGGCTAGTCCTCAGAGAGAAGATAACCAGGTCAAATTCAGACCAGTTCCTCAGTCTTCAATATCTGGGAAACAGCTAAAATGCAGCAAAATCCTATATTATTATTGGGTCTTTTCAATCCCCTTGACCAAAAACTGGAGAGAAGGTTTCTTTTGCCTGACACTAGAGTTTTATTAAAGTCTGTGGTTAGTGTCTTTAGCATAGATTTAATTACCTGTTTATTTACTACACTTAGTAGTTCTATTACTTTCTGGTACATTTCCAAGTCAGTTAAGAACTGGTCCCCACAAAAGCTTCAATATGTATATTACTTAGCGATGTTCAGGGTTTAGAATTCTCTTCTTTTGAAGCAAAATTTATATATAATGAAATACAGAAATCTTAAATGTACCAAAGGGTAAGTTTTGATACACTATGCATGTGAGTACCCCCAAATCTCTACTAATACATAAAATATTAGGTTGCCCCAGAAATTTTCATCTGCTGATTTTTTTTTTTTTTTTAGACAAAATCTAACAGTGTAATATTGGTTGGTCTGGTATTTGCTATGAAGACCAGGCTGGTCTCTGCCTCTCATGCATTGATTTGAATTAACTATGCTATGTGACTTTCCTAACAGAACCAGCAGCCTTACTGGCAGCCAGAAGTAGTTGATTAACTACAAGGCTCTGCTCAGATCTCTTTTTTCTTTACTAACTGATACTGTAGGGGAGAACCAGGTGGCACTTAATAAGATTTGGTGCTCAGTGCCCTTCACTTTGATAATTAATTCACCCAGAAGCATTTCTTTTTCCTGTTTAAACAGACATTATGATTAAATTTATCAGTTTAGATCAGGATGAAGCAATAATTGTTTTATTTAATTGTAATTTAATGTTAGTAAGGTTTAAGGACCAGCATTAAGTGGTTGTTCTTTTATCTGTGTGTGTTTCAAAGTAAAACATACTGCTGCTGAACAGAAAATATTCCAGGCACAGTCTGTAGAGTGAGCCTTAGTATGTTCAGACTCACATCGAGGCTAATGGCTAATATAGTCACAAAATGCTCAAGAGTAGTGTGTCCATATCTGAGTAGCATTTAGATGAGAAACCCTTTGGCTTATTTGAAAAAGTACTATTAGAGCAAACAAGCTAAGTTATCCCCTTGAATCCTAGCCTCTGATTACAGTTTTATTTTTTAATTTTTATTTTTTTTTAACTATCCATGAAGGATTGGTTCCAGAAACCCTCCAAACACATACCAAAAATCTTGGGATGCTCAAGTACCTCATATATAAAAGCATAATGTTTGCACTGAGAAACATTTCTGGTTTACCCAGGACACCCAATACAGTGCCCATGCTGTGCAAATGGTTGTTATAGTGTATTATTTAAGAAATAGCAAAAGAAGAGATGTCTAAGAATCACCAAAACAGAGACAGTTTTTCACTCTTTGAATTATTTTTAGTCTACAAATGGTCGAATCTACTGACATGGAACCTATGTAGTTTCAAGTCGAACTACAATTTGATAAGGGTCAGATGACTCTATAATCCCAGGATTGTGAGAGACATTATAGGCTAGATTGTCAGACATGCTGATGGCTAATCCTTGTCCTTAACAAACATGCCTGTGGCTTTCATTTTCTTGGTTAATGGCATTGTTGCTGATTATCAATGTAAGCATCCCCAGGAGAATGCCTAATCCAGGGATTTTCACACTTTAGCACTCATCATAATCACCTAGAGGAATTAAAACACACATTACTGGCACCACCCCAGAATTTGTGATTCAGTAGGCATTAGGCTAGGGTGATTTCCATTTCCTACAAGCATCCATGAGACAATAAAGCTGCTGGTCTAGGGCTGATGCTTTCAGAACCACTGCTGTCAGGAAGGAAGGAATTAGTAAATGAATGAATGAATGGGATTTCTTATTCTAGGTTACATTTCTTCCCTTCTATAATGTCTGCTAGAGCGGCTTATGGTTAACAGGCAGGGCCCTTTTCTGAAGTTTTTAAATGGGGGGGGGGGTACACAGCAACCTACACAGGAGGAATTTAAGTTTGGGCTGGGGCTTTTCACAGTCCTAACTGATCTTGTTGCAGACAAAGAAAGAATCCAGGCCCAAACAACACGGCACAGTTTTAATTAACTCTCTCCTGTGTCAGAAACCCTCAGGAAGAGATAATATGTGGCTATGGAGACCATACATCCCACATTTCCCAAGGACAGCTCTGATTTCACATACTCTGTCCTTTTGTCCCCGTAAATATAATTGTTAGACCATGTCCTGCTTTTGGGCTCAGAAACTATTATTCCCATATGCATGGCCTAGGGCCCTGGCAAGTCAAAGTGAGCTTTTCCTTCTTTCCCTTTAGATTGTGGGGGCTGGAGTACAGACTTGGCTCATAGAAATGTTTAAAGAATCAGGGATGAATTTCAACATTTGGAAGCAGCAGTAAGCTGCGTGTTGCTCTTCTTTTCCCCTTAGGTATACTAGTGACCCTTCTCAAGATCTTGGACTGTTACAGATAGGAAAAGTCTGGGTACTGGAGAGTCCTGAAGTGTCACTTTCAGCCGCCTTTCACTCTTCCCCTGTACCACTGGAAGAGCCACTCCAAAGAATAGTCCATAGCCGTCATCGACTGACCTAGCTGTCATCGACTGACCACTCTATACCATCTAAGATCTACCTGTTTCCAGGCAGAAAGTTCTTCTTTCTATCATAAGACCTCTTATTATCATTTCAATTTCTCCCCTGCCCCCACCCTGTTTTCAATCAAATTGAGAACAGTTGGTCTTCATCCTGTAAATCTTTTAAATCCTTTATGTGCCCAAAAGTCGTTGTATTTAAACCATCCTTTCTGGGTCCAGATTTAACTATCCTTGGAGCTCCTTTATCTTCCCTGTGCATATCTCACTTGCCAACTGTTTAATCATCTTTGCCATAGGAAAGTGACTCAGGCAATCTGGGCGAAAAGTGCAGTAAAGCCTAAAGCTTTACAGCTTGTCCTAATAGGCATGTGAACTGTTTAGCAGAGCCTATTTTCAAGCACACAATTGTGAGCAATTTAAGGTGGACTGTACATAGAACCCATTTCCTCTTGTGGCTCCCCCACAGGGCCTCTCCTTAGCAGCTGAAATGAGTTAGCAGCAATCAGTGCAGAGGAGGAATCCTGTGGTTTCTGCCCTTCCCTCCTGCTGGTACTATGGCAGCTAGTCTTTTTAAATGAGCTTTCTCCCTGGTACAGCCAGTAAGTGGGACTTTAGAATTGGTTAGACAAAGCATCTAGGCCTCACCTTTGCCAAAGAATAGGCATTACTAGTCCTGAAGCTCCACTGGAAGTTTTAAAAGCAATTGAGGAGGACTGGCGGTGGTGGTGAGCAGGTATTGGTGAGAATAATCAGGGAAGGAAACAGTGCATCTCAACATTTTAAAATGTGTTTTTGCAAGTTTATCAGGGCTTTTTTTCTTTCTCTTCCCTTCCCTTTCCTTTCCTTTCCTTTTCTTTTTTGGCCTTTGCATACTTGGCCTTTTCCCACTCACTCAATCTAGTCAAAGTGATGGCAACAGTCTGTGGCAGAATCCTAGCCACAGACTTTTGAGGATTCTAAAACAGAGGATGGCAATTTGTTGCACAATGGGATTCTCTTTGTTGGGCAGTTTACCTGCACGTGGTGGGATGTGCTCCCACAGCCATTTAAAGGTTGTGATGAGGCTCAGGAGGCCTGCTATTGTAGGTAATGCTGCGCTGTAGAGCCACGGCTCTTGGCCATCGGGATAATTTTGATCTAGCTGATTGTACCTACTGCAGAAAGGGCAAGAGCCAACTGATATTTCTACTCATCTTTTCTCTGCTGGCTCTTCTGTTTTAATCAAATCTTAAAAAGTCTTCTATTTGTAACTGCTAGCCAAGCAATGTGTCTCTGCAAAACTGCAGAGGCCATTAATATGTCATGGTGTACAGATGGAGGAGGAGCAGAAGGAGGAGGAAGAGATGAGGGTCAGGGAACTCTTTGGCATTTGTGAGAGGCATTGAAGGCTTCTTCACAGGCAGGACCAGAAACTGTCTTGGGGTGGGGGGTAGGGAGAGCACTTTGATTGAAGCATTAGCTACCTTGGCTTTGGGCCAAGGCAAATTGCCAGAGAACCATTAAACTCTGTGTAATTCCATATAATTCACAGCAGCCACAGGTAATTTGGATCAGACCTGACAAAACTTCACTATCACTTATTGTCCATTAGTTCCGAATGCATACTACAGATATTCAGGTATTTTAAATTATATCATGGTAGCCATAATAAACCCCAAACCCGGAAACATGGCTTGATAGAGGATTATTTTCTGACCCATGAATTTGTTTATATGAGAATCACGCAAAGGCATAAATATGGCAACCAGTAAACGATAAAATTCTTAATTTACTGAACAAATGACCTTTAAATAGGAACTAGTGTCACATGAAGTCAGATTGGGGCAAACTCTTCCTTAAACATTGGAGAACCCCATAGACACAACTTTTAGGAGTTGAAAAGAACTAGTTAAGCACTGACCCAAGTTAAAATCTGATTCATAACTCATGGTCTGTATTTGCTCTTAGAATTTTTCAGAAGTAATAGACTGAAAAAGTCTTGTAATACCTGTATGCAGGCAGGTAGAATACAGGTTATTTTGAATTTCCAGATGCTGGGGGTAGTTAAATCTCCCAGTGTTCATGGTTACTTTGGGGAGGCTTATATACATGTTACATTGATATCCCAAAGGCTTGGAATGTTAAAAACTAAGGAGAATCATATCTTGACACAAGGTATTTAGTATAAAGCACCTAGGTTTCCTTAAAGGCTTCATGCCTTACATTAAATTAGGAATCTAATATTTACTCTTTGGGCAATTCATGACAAACAAGGAATGTTGAGCTCAAGGTTAATTATCCTGGAATATTAATATTATAACTCAATAATAACTCTCTCCCCTCACCTATCTCTCTCTCTCTCTCTCTCTCTCTCTCTCTCTCTCTCTGTATCTTTTTGGCAAAAATTCTTTGGGTACTAGTTAAGGATGACAAACAGCAACCTATCCATGCAAAACAAATAGTTTTGTCACAATTTCATCAAAGGAAATTCTTATAGCTAATATATCTAACTTGATAAAGCTATGTGATATCTCTAAACCTTAGTTAGATGATCAACAAAGTAAAAATAGAATTATATTGAAGAACCAGGCAAATAAATTGGGCAATATCTTGCTGTCACTTCTATTTTCAATGAATATTGAGTAACTGCAAATTGCTCTCTACTGACATTTTTGTCTTAGATGCCAGCAATAGATATGTAAGAATAGAATGACTGTCTCTCTCACTATAATCTTGACAGAAAGTTTACATATATAGAAATAAATAGCATGATATAAACTGATGATGTTTTATGGTTGAGCTATTATGATGGAGCAAATGGGGAAAACAGAGAAGGTCAAGGAAGGCCTCTCTGAGAAGTCATGACTTGAGATGATACTTGTTGCTGAAAGGAGCTACATAGGGATCTAGACAAAGAATATTTTCAGTCTGGTCAACAGGAATGCAAAGGTCCTAAGGCTTTACTTCTTTACTTCTCTGTAGCACACAATGTTGATAATGACTGTGTGTGTGTGTGTGTGTGTGTGTGTGTGTGTGTGTTTTGGAACTGTATGAAAGGATTTCAGTAAATGTGCATAGTCAGATCACATTGAACTTGTGAGATTTTTACATTGTAAGAATCGTTCCTTGTCTGTCTGATTTAATTAGTGAACATGAATACCAGATAATAATGGTAAGTTAAGTTTATATAGGAGATCCAGGAAGAAGGACTGAGACAGTGCAGAAGAGCTAGGAAGACACTAGGGAGGACTAGGCACACAGGACGATCTCAAATGCCTTAACAGAGGAGTAAGAGAGAAGTGGAGAGATGGTTCAGGAAGATTTGAATGCCATTTCTTTAGGTGAGAGACATAAAGCAGCACCATAGTGATCTTGCCTGGGAAGAAGACTCTCAGTGCCAAGGTATGTAGTGTCTGCTGGCAAATGGCCTCCATTGTAATTGGGTGAACTTAAGGTTAGAGAACTACAAATAATCAAGGGTAGGAATGATAACAATAAATAAAATGCTTTCCTCTTTTTTTTGTCTAAACTTAACCCCCAGAAGCAGAAAGAATTGCTTCTGCATTACTGGTTCCCAAGATCTGGGCATCAAATGCCCATCAGTTTGTCCCCCACCCCAAAGCCAATCCTGGCCTTGCAAAGGGAAAATGCTATCTGCTGTAAGAATAATCTATGCCTTGTGGATCTCACAGAGCAGGTAGGAGATGGCACATCACTTCACAGTTCCTATTCGAACAGGAAACTCAGAACTGACAGTGTGATGGCTCACTTACTCCCAGATTTGCAGCACTCTGTGAAAGTCACAGTAACTGTGGCAGTTTAATTTAAAGATAGATCTGTCCTGAGGCAAATAAAGAATATTACTGTTACACTGTACACATATACCCTGCTTTGTTTTTCCATGAGAGCCTTTGGCTTTGGTAGCCTGGCAGAGGATACAGGGAAGTTAAATGATCCTCTTCTTCTTAATTTTCCACTGACCAGAGGGATACATGTAGACCAGAGATTCAAATCACTGCTGAGAAGAGGGAGCCCAGACAGGAGCAAGGTTTGGGGCATAGAATATAGATGGCCAGCTCTGGAAATCAGAAAGCAAGCTCCAATTCATTTATTCCACATCTGGTGAAGCACCTCAAGTACCTAGTAAAATGATCAAGTGGTTTCTAGTTACAGCAAAGCAGGCCAGTGGTTTCCATGGATGCCTTTTAGTCTCTCCCCTGAAGATTATTTAATGTTTTTAATCCGTTTTCAGCAAGAAATGACTAATGCTGAGCTTGTACACTCTTTAGAAACTCTGCTTGGCTTTTTTGCATAATAGGTTATGAATAATGGCTTCGGAGAACTACCATTGAGTTATTCACTGAGCTTGCCTTGCGGATGGTTCACATTCAAAAGAGTTAATCATGTCCTTTTAGATCAGAAGGTCATTTCGATTTCATTCAGCAGGCTATTTTGAAAGTAGGTTTAGATCGGATTGATTAAGAATTTTCATATTAGCAATAGGTTGATAATATAGAAATAATCTAAGCATAAATAATTATCATCTCTGTCTAATAATCTGTTAGACTTTAACACATATCCTTGTTTTGATTTTGTAATTATGTGTAGTTCATGAATGCCAATGAGTTGATATGTCAATATAAGTGTTGTTGTTTTGTTTTCTTTTTATGATCCCAGGGCTGGTATTTGGAGCCATACAAATGTTACATAGTTGCTTTCCCATTGAGCTATAAACCCAGTGCACAGTGTTTCTCTGATGGGTTCTATGTAAAATAATGCTAGTCTTTTCAGTCTCCTAAGCTTATCCTTTACATTTTCATATAGTGCCATCTTCATATTGGAGGATATTTAGAGTTTCTGGTTTATCCCAGATAGTTTTAGCCTTATATAGAGGAACTGAAAATGAGCTCATATATTGAACTCTAACGATGACAACTTCTTCCAGAAGAGAGGCCAATTTTAGCATTTAGGTCCACTCTTTCCTTTGGTTTCATCTACCCTGGTCTGCCCTATCCCTTCTCTATCGCATCAACTTTGTAAGTTTCTTTGATCGTTTGTACTACTTTAGTTTCAATCATATCAAGCAGCCAGGAATCATGGGCAATTAAAAATAAATACAAACCAAACCAAACAAACAAAAAAGACAAACAAACCAAAACAAGCAATGAAGGTAACTTTGAAAATTAGCTAACTGTGACTGTAAAGGCATGTGAATAATTTGCTGGGGGTGCTTGAAATGTTATATATATTTATCTAACTGTTGATTATAGAAGACAAACATGTCTTAATATTTATTGAGACTTGTGTCTTTTACTGTATGTAAATCAGTCCTTAAGACATTAAAAATTTCTAGAGTAGAAACCTTATATTTCTATAAGACACACATTTCTTTTAAATGGTCAGTTTCCATAATAGAGCTTTAATGTATGAACTGACACATTCTAAGATTCTCTCTGTTTTGAGACAGTTTTCATCCACACCTGCACCTGGGGTTGACATTTTCTGTAGGAAATAAAAACAAGGATCAACACTTCATTTTCTTTACCTGCCAACTGGTAAAGGGCAAAGGTTTGCTTTAGTTTTTTATAGCTCCTGTCATTTTCTATCTCAGCATATCCTAAACACAGGATCAGTCTTCACTGACCATTAGAGTCATCATTTGCTGATCCTCTTGTCAGTCGCAGATAGATCTTTTTCTTATGATCCAGGAAAACACCCATCTCTAGCAGCTTCACCCCACCAGGCCAAGTCACATAGGAAAACTAAGTCTTCTCAAGCATCATTACTGCCCTCTCATCAGATTGCCCATGCTTCTTGGCTACTCAGTATGATTGAACTAAAGTAGTACAAACCATCAAAGTTGTATCAATGTGTGTCTTTGTGTGAGTTCATGTATAAGAAGCCAGGTAAAGGCATTGGATTTCCAGAACCTGGAATTAAGACAATTGTGACCAACCTAAAGTGGGTGCTGGGAACCAAATTTGGATCTTCTCTAAGACTAATGAACACTCTTAACCACTGTCTCTTATCTCCACCCTCTCCCCATTAATTACCTTTTACTGTTCCTGATTTTTATGTCATATCACATGGACTCATATAATATACTGGTCTATTTCACTTAACACAATATGATATTCCTGAGATTCATGTGTTCTATTGCTATATACTATGCTATTTTATGTAAATATATGTACCAGTGGACTTCTAGGTTGTTCTCTGTTTTCCTTTTTGTGAATAAGCAACTTTTATGAACATAGGCATTTTTTTCCTTGGGTATCCCTAGGTATATATTGGATATGGGGGGTTTCTAGAGTGGTTGTATAGTTGTGTACTCTTAATAGCAATATTAAGAGTTCAAGTTGCTTTTTATTCCTTTCAGTAGGTAGTATTTTGAGTCTTTTATTTACTTTTGCCATTCTAGAGGACATACTGTGATACTTTCTGTGATTTAAGATTGCATTTTCATGATCAAAATTATATTAAGCATATTTTATGTGCTTATTGGCATTTGGCTCTCTTGTTTAGTAGAGTGAATGCTCAGAATTTGTTGCCAATTGTTAATTGGATGTTGGTTGCAGTTTTCAGTATTCTAAGTGTATAATATATTTTAGTCTTCTATCTTTTATTAAATTTTTATGCAATATATTTTGTTCATATTTTCCCCACCCACAACCTCTTCTAGGTATTTTCCACCAATCCTTTGTCAGATATTGTTCTGAATATTTTCCTACCTTCTTTGTGCTTTGTGTTTTTACTTTATTTAGTGTCACCTTTGATGAAATACAAGTTTTGTTTTCTTTTGTGATTTCTGACTTTTGCATCCTTACCAAGAAGCCTCTATCCACTTCAAGGTCACAAAATATTATTCCTATGATATTTTCTACAAGCTTCATTTTTTTTTAACTCTCTAGGTCTATGAACTATATTTTTTAGTAAGCATTTATATCTGTAAAATTGTTTTCAGCATACATACCCAATAAAAAGAATCTTACTTGTAGATAATATAATGCATATTTAATGACCTTAATACCAGCAAAAGACTTTATCATAAATGGCTTGGGTGGATAAAGTGCAAATAGACCCTATCAGCATGCCTGCTAATAGTGAAAGAGACCCTCTGTTCATTCTAATGCAGTCATTGTCTTGTCTTACCTGGCCCATTGGAGGGAGTAGGACCATCTTCCTTGGCAGGAACAAAACCAGTCTTACTTTTGGTTCTTATCAACAAATTCCTAGAGCTGAGCTTGGCTCTGGGCTCACGGAGGTTTTGGCAAAGATGCTCAGAATTTGACTTGGGCTAATCCCTGGAGAAATATAATGATTCAAAGCTTTAAATTCCTTTGTTATAAGGCTTTGTAAACTAGATGGTAATTAAGCAGTTGGGAAAGATGGTTGTCTGTAGGGATAGAGGACACTGTGGGCCACATCAGAATTCTATTGACCCAAGATCAGGGGAGTCCTTGGGACAGATCCACAGGACAGCTCCTTGTAGGATTTGCTTACCTGCTTCTTAGCTGGCAACGGGCTTCTCCCCTGGTGTCCATTTCCTCACTTTAGATATATTAAAGTGCGGATTATTGCTTTAAATAGGACTTCTTACATATTTTAAACTGGCTGTGGTTTTTGAATTAGCATGTATGTAAAAGACAGATTTTTGTTTTCTGATTTGCCTTAATGGAATAAAATAGGGAAGATGAAATTAGGTGCAAAAGAAATCTTCGGGGTTTTTTTTTTGTTTTGTTTTGTTTTGCTTTGCTTTGCTTTCTTTCTCCTAGACAGTTTTGGTGATTGAAAATAATTTGAGAGACAAGTTAAGGTAGACAGTGTCTATAAACTAGAATCAAAGTGTTGACAGTCATGGCAAGGGCATTGGAGAGGTTTCAAAGCCCACATCCGCTCTTTTCAGGGCACCCTGATTAATTTCTCTTGGCATGAAGAGATTTTAACAGATAGCATCAGTGAAGAGGGGGAAGATCAGAAACAGCCCACAATCTGAGGTGTGCTTATGATTTCACATCACGTTTCTGAAGGAGCAAGGACTTAAACCTGTTCTTTGGTGAGTGAATTTCATAATAGTTGAGCTTGCCAAAGCCAGCTTATCCTCATCTCTACATTTTATTCCACTGATATCCCAAAATGGCACAAAGTGCAGAACATGTGTTTGAGTGTTGTTAAAACTTGAAAATCTTTCAAAGATGCTATAAAGTTATTCTATGTGTGTGTGTGTGTGTGTGAGAGAGAGAGAGAGAGAGACAGAGAGAGAGAGACAGAGAGACAGACAGAGAGAGTTTCTCTCTGTGTTTGTATTTCTGTATATGTATGTATTCATACATATGGGCTAATCTTTTCTGTTTATAGAAAGAATGCATCAACAAATAGGTATGATTTTTACTTTCTTAAAAATAGAGATAAACTAGTGGAGTAAGGATTATGGTCTAGTAACTTGGCCAGAATCTTGGACAATTGACAAAAACAGTTTCATTTGACACATATCTTTATCCATAACTTGTTATATATATGAGAGAAAATATATTATTAATATATTGTTTTCAGAAAAATAGGTATATACTGGCTGGTTTTGTGTGTTAACTTGTCACAAGCTGGAGTTATCACAGAGAAAGGAGCTTCAGTTGAGGAAATGCCTCCATGAGATCCAGCTGTAAGGCATTTTCTCAATTAGTGATCAAGGGGGAAGGTCCTAGTCCATTGTGGGTGGTGCCATCCCTGGGCTGGTCTTGGCTTCTATAAGATAGCAAGCTGAGCAAGCCAGGGGAAGCAAGCCAGTAAGTAACATCCATCCATGGCCTCTGCATCAGCTCCTGCTTCCTGCCCTGTGTGAGTTCTTGTCCTGACTTTCTTTGGTGATGAACAGCAATGTGGAAATATAAGCTAAATAAACCCTTTCCTCCCCAACTTGCTTCTTGGTCGTGATGTTTTATGCAGGAATAGAAACCCTGACTAAGACAAGGTAGAACCAGAGATATAATACTGAGCAAAAAAAGTCAGACTCACAAATATTTTCTCTTCAAAGACTAAATAAAACTCCATTGTGTGTATTGTGTAATTGTATATATTATATTGATACATATATGTACATATTTATGCATATATAAGTACATATATACACATATTAATTGCATACACACACACACACAAACACACACACAAACACACACACCACATTTTCTTAATCTTCTCATCTCTTGGTGGGCACCTAGACTCCTAGACTAATTCCATAACTTGGCTATTATAAATAGTGGTATAACAAACATGGGTATGCAGCTACGTCTGTAGTTTGCTGCCTTTGATTCTTTTGAGTCTATTCCCAGCAGTAGTATATCTGGTAATTCAGTAGTTCTATTTTTTGCTTATGAGGAATGTCATGCTGGCTGGGCTAACTTATATTCTAAACAAAATGTTTAAGTTCCTTTCCCCAAATTTATACATTTGTTGTTTAAGTGTTTTGTTTTGGTTTTATGATTCCCATTCTGGCTGGAATAAGATGGAGCCTTAATATGACTTTAGAATTTAAATTTATTTATATGTGTGTGGGTGCACATATGGAGACCAGAGAATAACTCTCAGTACTCAGTTCTCCCCTCCCACCATGTTGTTCATAGGGATTGAACTCAGGTTGTCAAGCTTGTTCACACCTTTGTCTGTTGAGCCATCTTGCCAGCTCCTAAGTCTAAATTTGATTTAGGTTTCCCCACTGGCTAAAGATATTTCTTATTTTTTCATGTATTTATTGGATATTTATATTTCTTCATATTTTTATGCTGTTCTTATACCATTGTCAAAACATTCAGTGTCTGTTGGCTATTATTAGAACTGGTATTTTTCCTACTGAATGAAGTTTTAAAATATAAACCTAACCTACCTGTTTCTTTCTTTGACTTTTGTATATCTCCTAAAAATTATTTTAAAAGATCCAAACAAATATCTGCTCATATTTAGCTAAGTAAAATTCAGCAAGTTCTGCTAAGCCCATTTTCCTCTGCCTTTTCTTTCAAGGGGCTGACTTACCACTTTGTTGTCAACTTTCAGAGAATTTTTCTAATATTTCCAAATCACCTACCTGTTCATTAGCAAAAAAAAAAAAAAGAGTGAGATTTTCTGGGATCTTTTTTTTTTCATTGTCCGCACTGTGCCTTATTAACTATTCTAACCTTGGAAGACTACTCTGAAACAAAGGATGAAAACTGAAGAGAACTGAGAGATGGATGCTAATTAGTTTGGGTGGAGTAGAACACAGCTAAAGCCAAAGCGCAAGAAGGACAGAAGCCAAGAGAGTGTGTGTTAGCAGAGGAATTTTACCTGCCCTCAATACCTCGAGAACTTTACACAGGCAAGTTCCTTTTTTGGTTCCTTTTTTTTTTTTTTTTTTATTGCTGTGACAAAGCACCATGAGAAGGCAACTTAGAAAACATTTAATTTAGGGGCTCATGGTTCCAAAGGGTTAGTGTCTATGACCATTATGGTGGGGAACATGGCAACAGACAGGCAGGCGGCATAGGGCTGGAGCAGTAACTGAGAATTTACGTCCTATCACAAGCAAGAGGGAGGGAGGGAGGGAGACAGAGAGATAGATAGAGACAGACAGGGAGAATGACAGGAGACTTTTGAAACTTCAAAGCCCACCTCCAATATCACACCTCCTCCAACAAGGCCTCACCTCCTCCTAATCCTTCCCAAAGCAGTTCTACCAACTGGGAACCAAGCATTCAAACATAAGAGCCTATGGAGGCCATTGTCATTGTCACTCAAAGTACCACACCATTAAATGTTAGAGCTGTAAAATCCCAGAGATGTCATATCCAAAGAGATCAACTAGTCAGGCCCCCAGAGTTTATCAGTAAGGTAAGGAAGGGAATCTACAAGAGGGGAAAATGACTATTCCAAGGCCAGTCAACTCATTCTAACTCACTGAAGAAACTACCTGGTTTTTTTGTATGATTTTCTATGCAATTTTCAGCTAGATGGCTATTTTCTACTAGCCAAGTCATAACCCTGAATGACTGTATTAACAGTCATTTATACTGAGTTTTGTGATGTATATTGATGCCAACAGTTTGCCCAAAACTTTACATTCAGACCACATCAGATATTCTTCTCTTTTCTTATATACACTTTGTAAGAATTTTAGAATCTATGACCATTAGAGAGATTGATGTATAGTTTTATTGGTAGTATCCCTCACATTCTATATTGTGGAACAGTTTTAGGAATATTGGTGTTAGCTTTTCCTTAAAGATTTGGTAGAATTAGGCAGCCGAAGCTTTTATTTATTGGGAGAGTTTTATGGCTGATTCAGTCTGTTAGAGATTTGGCATAAGCTATTTATATAGGTTTGATTTAATTTTGGTTAGCTAAATATGTCTAGGAAAATCCATATTTTCTAGGTTTCCTAGCTTTTCAAATAAACCTGTGGCTTTCCATGGAATCTTTTCTGACATTCCCGTTCATCTCTTATTTTATTAATATGGATATTATTTGTATTTTGTTAGTTTGCCTTAGGGGGTTAATCAATCTTGTTTGTTAATTAATTATAACTTGTGGTTTGAATGTGAAATGCCCTCCATAGTCTTGGGGGTTTGAATAGCTGTTTGAAAACTGATGACAGTTGGTGAAGTTTACAGGTGTGACCTTGCTGGAAGAGGCATGCCATTGGAAGAAAAGTTGGAGAATTTAAATATTTTGCCATTTTCAGTTCAGTCTCTCTGTTTTAAGCTTTTGGCTCAAAGATCTGAGCCATATCATATTCCTGTTCCTGCTGCCATGACTTTATGCCTCTATTGAAGACTCTAACCCTCTAGAACTATAAGCCTAGATTAAACTCTCTTGTATGTCACCTTAGTCATAGTGCTTTCTTAATTCTCCCCTATATAATTACTGTACAACAGATTGATGTTACTTATTGTCTTTCAGTCTCAATTTTCATTCATTTCTGTTCTGATCTTTGTCATTTCTTACTACCTGCTGCTCTAAGGTTTGCCTTATGCTTATTTTTCTAAAATCCTGAGTTGCATCATCAGGATATTTATGTGAGATATATCTGACTTAAAAGCTATAAGCGCCCATAACTATACATTTCATATAAAGCACATATAGCAAATTGTGCTTTCATTTTATGATAGGAATTTAAATTTTTCCTCTCTGATTTTAAATGGCTCATGGTTATTCAAATAGTATACTGCTCAATCTCTAAGTATGTATGTAGATTCTGTAGTATCTGTTGCTGTTGACTTCTTTGATTTAAATATGCTCTGATAATACAGGAGATAATCTTGATTTCTTTTGACTTTTTTAAAGACTTGTTGGGGGCTGGAGACATGGCTCAGGTAGGTAAGAGTTTGTACTACTTTTTCAGGGAAATGGGGTTTGATTCCTAGCACCCACATTTGAACATCACACAACTACCTAATACTCTGGCTCTGTTGGGCTCTATGAACACATTTACACACATTCACATAAAATAATTAAAAACATAATTTTAAAAACATAAATCTTATTAAATCTAGTTTTGTGCTAGAATGTGGTATATTTTAGAGAACATTGCAAGAACTTCTGAGAAATATGTGTATTATGGTTTTGGTGGTTGTAGTATTCTATAGATATTTGTTAGGCCTATTTGATTTAAGGTTTGGTTTTATTCTGAAGGTTCTTTGGTTTTGTGGATGATTTTTGTGGATGACTGATCTAAAGATAAGAGTCAAGTTTTAAAACTGTCCACTGTTATCAGGACTTGCCATCTTTTATGCCCACTGGCTTTAAAAATGAAACATTATGTACAATTACAACATCTTAATAAGCGGTTTGTTTCCTTTATTAATATGTAATAGCCCTTATCTCTTCTCATTTTGGTTTGAACTTTATCAAATAGCAGAATAGCGGCACCATCTTGTTTCAGCTTCTACTTCTTTGATAGATTGACTTCCATCCTTTGATTCTCAGTCAGTGGGCATCTTCAATCCCGATGTTTCTCTTACAGACAAGAGCTAGCTCCGTCTAGATTTCTTTTAGTTTTGTTTTTAAGTCCAGTGAGTCTGTCTGTGTCTCCTTGATAGTGAGTCAAGAGCATTTAGAATTAAGGCTATTACTGAGAGATGATTACAGATTTCTATTATTTTAATGATGGCATTTCTGGTTGTCTGGATTATTGCTCTTTCCTTTACTTTCTCATGCATCAGTATTAGGGGTTTCTGATTTACTGTATTAGAAGTGATGGATTTCTTGCTACCTTTCCTTTTTGTTTGTTCATATCTTTCCTATGCTGTTTTGTATGAGACATTCTTCTTCCCCTGTGTTTAGTATTTCTTTTGGTATTTTTGCACTACTGCCTTGGTTGTCATGAACAGCCTTGCCTTGTGATTGTTTCTCAGTGTCCTTATTTTCTATCAGTTTTGAATTATAAATTTGCTGTATATAACAATCTTAGTTGTTAATTGCTTTCAGCATTTGGTGTATGTCATTTCATGCTTTGTGGCTTCAGGCATTACTGACAATAGATCTGACGTTATTCTGATAGTTCTGCTTTTCTTGAAGAGTTAGCCTTTCCCCCAGTATAGCTTTTAATATTGCTTATTTGCCTTCTAGTTTTTAGGAGATTTTATTTTGTTTTTAATCTAATTTTTATTTATTTTTGAGAATTTCAAACCTGAGTACTGTTTTATATACCATTTTCATACCTCTTTTCCCACCCCTCCCATGTTCCCCTACTCCCTCTCAAATTATTGACATCTTATTTAATTATTATTGTTACATATATACACAAATACTATCTACATCCATTCTCTCTCTCCAAATCCGCCCCCCTCTCCTGAGTCTGTTTAGTTCTGGCTGACTGCTAAGGTTTGGATAACCTATCAGGAAGCTCATCCCTCAAGAACACCGATTCTCCCTTTCTTCGGAGTCATTAATTTCCTATTCCCTTCATCTACGGGAAAGGGCTTGTGAGCTTTCTCCCATCTGAGTTGGCAGGTCTACTGGTGTTGTCATAAGCAAGTCTTGTGTATGTGACTTTATTGTTGAAATTTCATGAGTGCAGCTTCTGTCATGCATAAAAGACACCGTCTCATCCCTGACTCTTAAGATCTTTCTGTTTCTCTCATCTGTGATGTTCTCGGTGTTTTAGATGTGTCAATTTGGGATGAGCACCACACAGTCAGTTGTTCTTTGTATTTCACCAGTTGTGGGTTTCTATAAGAATTTCTACCTGCTACCAAATAAAAGAAAAAGCTTCACTAATGATGGGTGAGAGCTACACACACACACACACACACACACACACACACACACACACACAAGAGAGAGAGAGAGAGAGAGAGAGAGAGAGAGAGAGAGACAGACAGAGAGAGAGACAGAGACAGAGAGACAGAGACAGAAACAGAGACAGAGACATTGAGAGAGAGAGTTTAGAATAGAGTTAGAAATTATACTGGTTTAGGATTGGCAGTAGTAAATTCTCTATGGTCCATAACCTCAGTAGTTTTAAGTTTACAATGCCAGGCATGAATTCTGTCTTGTGGATCAGACCTTAAGTCCAATTAAATAGTTGCTGATTATTACTAAAATATAAGTGCCATTACTGTA
Organism: Mastomys natalensis; assembly: GCA_021653895.1. Lineage (NCBI taxonomy): Eukaryota > Metazoa > Chordata > Mammalia > Rodentia > Muridae > Mastomys > Mastomys natalensis. The sequence goes on from JAJTUV010002456.1 coordinate 254,454, forward strand.
CCACTGAGGACATCTTGCTATGTTGGTCATTGTTATGATTCAAGCTTTGCAGCTAGGTAGGAATTCACTGGTTTTCCCTATTGGCAGCTTGTAGGCACCTTTGGATAATTTAGTTCCATGGATTTTACTTACTTAGGCTTGGTCTTTTGATCATGTCCTAGACTTCTGGGTTATTGTGATCATTTTTATCTGGATTTGTACATATTAGTGCTTGGGTGTGGCATTTCCTTGACCTTGTACTATATTCCTCTTTCTTCTGCTTGCTTGAGCTTTTCATTTTCCAACGTTTCTGTTTTTTTCCTACTTTAGTATCAATTTCCTTGCTGACTCTTTCTAATATGCTGCCTAGTTTCTCATCCACTTTGATTAATTTTTTCCTCTATGTTGCTGGATTTCCCCTCTAGTCTTTCTCCTCATTATTCTTCATTATTTCTCTTAGTTTTTCCTTACTAAGAACATGAACATTTTTATAGTCCATAAAAATAACTGTGTATTTTAGCTACTGACCTGGAAGTCTAGCTGTCAGAGGGATAAATAATAAATAGAAGAATCCAGACATGGAGCAGAGGGGAAATATAGAGGAGAGGGGATGGGCAAAACGTTCTGATGGTACGGAGTCAGTTATACAGCCCAACAAATAGTCTGCCACTGCAAAGTGACTAGTTTGAGGTATACTTCAATGGCTCTTCAATTAAATGGAGCCTTATTTCCTAATGTGTATACACCTGGGATCTGGAATTGTGCTGGATCACAAAAAAAAAAAAAATCACTTATTTCTTATCAGAGCATCTTTAGAATTGTACTGAACACATCTATTGTGAGGAATATTCTGCTGGTGACTGAAAGGGATGTGGAATACAGAACAGGGCAAACAGGTGGCCTACAGGCATAGTTCAAAAATAAATAGTCTCTACCTAAGTGCAGATAGTGGCGGCTACCATAGCAATAGGGAAGTTTTAACTGTAGCGTTAATTAAGCATTTTAGGTTAAAAGGTTTTTTTATCTTGTGGGCTGGAAAAAAACAGACATCGTGTTGCTACAGCTGAATACTTAACAAGAGGTTCTACTTAACATCAATATACATGGAAGAGATGGCTTTTTATGGGTTGCAGTAATATGGATAATTGAGTTGTATGAATACGAAATTTGTACAGTAAATTAAGACTAATGTGCATCGGTGGAGAAAAACCTATTAACATTCATTAGTTAGTCCTGTTTATGATTATTTGTTAACTGACAAAAAGCCTAAAGCTAAGGGCCTCTCATGCAAGCCAGAAGAATGAATCATTCAAGCCAATTTTCTGAAACTCAACTATAGTACTTTCCTTCAATTTTCTCTGCCATTTCTTTGTTGTTGTTCTTCTTGATTTTTTGAAACAGTCTCAGATAGCTAAGGCTGACCTTGAACTCCCGATTCTTCTGCCTTCCCTTCACTAGTGTGTGTAGTTACATGTGCCTTAGTAAATATTTTTTTAAGGCAAGCAGTAGTGTCTATGAAGCAATAATGCTGATAACAAGGAAACAACAGTGTAATCCTAATTAATTTGCTATGAATTGTTCCCCATTTGCCATTATTAGGTTGTTTTATATTGAATGGTTGTCCATGTACTAGAAAAGTGTGTGTGTGTGTGTGTGTGAGAGAGAGAGAGAGAGAGAGAGAGAATTGGCTAGCCTTTAATTTCTCAACAGTTCATTTTTGTAAAAAAAAAAAAAAAAAAAAAGAATGCTGGGTTATCAGCAATATATTTAATAAGTCTGTGATTTACCCAGAATTTCAATTTATTTAATGGAGCTTTTAAAAAATCCTGAATTAATATATTTTTTCTTTGAACTCAAAAGATCCTACCTGACAGTTCACAAAAGCTGAGCAACCTAAAGCAATATTCTAACTTTCGAGGTGTGGGCACGGGTTCAGAGACTGTGATAAAAGACTGAGGGAAAAGGTTAGAATGGAAGAAGCATAAACATAGCCGCAGTAAAAGTCAGCCCCTAGTGATCTCACTTAGAGGCTTCTATCCCCTAAGAATTGTTTGATTTAATCATTCTTACTTCCCATAATTCCCCAAAACACTTAATGTGGGTGGGCTGGATTTTTATTTAACCAGATCTCTCAGTGGGCATATAAACTTTAGACAATAATTCCCTTCTGGGGCTGGGAGCTGAGAGCTTTTTTAATTTGTGTATCTCTGCCACTTAGTGTGTTTATTGTTTCTGTGCATGCTAAAGTACATTAAGCGCTTGGGGAATAGGTTAATGATGGATGAGATGTCCCCATTACTCTAGATGGAATTAATAGTCTAACAGGTGGAATTCACTTCTGTGGTAAGTAGAACATTATGTACAAAATTCACTAGAAAGCCAGGTCTTCGGGGCCCTTCTGAGTTGCTTTGTCTATCCTAGTGGCTCTTGCTCCTAGTTTTGTTTTCAGAGTCCCCCAGCCTGAAAACTTCTTCTGCCAAGATTACCCTGCTCACAGAGAATGTTTAGATTGTGGTAGATTAGTAAACACATTCCTAGCTTTTGCCGAATGCCCTTGGCAAGTAGTATGCTAGGAATGTGTTGAAGAGATGAAGATAATCTACTTTGTACTTACTTCATATGTTTAGAATTAGGGATGCTGATTACAGAATTTTGAGCTGGAAGTCACCATTCAGGTTTTCAGTATCAACCTCCTTGTTATAATAATCAGAACTCATACTGAGCTCAAAACTTTGAGCCCTTAAACAGGTGATGAAGCAATCAGGCGAGGTGGGTGCTTTTGCTCTCTACAGTTTGCATATAAGGCAATTTGATGGCATAATGTTAGGTAACCTTCTCAGGATCTCACAGCTAGAAAGGAGTAGAGCCAGAATTCAAACACAAGTTTGTCAGATTTCAAAGCCTGTGTAAAAGAAGGAAAAGATTTGCCAACTTTTGACGGAGCTCTGACTTGTGTGCACATTTTGCAGTGCCATGGGCCTGCTTCAGCTACTATATGGACTTCCTTCTAAGCATCCCTTTATTTTTCAGAAATACTGTCTTTCCAGATTCATTCTTTTAGGGAGGAATTGCCTTATTTCTGTCTTGCCTCCTTTCTCAAGAGCCTTCAGTAACCTGTGATCAGCTCCTCAGCTCTTCTTGGAACTGTTTCCCAATCCTACTTGTGGCTACAAGATTGGGAGAAGTCAGGACATAAAATTATGGGGCAGAAGTCCCCTGACCACCTGCTTTCTGTTTTGTTCTCTGCAACACAGATTGAAGATGGAGGCAAGGCGGCCTTGTCCCAGAAGATGCGGACTGGTGATGAGCTGGTGAATATCAATGGCACTCCATTGTATGGCTCCCGCCAAGAGGCCCTCATCCTTATCAAAGGCTCCTTCAGGAGCCTCAAGCTGATTGTCAGGAGGTAAGGCACAGGCACAGAGGCCATTGAAAAGTACACTATCATTATCATCAAGAAGACAGGTATTTCATCTGAGCAGAATTGTGCAGACAACTAAAGCAGAATGGACAAAGGGCCTTTGGTTCATATTTTGACACTGCCATACACTCATTGCACGCATTCATGTAAATGCTTCTTGAGAACTCATTTGCTATTCTGAGGATTCACTGACTCAAAACATGCAAGGTACTTCTACTCTGGGCTTCCAGAGCTCAGACTTTTCCTTTTCAGTGGTTAGTTTCCTTTTTGTAAAATCTTATATACATGCCAAAGTTTCTACATCAGTGTTATTATTAAAAAGTGATTATTATAATACATCATATCATATGGTATAAATTATTTACAATATACTATTAGAGGAAAATGCAAATTACCTTCTATGATCTTTCTTTCTCCCTCTGGCTACTGCTGTTTTCCTCCTTTTCTTTTTAGTTAGTCTCAAAAGCAGAGTCTATCCTTCCTACATGTACCTTTTTACCTTCCATTAACTCTAAGATCCCTGTGGTCTGAACTTGGCATCTGTAATTCAAGTGTAATGACTATCAAACTCACAAAATGCTGCCTTATTGTCAGAGCCAGTAGATTATTTTCAGTCTTTATCATATATAACATCAGAAAGGACATTTGATTCAGTTGGTCCACATTATGAAACTCCTTTATGAAACTCTGACTTTTATCATAGTCTGTTTATGTCCTCGTGTCCTAATTTTTGGTTCCTATTTTAACTGGACTCCTTTATTACTTGACCATTACTTTGACCATGCCTTAACTATTGTGGCTTTGGCCATTCCACCTTTTCTAACTTCATTATAATATAGAAATTATTATATGGAAAATTTCACCAGCTCCTCTTGTTTCAATTTGTATCTCTATGTGGATGATTCTGTCTCTTTTGCCCCAGACCATATAATCAGTTTCCTCTTGGACATTTACATTGAGATGTACCTATAGCATTCCAAGTACAGTATGTTACTTCAAGCCTAACACATCATCTTATTGTCCATAAAAGCTTCCTATCTCCATGACACCCCAGCAACCAAGCCAGAAGGAGAGCTAGCATCAGTTCTATTATTGATCTCATGTAATAGTCGATTTATCCAGTCTTTTCCTAAAAGAGATTATATATTAAGAGGATTATATAGCATCCCATTGGTTTACTGCATGATCTTCTGGTACCTAGCATTAAGTCATGCCTTTCCAGATGTAGTAAGTAGTGCTATATACTACATAATAGCTACAACTATCACTGATTCCATTTTGTATGAAGGGTTGCTTTTCCTATCCTAAGGATGGAATCCAAGGCCTTAACTGTGCTAGTCAAGTCTCTTCCACTGTGCTTGGTTATGATTTATATTTTAAGACTTCATGGAGGGATCACTTGATAAGAGTTCTTCCTTATGTGATAGGCTCATGGATGTTACTCCTTTGTTCTGTCACATGGAGATTTGGGTTCCTTGAATAGTGTTATTATTGTGAAGATGAAATGATGTAACTTATACAAAATGCTTTTTTACATAATGATTTTTCCCTTCCAAGTACTAACCAATCTGAACGTGCTTAGCTTCCAAGATAAGGTGGTTTGACCATAGATACAAAATACTCCGTCAGGGAATTTCAGGTAAAGAGAAACATAATCGGGGTAGGCAACACTGTTAGATGGGAAATGTATTAGAACTTCGTGTACACTGTATCCTAGTCTACAGAGTAGGATTTACTTGGAAAACAATTAGGGGCAACCAATATCTGAACAGAAAACAATATTCTTGGTGAGATACTGGTTGTAGAGAGGCAAACACTTTTAGAATATGAATACCATCAGAGAAGTTTGAGTTTCCTCCCACAGATAAGTGTGAGCATTCGGGGTTTTAACCTCTCAGCTTGTCTTCATTCGTTCTTCTAGCACTAGCTGCCACTACAAACCATCACTTAGAGTGGCTATAGTTATAAACTTGGAGATAGTAGGGACCTTTGGTGTTCATGGTGTGAAAAGCTCTGGCTTCAGTACCTGCCTACCTTTTTTCTCCCTTTGCAGCACCTCCCACTTCAGCCCTTTCTGCTGGAGGCATTCAATGCATAATTTATGAAGTGGTGCTGCCCTCTTGTGGAAAACTTAACCTTCCCTTCTGGCCTGCTGTGGGCATGGTGTAGGAAGCTATAGTTCCTACTTCAGTCCCAGTTTCCCCTTCAGTTTATGAAAGAGGTCTTTGTTCTTCATAAATTGGCCCATAAAAGATGTGATGTGCTTATACTTTATAAGTGTTCATCTTATTGACTTAGACATGAGTAAACCATGGCTTTACATGGTTTAAGTAAATCACTGACCACTTAAGTCTTGCCTTAAGTCCTTTGAAGTTCATGAACATTCAAAGAGACTTTAGAAAATGGCTTATTCTGAAAACCCAATCCAACTGTCTCTATCTATCTATCTATCTATCTATCTATCTATCTATCTATCTATCTATCTATTATGTGCACATGTGTGCATGTGTGCAAGTCCAGGGCCTTGTATATGCTAGGCAAGCATCTATCTCTGAGCCTCCTCTTGTCTCACTTTCTTCCAATGTAAGTAATTTCAAGCCATGACATGTCTGACGTGCTCTAAACCTCTCTTGTTTTGTCTTAATTCAATCACTCTTGGTTTCTCACCTGTACTATTTTGAGCGCCTTCCCACTGGCTTCTCAGCATTCAGTTTCATCTCTTTCCAATCAATCCATGTTCCGAAAAGTCATCTTAGCAGGCCACTTTTCTACTTGACAAGAGGTAAAAAAAAAAAATAAGAACCATAATGCTGTGCTGTTTTCAAAAGTTTATTTTATAAGGAAAACTATTAAACCACATTAAAGACATCATAGTCATAAGCTGTTTTGAATATTTTGTTAATTATTTAAGAATTTTAAAGTATTATATTTTGATCATACTCATTTCCCCCTCTCTATTCCCAGATCCATACCCCAATTTCTAGATCCACCCATCTTTGTACCTTCATGGATTTTTAAAATAATTACCAATCCAATTAATGCTGCCTGTACACTCCTGACTGTGTGGTCATCTAGTGGACCATTTTGATCTATTGGGGGTCATACTCTTAAAGAATCTACCTTTTCCTCTCCTAGCACCTATTGAGCACCACCAGCTCCTCAGCTAGGGCTAGGATTCTGTGACTGAGTGACCATTTTGAACTAAAAATCATAATATTTAAATATATGAAGTAAACAATGTTAACACTGTAAAAAGAACAATTATGAAAATATCTCTATTGAAGACATTGATATAACTTAAGTTTGAAAACAAAGAATACCAAAATGCAAACACTTGGAAGAGTTGAAAAACATGTCATTCATTCTAATTAATGCAATTTATAAATATTTTATAGCTAGTTTATTATTTTCAAGTATTCATGGAACATCTAACAATGATTACATGATATGCTGCAGAGAAAATATATGCAAATTTTAGCAGCAGAAGTGACATTGGCTTTGTTTCTGATAATAATGTACAAATTTTACAAATTTAAACAAAAATCTTTAACAGCTTTAATACATCAGAACACTTTGCATGCAAATATCAGATCAGAGAAAAATAGCAAACTAATAAAAATAATAAAGGTGGGAGCATGACTTGTCAAAACTTTGAGATTAGTATTCAGAAGTAAATTTGTAACATTAGATGCTTTATTAAAAATGAAGAATACAATTACATATCTAAGGATCTAATATAATATTGATGCCAAGGGCTTGATTTGGGGGACTAGGAAGATGGATTCAATAGATAAACCTCTACCAAATTTAATCAAGTAAACAAAGATGAATCATAAATAAAATTTAAATGATAAGTGATAAATAACATCAATAGAAATAGTTTCTGGAGTTAACTACAGATTACAATGACTATATTTTAGGAAATCTTGAAATCACAGACAAATTTAACATATCTACTTCAGTTTTGAATGCCAAAATTATGAGAAGCTGTATAATAAAAGGATTTTGAAAACAACACTAATACCCAAACAGAAATTTCCAGAAGTAATTGGGTTCACATACTTTGAATTGGTGAATACCTTCAAAGTTTTTGCAAAAGCCTAGACTCTATCACAAGGTTATAAATCTGAGAATGTTGCAGAATTATTCAGGTTGTTTTTGAAGCCAGCATTACTTTGGTACTAGAACCCAATGCACTGTTCCCACATAGGATCCTCTAATTATTGAGTTTTGATACAAAGTACATAAATATGAGCCTATGAAATATAATTTAGAACCATAGGATAACAGTTCATTTCAAGTGCCAAAAAGATAGTTTATGAAAAAAGGTAAAATCTTGACTCATACAGACTTAGAAATGAACATATGTTGGATTTTAACTCTAATGAGCAAACTGTAAGGTGTTGGAATCAGTTTAAAGGCGAAGTCAAAGAAAAACAAATTTAATTTAAAGATAACACTAGACTGCAATAACCAGTTAAAAGCTACACAAAGAAAGACCTCCCACTCACAGTATCACTACATACGTAAAACACTTGACAGTGTCCTTAAAAAGAAATATGCATGTCATATAAAGGCCATATATAAATGACTTTTCAAAACAAAATTTCCACTGAAAATGTGCACAAATAATTTTGATTATGTGAATAGCTAAAAGACATTGCATAAAGTGTAGTTAAATAACTGATGATACAGATCCTTGGTCGAGCACTTGCCTGCCATATGTCAAGCCCCAGGTTCAGTTTTCCATTCTCAGTATCACGAAGCAAAACAAAGAAAAGCTCAGTAGTAGAGTGTCTACTTAGCACAAGGCCCTTGGCTCAGTGCCCAGTAGTAAAATCAATAAACAAACAAACACACAAACTAAGCCTAGAGGGCAAAGGAAGAAAAGAAAAATAATGGATAAAAATACAATATTGTGATAGGTTTTTGTTGTTGGATTTGTTTTTTGTTGTTGTGTTTTCTTCAATTGTACTATTTTGTTTTGCCACATGTGGTGGCCTATGCCTATAATCCCAGTACTTGGGGTTGTGGGACTTGGAAGTGGAGACAGGAGAATTAGGAGTTCAAGGGCAGCCTTAGATACATAGTGAAGTCAAGAACAGCCTAGGCAACATGAGACTCTTGTCTCAGAAAAAAACAAACAAAACAAACAAATCCTAGAAATAATAAGATGAGCAGTAATCTTCACTTGCCCTGGTCTAGTTACTCCTCTACTTTGTTGGGATATCCTTTGTTTTTTTGAAATTTACAGCAGTCCTTTATTATTCTATTTTCCTTATAAGTATTATCAGTCAAACTCCAGATCATGTTTCCGTTTGTATGATGCCCTTTTGCATCTGATTCCTGGTCATCTTTTCTATCACAATTTAAGATGCCATATGAGAAACTTCATTGTTCTTTTAAAGGGCCACACACTTCAGTTTTGGGTAGTCATCTTAAGGAAGACCTCCTTCTGTATCAAGAACTTGCTCTCCTGATTGTACAATGGAACTTGCCAACCTCTTCCCCCTTTTTGAAACAAACTCTTACCCAAGGTGGTCTTGAACTCATGATCATCCTGCCTCAGCCTCCAAGGTCCTGGTATTATAGGCATGCAGCACCATAGTTAGCTCTTACAAGCATTTAAGCCAGCAATTATTTATTAAATGCCCGTCTTTTGCTTGAGTCTGCAAACTCAATCATGAAGAACATGGTTTTAGTCCCTGTTCTCATTGACCCCTGATACCTACAGTCTTTCTTGTTCAGGGTTCCTCAGTCACTGAACAGAGAATATAGTTTGTGACTATTATTTCAATTTTTCTAAGGAAGATGCATAGATCCATTAGAGAGAAATTAATTATATGATAGATGTTTTAGAATTGGTATTCATTTGTGAATATCACATAGGAAGTTGTTACAAATGCATTTTATTGGGTGCTATATTGGGTCTAATGAGTGAAAACTCTTGGTTAGTGGGAGCTCTTCCAGTTACATATTTTAATCACATTTCTAAATGAAAAGCCAACAGTTTGAGAAACACTGCCTTGAGGCATCAGGGTTCATTCTCCAGAATCAGTGGAGAAAAACTAAATGCAGCTCTACAGTAACAACTTCTTCTCTATTCAGATTAAAATTCGTACATTCAGAAGACCAATACAGTTCATCACACAGGAAATTCAAATTCTGGCTTTCTAAGCTGCATATGAAACCTGTTGATGAAGGGCTGGTCCAAGGGAGGGTACAACACATGGCTAGAATCCCTGCAGTGGGAAGTATAGATCTAAACTCATCCTCTAGCCTCGTACTCCCCGCCACCAGTAGTAGTTGATAGCACCACCATCTACTCAGACATTCAAGTGAGAAACACAATAGTCCTTTAGTCTTTGCTGTCTGTCACCGAGAGCTCTATTTGCCCTTTAGACAGTTCCAGACTGTTCACTCTTTATTTTCTCTGTGACCAGTCCTTCCTTGTCTTTTCTCTGAACTATTTATTATCCTCTCAGTTGTCTTAGATCTGTCTACTAAGGTGTTAGTACAAAGATGAGTCCAGAATACTGATTCAATTATATCCATCCCCTGCTGAAAACTTCTCTGACTTTCCTTGTTCAGAGGGCAGCTAAGACAGTGAGCTATTTATCCCCACTCTGCTCACACTTGAACTTCGCCTAGCATACTTGGTTGTTTGTTTATTCTGAAGCAACGAAGTTTGCAAGAATCTTGGATTTCATGCTGATTATCAACTGTATGACTCTTGATTTTCTACTTCTTACCAGAACTGGCCATTTTCAGTTCTTTTTCTAGATTCCTTCACATTAGTATTCACAAGCTTGAAAGCAGAGCCCTGGGGTAACCATTTCTAGAACACCTTTTCTGACACCAATGGTTGATTCAAGTAGCCCTCCTCTGGCTCCTATAGAATTTTAGTCAGTATCACAATGCATTGAAATAAACTGCTAGTGTATTTTCCCCACAGGATTATACCAGGGTTTAGTAAGCTAGTCTAATTTACCACCTGTTTATTACAGCCGCTAACTGAGTATTGTATTATTTATTTGTATTTCTTATTATTATTCTTTGAATATTTCATATATGTATATGATATATCTTGATCATAACCACCCCTCACATTTTCCTCTAACTGCCCACCCAGGACCCCATTATCATATCTCCCTTCCAGTTACATATTTCCTTCCTTCCTTTATGTACATAGGTATAAGATCATATACTAGGGCACGAGGAACCTACCTACCAGTGGCCACACCTCCCACCTCCTGAAGAAAAGTGACTATCCATCTCCTAGCAGCCATTAACTGTTCAAAGATCTTCTCAGCTTAGGTTGGGGCCTCCAGAGCTTCTTTCCCTTTCATTACTGGAATTTCCAACTGGCTTGCTCATGTGAAGATCTTCTGCTCATGTGAAGATCAGCTGCCCTGAGTTCATCTGTGCAACAGCCATATCAAATCCAGAGGCCAGCATTTCCCTACATATCTCTTCATCCTCTGGTTCTTACTTTTTTTTCTGCCCCATCTTTTGCAATGTTTCCTAGTCTTTGCGGGCAGAGACATTGTTGATATAGGTCTCCTGTCTATGGTTGAGCACACACAGATTCTTTTCCCAATATTTCAACAGTAATGAGTCTCTACATTAACTCTGATCCACATAATAAGAAGCTTCTCTGACCAAGGTTAGAAGCAGCACAAATCTGTGGACATAAACATAAATATTTAAAAGGCAGTTTACCATTTAGAAAAATAACATCAATATGTTCTGCCCAAGGGCCTATGAGTTCCCTAACATGGGTTTTCACCCATGTCCAAATGTACTTCATCCATGTATATAATACCAGGTATGAATTCCCTCCTGTGGAGCAGGTAAAAAACCCAATTATGAGACTCATTAGTTAGCCCTCATAAACCGTCTTGCAGCTATGACACCAGTGCGTACATCTTGCCTGGCAAATTAGTATTGTAGCATACAGAGTCCAGAGCTGTACAAAATAATGTCTTTTCTCCCCCAGCAGCCTGCAAAACACCTTCCAAAACTACAAATGCTTGCTAACAGAGAGCTTCCTTGTCAGTTCAAGACTGATTTTCTGTGTCCTGCAGCGGATGTGTATGATGCCTTCAGCAATATGGTGTTACTATCTAGTTATAGAGGTGACCTAAAGCTAACGGTAATAGCCTGTGTTGTTTGGGATGCCTCTGGGGCCTCCCTGACCAATAAATCATAAGCAAGTATAACCCATATGGTTCAGAAATTTTCTGACAGCTAGGCTACAAGAATCATGAAGGGTGAGGATAGTCTTTATTCGTTGTTGTGCCTTTATCATGTAGTGCTAGTCATAGCCACTTCCCTGTAGCAGACTATGTTAAAAAAAAAAAAAATCCTTGAGTCTTTTCTATGTCCCTATAGCAAGATGTAGAAAAAAAATTCTCCAATCTACTTTGGTTTATAAAACTTAAATATAAAAATGGACATGTATATCATACCCTATTCCAAAGGCTCTGGAACCATTGTGGAAGGGGGGGGGGACAAAAAAATTATAAGCCAGAGGTCAGGTTCTGGGCATGCCCAGAACTAAACATTATCTTCTGGCTATGACAGGACTATATGCAGTCATGAGCTCACAGCAGCAGTGTTTGCCTGCACAATTGCCACACAGCATCAAGTCAGTCAACATTCCAGTGTGGAGTCGGGAGGGGATGATGAGCCCCCACCCTAGCTGAGAAGCTGTTGACAGTTGATGGCTTCTGGGCACTGGAGAGTCAGTTTTCTTTAAGGGTGTGGTCCTGGATAGGTCTAGCATGATGATATGTCACCCATAACAATATGTGTAGTACAAAATTGGACTCAACGCATTATAGAAAAAAGAAGGTAAGAATTAGGAGTGGATGGTGAAATAGAAGGTGGATCTGGGAAAAGCTGGGGGTTAGGAGCAGGAGTAACAGGATCAAAATACATTGTATGCACATATGAAATCCCCAAAGAATTAATGAAAATACTGTATTTTAGAAAATGAATATAAAAATACATTATATGTTTATACTTTTATAAATATTTAGTATCTGTCCCTTTACAAAATAAAAAAACTTTGAGGCTCTGTATTTTGGTTAAAAAAGAAAAACCGAAGAGTTTTGTGCATGGCAGGCACTCGATACCACTGAGCCTCAGACCTTGAACTTGCCCATCCTTTCTCTTTGCTATGTTGCTCCTCCATCCAGAAAGTTTTCTACACTTCTTTGATAAACCAGAGACTGGCCATACACCAGAATGAAGCTTCAACCAAAGGGGCTATGTTGTTAGAAGTACTTGCAATTCCTATTTCATGTATGTCTACTGGGTTGTACTCCAGAACCCTACGGAGACCTACAATGAGGAAGGGCTTTCCTATGGCCATGGAACTCAAAAAGGATGACGTAGCACTAAAAGCCACAACTTCTATCTGCCAATTGGCCTTTCTAATATTTCAGGAGGTTTTCAACACCTTTGCTATCTCCTCTAGGGAGCCTTCCTGCACTTGAGAAACACAACTCCTTCCTGTACCTACAGTAAGCCTGGGATTCAATCTTTTACCTTAGCTTGGACAACTCTGGATTTAGAAGACTGCCAGGTCCTTTCCCCAGCTTTTTACTTCTTCCTGAGCTCCAGATTTTCATTCCAAGTTGTGCATTACCTCCGTCCTGATAGCCCATTATACCACCCCATGGCATTGTTCCCATCTCTATAAGTCAAACTCACAACGAGAGAGAATCTCTTCAATTTCTTTTTATACCCCCAGTCCTTTCTGAGTTCCTTCTGCAGTGTTTCTAATATCCATGTCATCCATCTCCTTCACCTTCTTCCTACTATTGTCTGAGACTCATTACCTCTTATCTGGATGCCCTCCAACCCATTCTTTGCACTTCTGCCAAATTAATCTTCCTAAAGTACATCGAAGTATTTATTTCAATCAGCAATAATTGTTCTTCGGGTAAACCTCATGAGTTATGAGATCTCTATTGTGCCAGCCTGGGTCATGTAATTCCCTTTCTCAAATATGCCCCAATTGTCTTCAGAAATAAATACAAGTACTCTGTCCTAACATAAATGCTCTAGAGCTGGATACACATGAGTTTTTTTTTTTTTTTTCTATCTTGTCTTCCTGGAATCCAAAAGAGTGCAACTTTCCCTTTGCACATTCTTTTACCTGTGCTGTGCTGGGGCTCTTATTGTCCTCTTCTTGGAAAATACTTCTCCAATTTCTACTCCCCTTGTTGTGGTATTGTCAACCTGTCATCCTTTTCCCTCCTGATTCTTTTTTCTCTAATGCTACAAACCTGCATGGGTTCCTCCCATTTTGGAAATATGTGTTCACCTTTAAATGTATTTAAAAAAAAAAACCTGTCTCTTTGCGTGCCCCTATAAACATAAATAGTTCACAGTAAATCTAGTTTTTCCCACTCAGATTTCTATGTTGAATTGGTCCAGTCCTGCTCATTTTTATCTGCTGAAAGTTTCTCCCACTTTCTTTTTCTCATTTGTATAGTGAAACAGCTTCTTAGCATATTAACCTATCTCCAGTCTTATCATTCTCTTTACCTCCTAAATTTAATCTTTGTGTTACAACCAGAGTCATCTTTGAAAAGCAAATCTAGTGATGAACTCATTGCTTGTCAAAACCACCCAAGGTTGCCCATTATGTTCAGGATAAAATCCAAACTCCTTAACATGGTTGAACGGGCCTCTTCATTTCCTGTATCTCCGCCATCTGTGCAGAAGCTTGCACTCTAAGTTACAGCCACTTTCAACTGCTCATACTTCTCCAGGTCTAGCGTCATTTCTCATATGCCTTGGCCTTTTTCACATCTGCTCCTTCTATTCAAAATCATGACTCTTCTCTTCTCTGCTTTGCTTACTCTTACTCAACCATTCCGAATCAATTTTAAGCTTTCCTTAGCCAGTGCAGCTTTGAAATGTATTCTGTTTTCTCATATAGACAACACTTCTGGTTTCCTGTATTAAGGACTATGATAGCATGCTTGCTTGTCTGTTTTCCCATGTGAGTTTTGGGCACAATCTATATGGTGATCATTCTTGTATCTTCATCATGACCATAGCAGTGCCTAGAAAATTGATTACATGTTGAGCATGTATTGCTAAGTGAATTGAAAGTATGTGTGTCAAGCAAGGAAACTGAGGGTCGGTGTTATAAAAAGTAGAAGCCAAGAATATCAGGGGTGTTGAATTTCTAGGTATACAAATACTTGAAAGTTGAGGTTGTACATTCAGTAAAGGAAAGATATGAATCAAATGTAAGTTAATAATTCCATAACAGGCTAGATGGAGTTATAAGACATTAATAGTGAGCATTGCACTGTGACACTTGTTTTTTCCAAGATAAGGTTTCTCTGTGTAGCTATGGCTATCCTGGAACTCACTCTGTAGACCAGGCTAGTGTCAAATTCACAGAAATCCTCTTGCCTCCACTTTCCAAATGCTGGGATTAAAGGTGTGCACCATTACTGCTTGGATTATGTTTGTTATATTATAAAGAAGGGAAATAATTTAATGTTGAAGGTGCAGGATTTGAACCATATAAGCACTCCAAGTAGAAATTATCATAGATACTTGCAACTATGGTTCTTGAATATAGTAAAGAAGTTTGTACTCAGTAATTAGATGGTAATTGAAGCCACAGAGATGGATGAGATTTTCCAAAACAGAAGTAAAAGAAAATAAATTGAAAAAGTCTAGTACTTAATGCTTGGTGACATATATTTATTAGCTAGGCACAGGGAGAAGATCCTTTAATTAATATGAGGATAATTATTAAATTCATATTCTATCTATGCCAAGTACTATTGTGAAAAGTGAGGATACAGCAGTGAACAAACTAATCTTTCCTCACATGAATCTGATCTTCTAATGGAGATAGATAAACAATTACCATAGGGAAGCAGATATATGATAGTAGTGATAGGTTCTATGAAGGAAAATGAAGAAGTTTAAGAGCACAGAAATTATTAAGATAGAGATGCTACTTGACTTCAGCAATAGTGTTGGGTTTAGTGTCTGCATTGCATGTGGGATGGATCCCCACGCGGGGCAGTCTCTGGATGGCCTTTCCTTCACTCTCTGTTCCACTTTTTTGTCCTTGTGTTTCCTCTGGACAGAAACATTTCTGGATTAATAATTTTGAGATGGGTGGGTGTCCCATCCCTCCACTGGGGGGTCATGCCTATCTACTGGAGGTGGTCTCTACAGGCTCTTCCTCCCCTTTGTGGCCTATTTCGGCTAAAGTCATTCCTGTTGGGTCCTGTGGGAACCTCTTGCTTCCTTGGCATCTGGGACTTTCTAGTGGCTACCCCCCAGTTCTCCCCCCGGCCCCGCTACATATTTCTAGTCGATTTCCTGACCCTCTGGACTTCTGTCTCTTCCAATACCTGATCCTGTCCCTCTTTCCCTCCTCCTTTCTCCCTCCCAGATCCCTCTCTCCCTCTCTCCCTCCCTCTAGCTCCTGTGATTATTTTTCCCCCTTCTATGTAGGATTGAAGCATCCACACTTTGGTCTTTCTTCTTCTTAAGCTCCATATGGTTTGTGAGTTGTACCAGCACCTGACCAATACAGATGCAGATACTCACAGCCAACCATCAGACCGAGCCCAGGGACCCTAAAGGAAGAGCTAGGAAATGGACTGAGGAGCCAAAGGGGGTTGCAACCCATAGGAAGAATGATATCAACTAACCAGACCACCCAGCACTCCAGAGATTAATCCACCAACCAAAGATTATGCATAGAGGGATCCATGGTTCCAGATTTATATGCAGCAGAGGATTGCCTTATCTGACTTTGTAGGAGAGGAGGCCCTTGGTCTTGTGGAGCCTTGATGCCCCTAGGTAGGGGGATGCTAGAGTGGTGAGGTGGGAGGGGGTGAATGGCTGGAGGAGTACCCTCATAGAGGCAAAGGGGAAGGGGAGGGGGGATGTGATGGGGAGTTTGTGGAGGGGTAACTGGAAGGGGAATATCATTTGAAATGTAAATGAATAAAATGATTAATAAAAAAGATAGAGATGCTAGAGGCAACAGTAATAGAAACTTTAACTAGGCCAGGGATGGTCCCTCTGCAGGTGTGTGGGGCGTGTGTGTGTGTGTGTGTGTGTGTGTGTGTGTGTGTGTACATGGAGGCCATAGGTTAAAATAGGCATTCCTCTATCATTCTCCACCTTATTTTTTGAGATAGGATCTCTCACTAAACCCAGAGCTCACCAGCTGGTTAGATGGTCTGGCCAGAGAGCTTTAGGGATCTACTTATTTCCACCTGCATGCTAGTGTTATAGACATGTGCCCCCATCCTTGACATTCACATTGGTCTGAGTGAGCTGAACTCAGATCCTCTTGCTTGCATGTTAGGTATGTTGCCAACTGAGCTATCTTCTCAGGCTCTATCTGAAGATTTGTAACTGAAAATTTAAATGATGAGAAAGATACAGTTCTATGAAAATCTGTGGAGAAGAACATTTATAAGGTAGAAGAATGTCAAGTATAAAGACCTCTAAATGTAGGAAACAGTATCACCAAAGCTTCAGACAAACAAAAAACATAACAAGAAAATTGAAACTGGAATACAGTAACCAAGTAAATGAAATATGAAGACAGTTGAAATTGAAGAGGTAATCAGAAATACACTTGCATAAGGACTTATAGGGTCTGATAAGAATTCTAAATATTTTATAATGGGGGGCATGTTGTTAAAGGGTTCCAAACAGGACAATGTTAAGATTGTTCTGGCTACTGTATAGAAAGAGGAAGCAGGGAGAGGGAACATCAGAAATCTCTCAGGAGATTAATTGCAGTGATTCAGGTAGAAGATGGTGGTTGGTTGACTTAAATTTTGTCAAAAGATGGCGAAAATTATTAGGATTTACAATTGGTTTCAGAGGACTTGTTGATAGGTGAAATGTGAGTTGGACAGGGTTATGGCAAAGAATGAAAGGTAAAGGTTTAAAAAGTTCCTCAATCTAGTCTTGAATAACTGTATGGTACCAGTTACTAAGGCAGAAAAGACTGGAGAGTTTAGAAACACGTTTGATGGGGGTGGGAAGGTCAACCTAATTGTTTGAATTCTATGCATATTAAATTGGCAAGTCTACTAATATTAAGTAATAGAGATATCTAGAGCTCAGCTCAGGAAGTGGGTCAAAATTGAATATCCAAATTTTGGACTTACTCTAATCACCAAAGATTTGAGAGTAGATATATCAGTAATGGATTAAATATAAACAGCAAAGAAGAGACATTATTGCACATCCCTTAGACAGGTTGAAAAAAGTAACAGAAAAGAGTAAGTTGAGACAGGAAGATGCTACAAAAACCCTCATAGCTCTAATGAACATACTGATTTAAAAATAAGGGTATGCTCAGATGTGTCATTTTTGGGGATACACCAATTCTGAGAATTTACTATTGATTTTGGCAACATAAAGGTTATTAGCATCTTGGACAATGGAATTTGGAGACAGAGGCCTAAATGGATTGTTTGCTAAACTAATGGGAGGTAAAGAAATGAAGTATTAGTTTAAGAGGCAATTGGAAGAAATATACAAAAATTCTATTTGCCAATTATTACAATTACTCATTTTTAAAAAGAGAGAAGTTTTCTTTTAAACCAACAACCATAAAGTATCTAACTGCTAATGAGACTAATTTCATAGAAACAGATAAATTGATGCTTTAGAAAGGAAGAAATAACAACAGCAAGGTCTTTCAGAATATTAGAAGTAGAAAAAAAAACCATTGGTAAATGAGCACAATTTACTTTTCATGCAAGGCAAGGAAGGGTTAATCACTGACATGGTGATAGGGAGAGACCTCTTTATATTATATTGCTTCCGATTTTTAATTAAATAAAAGGGGATACCATCAGCCAAGAGTTTGGAGAGTAAAGAGGTTTAAAATGATAGAAAAAAGGCAGTTAGACATGGAGGAAAAAAAGTAGAAGAGGGTGGTATCATGCAAGCCAAGGGCGTGGGAAATAGAGATTCATCAACCACTACTGTCAATTCAAGTATTATAGTCAAGTTAGATGAACACTGAAAAATATACTATTGGGTTGTGGAATTCAGAGGTTATTAGTTGGTTTTAGAAGAAAAGCTGTTGTTAACATATTAGGAAATGAAATGTGAGTGGGCTGGGTGTGTAAAATTAGTGGTATATCACTTCCCTAATACCCACAAACCCTTGATTTCATCCCCAGCACCTCTCCAAAAGAAGAGGCAATTGAAGGTGGAGGAATTACACATGTAGACAATTTTTGTGGTATAGGGAGTGGGTGTTAGGCATTGGGCATGATTGGTGAATACTGTACCACTGAGCTACATTCGCAGATCAACAGTCCTTCTACAAGTGGAAAATGGCAGAAGTAAGCTGCAGAGCGGAATCTACTTATATCATGTATTAGACTGAGTTTCCTGAGGAAGAGTGACCTACCAAATCATAGTCCTTCTATAGCCACTTGCCCAAGATAGGACTCTGCTGGTTTCCAACAGATATTAGTATGAAAGTGAATACATTCACAAATCCTGTACCATATAAAATCAACAGAATCTCTTAAAGTGTCTTGTGAGAAACTGTTGTGCCTCTTTCAGAAGATGTGTTTGAAAGAAGATATATTGAAAGACGTATTCTTTTACTGTAGAAGAGCAAAGCAGTAGAGATGACAAGAGATAGTTCAAATATAATCTAGGGCCTCTAGTACATACCTTCTCCTAGAAAAAAAATACACATCTGACAAGTCTAACCCAAGAACTACAAGGGATTAGTTGGTGTTTCTCTGCAGAGAGTAGGAAATACTGATACCCAGAGCTGTATTGAGTTACAGTTTCCCCTCAGAGTAGCTTAATGGCCACAGTGGATGGAAGAGGAAGTGTATAATAGGCTTATATCTGTATTTGAGTGTATAAAGTCAGCCACAAATAGGAATTGCATTGGAATAGATCAGGGTAGGTCAGATCATGGATAGAGGAAATAGACACAGTTGTTTAAACTAACTCTCAGAGAAACTGAATCTTGACAGCAAAAATAATTCTATGTTGTGGGCTAAACTTGGGAAGAAATACTGGAATGCCACTGGTCATTTTTAATTATTTAAAATGTAGAAAAAAGGACTCT
>JAJTUV010002457.1:0-164632 GCA_021653895.1 Mastomys natalensis
TTTGCAATCGCAAGAGGTTTATTTCAGGGCAAATGAACATGTTGATGTCAAGACTTGTAACCCACACAGGGACAGAGGAGCTTTGACCCCTATCTTGGGGAGTGTAGGATATTTAAAGGAAAAAAAAAAAAAAAACACAAACCAGGGGGAGCGCTGGGCAATATCAGTGGAAAGTCTCAGCCTATAATTCAGTGTGTGATAGGGTTCAAGAAACAATCATGGGAAAGTACAGTTTTTTTCTCAAGACTCAATCTTATTCAACCATATCATCTACCTTGTGATCAGCCAACTTCTTGGATCACAAAGCACCAGAACTACTAGCTGACCTGCTCTCCTGGCTCTATTTTACTGCTAGTCTGCTAGAAGTAAAAATTCTGTTAACCCTTCAGCACCACTGCTTCTGCAATTGTTTTGACACAAGAAGTTAAGACAGCTACTTTTGTTAATCATTTGGCAAAAAATGTTACTAATGTGTTGAGAATTCAAGAGGATTTTGATAGGCATTTGTAACATTGGATCAATGCTCTTTATCCTACTCAGATTATTGGACGAAGGTTCAGAGTTTAAGAGTAAAGAGCCATCTCGAGTGTCATGCCAAATAACAATTGAGTTGTGCTACTTCTCAAATTTACAATGATAGTCATTATAATTAGGAAAAAGTTTAAAGACACTTGCAAGGTATTTGGCGTAATTCAAACAACTCTCTGGATGTTTTAACTTTGCATAGTATGATTATGAATTTAAGAAATGCTGCTCTGCTGAGCATTGATGCTGCAGATAATACTGATAAAATTATCCATGGCTTAAGGTCAGTATTTCCATTTTGGTCAAGCATCAAGAATCACATATATAGTTTGATCATGCTAGCCCTTTTTGTCCTGGGATCACTTTGATTCCTGCACATTGTATGAAATCTTGTCTTTAACAACATCAACACATTGACAGCCAAAGTACATGACTTGAAACTGAAAATAGATCCCTAGACAGAGTTATTAATTTAACAGAGCCTTACCAACCTAAGACATAAGTGCATTGCTTTTATAATGCATATTCCACGATGGGTAAGGAAGGCATTCTTGTCAGAAAGTCCTAAGACAGACTCAGCCTTGTTTATGAAATAAAAAGGGGGAGATGTGGAGAGCTTTTGGGCCTGCTTTAAAATCTGATATTGGCCAAGGACAAGGAAGTTGGCTTCAAGAGGGAATCTGACATTAGGCTAGAGCAAAGAAGTAATTTTGGGCAGGACTCTGAGTCTCAGACTAGACCAAAGAAGTAATTTTAGGCAGGAATATAAATATTAGGCCAGAACAAAGAAGTAGGGTTCAGGCATGAAAATGACTTTGGACTAGGACAGAGAAATAGGCTCAGATTATTTTGGTCTTCCTGATAAGCCCTTAGAAACAGTGATCATGGGAGTGATCAGGGAATTTTGTTTATTGTCTTGGTTGTTCTTTGACTATTTGTGTTTATTGTCTTTCTTGTTCCTTGATTATTTGCTAGTTCCTCAATCTAGAACTGACCTTAATATTTGCATGTAATTAAAATGGTATAAAAGCAAAAAGGGATGGGATAGGGGACTTATGGGGGAGAGGAAATGGGGAAACATCTGAAATGTAAATAAATAAAATATCCAATTAAAAAAAAAAATCCCGAAGGAGCCTCCAGTTCACAATTTTCTATTTAATTACAAAAGCTTGGGTATTCCAGGGTCTTCTAGAGGGTCCAATGTACCCAATATATAACTGATACTTAGCTAATTGTTGTAATTACTGTTAATATCTCCCTGTGTTACAGCCATTGTTCCACACAGACTGGATCTTCTGAAATCCATTCTAGGCAGGGAGTATGGTATTCAACAATGGCTCTTAGAATTTGGGGGTTCTTTTGATCTCGATATTTTTGTTAATCTTTTATTTGGAGGTCTTCACCCTCTTTTCCACTATCAAGGAGTAAGTACATTTAAATCTTCTAAGATGTCCCTACCCAGCCTTATTAGTCACTAGGGGTCTAATAGTCCCACTTGTCCCATCTGAGTCTTCCCATTTATAAAAGTCTTGGGTATGTATGAGAGAGAGACCACCTACTCTCATCAGTTAAGGACAATGTGAAGTGACTTCAACTTGTCTAAGGATGGTCTTATCTGTTCCTGTGTCTTTTAGGCATTTAAAACTTCTATTGTCTATTTTATTTAAAGTTGAAGGTAAGATTTCTCTAATAGGTTTGTGACCCAGTGAACTTGTGGGTCTTTCTTTTTTACCAATGTGGCTAAGGGTTGACCCACATGGAGTTCAAAGGTGGCAGGTATTTGCTGTCTTTATCATATTTACATTTGCAGTTCCTTTTCCTGTGGAAGCCCTTCCTGCATAGGGGAGAGAGGGATTTAGGAGTTTTAAGAGCAGTTGAATCACTTTGGGGTGGACAGCAGTCTCCTTTCCAATGTCTGTTTTCCCCTGAGGACTTAGCTGGTTGAGTATTCTTATCCATGAGCTATTGAGTGAAATCATTCAATGATAGTCAACGAGTAGTTAGTCTGGTTTGAACATTTTACTGAAAGTACTCTCAGGCCTAGAGCCTTAGCAGGTAGGAGTGTAAACCCCACATAGTTTGGGTCACTTTCCTTCCTTATTCTCAATGTATGTTTCTGTTTTCTCCACTATGGTCATCAAATATGTTCTATGTACAATTAAGTGCCTCTAGAGACCAACCTGGAAGCTCCTAAGTATTCAAAAATGCTAGGACTAATACTAGTAGGACGTCACTTCCATCATTTCAGTTATTTGTGAAAACAGGCAAGCTTGCTCAGAGACAGGCAATGAGAAACCAATTGTCATCTCTCAATAGAGGAATCATAAACTGATTTTCATCTATGTTTAATTCATCACAGTTGAAAAGACAGGAACTTGGAAGCTTTGTTTCTGTTAAGCTTAGGAGTATAATGTGAGGAATCAATGTGATCATAATCAAAGGGAAGTTCACAGAAAGATCAGCTGTCATAGCTATGAAGCACAGTTTAAGGCCTACTGCTATGCTAAGACTTTTAAAGCCTTCTCTTTCAGCCTTGCTGTTGGTATTTGAGCAAGTTATATAACTTTTTCCTGTTATTTTGTTTTAATTTTGAAAATAGAACATTAGTATCTGTAATTAGGGTTGAGAGGCTTTTTAATGCATGTAAGCAGTAACACAATAAAAGAACTGAAGAATCATCCCTGGAACATGGTGAATGATCTGGGAAAACAACAGTTCAGCACTGGTGTACAATAAATTTCTTTCCTGCTGTTGAGGAATATTCACATGCAATCCTGAAGAAAAACCTCACTCATTTGCCTTATAAAGATATTAACAAATTAATACATTTATTTTTCTCCTGACAAACTAATGGTGTTCACAAGAAAAAGGGATTCATGTTTACAGATTGCTTTGACAGAATGTCTCTAGGATCAGGTATGGTAAAGTTAACTAGAGTACATAGATGTATAGAACAAGACTCCCTGGAAAATGCTATGCAAGATTTCTGGAAGGACATCACTTTGGACCTGAAATACTGAACTTTAACTGCAGGCAAGAAAATGTAGTTTTAAGTTTAAGGTAGAATAGAAGGAGCTATGCATTCTCTTCATAATATTCTAAACGCATCTGGGATTTGTCTATGTCTCATGAGTGCCAGTGCCCTTGAAAGTGTATTAACGAGCAGCATCTATAAATCAGGTGTATTTGACTTGGCAATCTTATTCTTTGTATTAAGTCATAATCAACAGATTCTAATTAAAACAGTTTCTATGATAATATACATTTCTAATCCCTTAGTTTTTCCCCATGAAAAAATAAGAAGAAAAAGTGATTTTTAATGTTTTCTGGCTTTCTCATCTTTATACTTCAAATTATGAGGGCAGGGTATATCATTCTTTTATGGGTCACTATAGTATCATGGAACATAACTTCATTATATTGCTGATGTGTTTTAGTTTCTTCAGCTAGTTACTATACTTCAAAATGGTGCAAAAAGAACAGTTGGCATATTAAGGGAACTGTTTCTACAGTTTGCTGAGTCATATACTTGTTTATTATGTTAGCTAAAATTTGAAACAAGGCCTTGATTTAAGATATATGCAAGTACATTTCCCATGTATTCTGGGCTATGAATAAGTCCAAATGGTCTTTTACTCTAAATGCAAGTTCCTCTTTTTGGTTTTTAAATTTGCATTCATGTTTGCATGTGGGTATGCCAGAGGTCTGAAATTCTCTGGTGTTCAAACAAAAACGTACTGATTAAATCCAGTTGGGGGGGGGGGGAATCTCCAGCTGCTCTAGATATGTAATTTATGATGTCTTTGCATCCATTTACAAAAATATCATATGAGGAGACAGGAAGCCCGCAGAGGTTACCTGCCTCATATCTCATCCTTTGCCAATAGCCTTGAACTATTGAATACCAATGTCCCCTGCAGAAGATATATAAGAGGTCTCTGCTTAACTCTGTGGGCTTCCTTGGTATCAGTAAAAAAAAAAAAAAAAAAAAAAAAAATCAACTATGTAAGGACTAAGTCTGCAATCCTTTTACAGTTTAGAAAGGACTCCTGGATGTGGAGATTTTTTTTAGCATGGATGGAATAGACACACTGACAATGCTACAAGGTACTACTTACTTAGAGAATATGATTGCACAAATAAAACATAGATTCACTGAGGATGTATAAAGGCAAAAATCAATATTGTCAAGAACCTGAAAACAAAAATATCCTGGATATGTTGCTCTGCTGAGACATACATAATAAAGAATAGTCTCTTAAACAATGATATTTTACAGATTTACCTCATTTGTCCTGTCTGGTGACACTTTGATGGGCTGGACAAATAGTGCTCCTTTGAATTTTATAACTGAGAAATCAAGATTTGCAGATATTGATAGACCTCAGCTCATGTTGTAATAGGTGTCATAACAATTGAGGATATTTTTATCCTTAGACCATGCCTACCAAATAAAAATCAATTGCCATACAAATAGGATGAACAGTCAACAGAATTCAACTGAAAAAAGTTGTGTTGTAGTACAGTTGTACGTGCATTGAGGGAGCAGAATGATGACAGAGATATTGTCTCTATCTTCTTCCTTTGAGGAAAGAAAAGCAGTTTTCTTTCATGTAACCTCAGTTAAAGGCAGTGGTTTGGTTTACCCATGTTATAAATAATATAAATTAGACATGCTATGTATATGGATGCTAGAAAATGGAATAATTTCTATTCTATTTGCACAGGTGCCAAATCATCACAATTAAGAATGATGCTTTTTCTTGTCTGAAAATGAGTGGAATTATGATTTAGTTCACTGGTGCATTTAAACCACTTCTAGTCCAATATGACAAGTGGCTTCCCATTGGAATCTGGCATAAATATTTAGAGAAGAAATTGGACTTGCTGCTAGTAGATATTATTATCACTGTATGAAGACTGGGTGCTTGAACTAAGAATGGCTTTCAAATGCAAGTTTGCCCTTCTTATGTAAATCAGGCCTGGGAGTGCTCATCTGTTTCTCCTCAGTACACACAAAGCTTCACTGCAAGGTCCAAGGAGCATTCATAGTCTCCAGCTGTCTTGGCAATAGGAATTCCTGTAGAAGCCAATAGAATGTATTCTGGCTTTGTCTGGAGTGTTTGTCTGCAGTGAACCAGTAAAATTCAAAATAAAACATCAAAACCAAATCCAAAGCTGCAGCAGCAGCAACAACAACAACAACAAGGACAACAACAATGACAACAGCTCTGTAATACATTCTTGCATACAATAATATATGGATTGAATGTTAATAAAATAGTACTTAGAAATGTATAAAATAAAATAAAAAATAAAATAAAAAATAAAACCTACCACATAAGTCTACAAAATAAAACCATTTATAGTCCTGATTCTAGGAAAGGTCCATTAGCACCCATATCAGAATCAGACATCTTTAAACAGTTCCTAGAAGCCCCATCCCCAGAGATTTGCTTTCATTCCTTTGGCTACTACTGTCTACAGTTGACTAAGAATGGTTCTCACTTTCTTCCTCCTTACTTCTTGCTTCTTCACTCTCATTTCTTCCCCCCTCTCTCTTTTACAAATCATTAATTATTACATATATGATTAAGTAATCCTGTTGTAAGAATGTGTATAGACAAACAGCAATATCTGCTATAGATATTTATACCTCCTACGAGTATTTTGTTCCCACTTCTAAGAAGGGCTGAAGCATCCACACTTTGGTCTTCCTTCTTCTTGAGCTTCATATGGTCTGTGAGTTGTATCATTCTAAGTATCATTCTAAGTAGTATAAACATTCTGCTAAATATTAGTGAATAAAATGTTTGATAATGAGAAAATATCTGTATAAAAACTTCATATTGACTCTAGTAGGACTGACTTTGGGTATTCATGTCTTGAGGAGAAAATTATTAACTTTTTTCTCTATCAAGATGGTCACATTTTGTCATTACTATATTTATAGACTTTTTTACTGGATATTTTTATTTACATTTCAAATGTTATCCTCTTCCCTGGTTTCCCCTCCTCAAACCCCCTATCCCATCCTCTCTCACCCTGCTTCTATGAGGGTGCTCCCCCACTCATACACCCACCCATTCCCACCTCACCACCCTGGAGCATCGAACCTACACTGGAGCATCGAACCTTCATAGGACCAAAGTCCTCTTCTCCCATTGATGCCATATAAGGTCATCTTCTGCTACATATGCAGCTGTAGCCATGGGTCCCTCCATGTGTTCTCTTTGGTTGGTGGTTTAGTCTCTAGGAGCTCTGAGGGGTCTGATTGATTGATAATGTTGTTCTTTCTATGGGGATGCAAATAAACCCCTTCAATTCCTTCAGTCCTTGCCCTATCTCCTCCATTGGTGTCCCCTTGCTCAGTCCGATGGTTGGCTACAAGCATCTTCCTCTGTATTTGTCAGGCTCTGGTAATGCCTCTCAGGAGACAGCTACATCAGGTTCCTATCGGCAAGCACTTCTTAGCATCAGCAATAATGTCTGGGTTTGGTGTCATATGGGATGGATCCCCAGGTAGGGCAGTCTCTGGATGGCCTTTCCTTCAGTCTCTACTCCTCCACAATTTGTCCCCATATTTCTGTTAGACAGGAGCAATTCTGGGTTAAAAATCTGGAGATTAGTGGGTAGCCCCATCCCTCAACTGGGGGCCATGCCTAACCTCTGGGTATGGTCTCTACAGGTTCTCCCTCACCTTTGTTGGGTATTTTGGCTAATGCCATCCCTGTTAGGTCCTGGGAGCCTCTTGCTTTCCTGACATCTGGTACTTTCTGGTGGCTACCCTCAGTTCCCCCATCCACCATTGCTACCCACATCTGTTCAATTTCTTCCCATGTGTATATCATCCCGGTCTCCTCCCATAACTGATCCTACCCCTCTTTTCCCCCTACCCCTCCTCTCTTCTGCCTAAGTTCCTCCCACCCTCTACCTCCTGTGAGTATTTTGTTCCCCCTTCTAAGAAGGGCTGAAGCGTTCACACTTTGGTTTTACTTCTTGAGCTTCATATGGTCTGTGACTTGTATCATGGGAATTTTGAGCTTTTTGCCTAATATCCACTTGTCAGTGAGAACATACCATGTGTGTTCTTTTGACTTTTGACCAAGTCATGTGACAGTTTTCTCCTGTAAAGTGATTTTCTTAGTTTGTAGTTTTGAAAATATTTTTTAATTTAACATACGTACTAATAGGGTTCTTCTGGAGTTTTTGCACACACGTCTTTATACTTTGTTCTTTCTTATCTCCCTCCCATGCCTCTATTTCCTTAGTCCCTTCCCCTATCTGAAGCTCTTTAGTTCCTAAACAGTTCCCATGCATTCATGTCACTTTATGTTCTGTTTTTTCAACCCATCTCTACTCCTTAAAGGTACCTTCCTTTCCTCTCACAGTTGGTTTTATATTTTCATGACCATATGCATACAAATACACAGAGTCCTCATATGAGAGAAAATATATTTGTCTTTCTGAATCTGACTATTTGGCTTAATATAATGATCTCTAGTTGCACCCCTTTTTCTGCAAGTGAAATGATTTCACTTTTCTTCATGGTTGAATAAGGTCACATTAGGTGTATTTCCACATTAATCTGCTGGTGCTTATGTAGGCTGGTTCCATTTCCTGACTACTGTTAATGGTTCATGCAGTGAACCATTTTAAACATGCAGTGGTTCCATTTTCAGTTTTTTTGAGGATCCTCCATATTCATTTCCATAGTGGTTGCACAAGTTTATATTTCTTGCATCCTTACCAGCATTTGTTGCTGTTTGTTGCTATTCTGATTATTGTAAAGAAGAATTTCAATAGTAGCACTAGTCTTCATTTCCCTGGTGGCTAAGGATGTTGAAGCTTTTTGTTTGTTTGTTTTTCTTTTTTGTTTCATTTTGTTTTAAAGTGGCTAAGGATTTTTTGAACATCTTGTGAAACATTTATCAGCAGTTTACATTTCTTCTTTGGAAAACTGTCTATTCAATTTATTAGCTTATTTATTGACTGGGTGATTTGGAATCTTGGTTTCTTTTTCTTCTTTAGTTAAGTTTAGCATTTAGAGTTTTTATATAGTCTGGATACCAATTAACTGTCTTGTACCGTAGGTAAATATTTACTTCTCATTATATTAGTTGCTTCTTCATTGTAGTGTTTATGCTATTATGTAGATACATTTTAATTTCATGTGTAACGATACAACTTAATCTGCTTATTTAAATTCTTGGGATTATTTCCCATGCTATTGAAGTCCACTCTTTTTCAGAATGTTTTAATATATGCCTATGACTTTAAGTGTGTATACCTTGGTTTTCTTTTAGAAGTTTTATGGTTCATACCTTTAATTTATTTTCTTTCAGTTGATTTTGTGTGTGTGTGTGTGTGTGTGTGTGTGTGTGTGTGTGTGTGTGTGTGTGTGCAGGACAAGAGATAAGGATTGAATTTTATTTGTCCACATCAGGATGTTGTCATCATTATCTCCAACTGTTAACATGACACCTCTGGCAAAAGTGAACCTCATTGGGGAATTATCTCCTTATATTGGTCTGTAAGATGCTTTTTGGGGGTGGAGGATTTCTGATTAATTTGAGAAGGTTCAGTCCACTGAGCAGGTGGGTCTAAAATGTATAATGAAACTGATCAAGCCAAGAGAAGTAAGGATCTTTTCCTCTCTGGTATCTGGTATCTAACCATAACTTCCCTGTGGCGTGTAACAAAACCTAATAAACCCTTTCCTCCTCCTCATTGCTTTTGGCCAGTATTTCAAAACAGTATATAAACCACATTAGGGTAGATGTTTAGTTTTCACAGCATAATTTGGTGAAGACACTCCTTTTCCCGAAGTATGTTTTTAAAACTTTTTTTTTAAAAAAAGTAAATGTTCATAGATATTTGGCTTTATTTCTGTGTTTTCTGTTCCATAGGCCTACCTGTTTTGTGTCAGATCATGATATTTTTTTGTTATTATGGTTCTGTAGTATAGTTTGAAATCATGTATTACAATGCATTCTTCCTGCTTTGGATATTTGGTATATTTTGTGTTTCTATATAAATTTGTGGATTTTATGTTCTTGTTCTGTGAAGAATGTCATTGAGCAATTTATGGGGAATGTCGATTTTGGTGATATAGTCAGTTTTACAATATTGATTCTGCCAATCCATTACCCTTGGGAGTGTCTCCATCTCCCTGTGTCTTTTTAGGTGTCTGAAAGTTTTCATTGCAAAGGTCTTTCACATTTTTGGTCATGTTTATTCCTAGGTCTTTTATGTATTATTTTGAAGGTATTGTAAATTGAGTTTTGCCCTGAATTTCTTTCTTGTCTTGTTTATTATTGGTGTACAGAAAACTTTCCAGTTTCTGTATGTTGATTTTGCTTCTTGCTACTTTGGTGAAACTATTTACTTGAAATAGCAAGTTTTCAAGTGGAGTTAGTGGGGCCTTTTAAGTATAAGGTTGTCATCTGCAAATGAGAAGATTTGACATCTTTCTTTTCTGCCCTGATTTTTATCATTTTTTGACAACTACTTCTGTTAGGTTTTGCTTGTTCTCATTTTTATAGGACACTGAGTTGCATAATTAGGTTATGTAAGTGCTTCCTGAGTTTTTTTTTTTTTTTTTTTTTTATGTAAGCTTTCATAGCTATAAAATTTCCTCTTAGTATTTAAGCTCAGCTATATTCTAGAAGGTTTGTGCTTTGATTTCATAGAATTATAGAAATTTAAATTTTTTCTTTTCTTTTCCTAGTTTGTTTAATGCTTCACTAGTCCTTCAAAGATTTACCATTCAATCTCCAATTATCTGTAGTTTCTATAGGTTCCTTTGCTATTAATTTTAAGTTTTATTGTGGATCTTTTATATTATTTTGTATTAGTTAAGACTTGATTTGGGATTTACAAATTGGTTTATTTGGTGGAAGATACCATGAATGACTGAGAAGAATGTGTATTCTTTTTTTGCTTGTTTTTATTTTTATTTTTTTTTTTTTGTTTTTTTGTTTTGTTATTTTCTGAAACATGGTTACTCTGTTACAGTTTTGGCTGTCCTGGAACTCACTTTATAAATCAGGCTGGGCTTGAACTCACAGAGATTGACTTCTGAGAGTTAGGATTAAAGCTACACATCATCTGTTTAGAATTCTGTAGATCCCTTTGATCTATAGTATATTTCCACATGAAGTATCCTCCCCCAATAATTTTATGGTGTAGTTGTTTTGCTATCAACGATCTTTCAGATCTTTTGTGCTCATTAGAGGTTGTCTCATGAGTATGAGAATAGTAACATTTTGTATTTAGTATATCACCTTGATAAACTTTTCATTTCTAGTATTTTTTTAATTTTTTGTCTTAAGTCTATTTTACTGGATACTAGGAAACAGGTGTGCCAGTTTGTCTTAACAGTCATGAATTGTTTAGTTTATGTTTCTCTTAAAAGATTATATTTTGGTGTCTACTCTAAGAATGAGGCTTATATTGTATTCTTGGCTAACAGGTATCTACTTCTAGGGCATAAAACACATTACTGTGCTTTTCTGAATTTTAAGGGTCTTGGTAGAATAACATTAATCTGATATTTGATTTTGCCAGTTAGTTGGCAATTTTGCCTTACAACTTTCATTATATTTTTGGTTTATATTTTGAAATTTGATTATAATATATATTGGAACGTTTCTTTTCTGCTTGTGTTTATTTGGGTTTCTAGATCCCATTTTTCAACTTTGGATATATAATTCTATTCTCTAGATTTAGAAAATTTTGTGTTAAATCTCATCTAATAGATTCTGAATCCTTTAGTTTTTATCTCTCATTTCCTTCTATCCCACAGAATTCTGAGATTTTGTCTCTTGATTATACAACAGAGTTTTGAATATTGTGGTTATAATCATCATTATGAGTTTTACTTATTGGTGTTTGAGTATATTATTTCTTTTACTGTATTCCCTATTGCACATACACTTTCTTCTCCTTGGTTGTCTTTGAAAATGCTTTGCATTATGGTTTTGTTTTTTTCTTGGTTCATTAAAATTTTTTGAATTTTTATTTCTAAATATTCTACTTTGTTTTTTCTATAATCTTTGTCTTCTTGTTTAATATTTTCTTTCTTGTTGTTTAGTTAGTTTTTTTCTTTTGTCAGTATTGCTGACTTTATCATTCATTTTAACGATTTATTTTTCCTGTTTGCTCAGCTTGTGTCTATCACCATTGAAATCACTGACCATTTTTACTAATGAACTTTGAAATTTTCATTCAGCATTTTACATATATCAGTATCTTTGACTTCGGTTAATGACACACGTTCTTTTGTAACATTCACATTTCCTTGTTTTTCATACATTATGTGTTTCTTTGACACATAATGTGTAATATGACAACCTTTGAATCCATCCCATCTTGCAGTTTTATTGGGATGTCTACTTTTGAGGGTTCACCCATTGTGGAAATAACAAATATTATAATAGAAACAATGTCACAGGGTAGAAAATATAAAAGTACTCTTAACATTCATTAAAACCTACTAATGAACTAAAAATGGAAAAACAAGTGTAGAATAAATGGTGAAGTTGAAAACTATTTTGGACAAATGTGGTAATGATTAAACAATGAATAAATGAAGGGTATAAACAAGATAATAATAAAGACTAATAACACAAGTGAATAAATAAATAAAAAATAAAAAGGAAAAGTAAAGAACTAGAGAAGAATGCAAGAAAAGAACAATAAATTAGGAAAAAAAAAGAAACATCACTACATAATTAAAAAAACATTAAATAAATTAGATAAATGTCAGAAGGAATATAAAAATAAGCAACATATAAAACACTAACATAAAAAAGTGCTACTGAAAATATACTAGAGAAAATGGGTCAGCACAAATGAGGGAGTAAGAGAGTATGCCAAATTATGGAAATGTATTTAAACAAAGTTGAATGAGTATATGCACTAGAAGACAAAATTCTTAAAATATCATGGAGTAAAAACACCCCCAGAAGTATAAAATAAAATGAAAACGAAAAAGAAAAACAAAGCTGAAATATATCAAGTATTTCTAGGAGTCGAGGAGACCTTTGATATACTTTACTTTCTGAGCCAAACCTTTATAGTCTGCATTATTTTGGCCTTTTGGTCCTCCACAACTGCTTCATAAGGCAGTCTCTGGCTCTGGGTCTTTGTAATATTAAATTCAAATTCCCTGTTTTTTTGTTCCCCACCTCCCTTGGTTCTCTTCAATTCAGGGTAGCTCAATTTTAAGCAATAGTTTTTCTGTCAAGGTGGTGCCTAGCTCCTGCCATTCACATTACAGAGTTAGAAATGAGGTCCCAGCTGGACAGTGGAGGCGCACGCCTTTAATCCCAGCACTTGAGAGGCAGGGACAGGCAGATTTCTGAGTTCGAGGCCAGCCTGGTCTACAGAGTGAGTTCCAGGACAGCCAGGGCTACACAGAGAAACCCTGTCTCAAAAAACCAAAATAATAATAATAATAATAATAATAATAATAAAATAAAATAAAAGAAAGAAAGAAAATGTGGTCCCTCAGCATTGTTGGCCCATCTACCAGGAGATTCACGCTCACTAACATTCTCAACTGTTTCTGAGGCTTGTAATATCTGTGGGCTTCTCCTGTACATAGAACTCCCAGTTTCTCTTCACCAGAGCAACCAGGCTAATCTTTTAGGGCAGTCTTCTACTCTCCTCATGGGAGTTGGGGGGTGGGGTGGGTACATGGCTTGGTTTTCCTGGAAGTCTCCAGTTCGTTTTTGGCCTTTTCATGTGTGCTGTTTCCTGTCTTTATGTGTTCTAATACCTTTGTGGTTTTCTACTGTTGTTCCCCTTTCTCTTTAAAATAGTCGATTTTTTAAAGGAGCCCTCTTGTTTTTAATTACTATAAAAAGTATTAGGTTTCATGAAGGAATTTTCAAGTATACTTTGTTTTGTTGATCTTCCTTGGTGATTTTTCCCATTTTCTTCATTCTTCTATCCATCCTTTTGTGTCTTTCTATTTCCAATAGTGTTTCTCCATTCCACTCCTCAAATTCATATTATATTTATGAAATGACTTTTCCTTACTCAGCAACCTTAATGCTTTTTATTGTGGCTTCATATGCCCTCTTTCCACTTTTATGTCATATAACCCCATAAATATATGAAAACTAATTATTCATATTATATATAAACATTAAGAATAGTATTTGTATATGAAAGACAATATGTGGTATATCTTTCTGAGTCTCAGTTTCCTAGCTTCCTTATAATACAGTAGTTTCCAGACCCATCCATTATCTTGTAAATGCTTTATTTTCATTTTTCTTTACAGCTAAATAAAATTCCATTGTGTACTTTTTTGAACAATATTTTTATTCTTTGAGAATTTCATACAATGTATTTTGAACACTTCAGTAGAGAGACATGATTTTACCTTTCCCAGCAGGAATCAGTTGTAAATAGCTTCTTGGTTAAGGGTGGAACTTTGTCTTCACCTTTTTTAGTGGTGTACTTTATCCAGTATGAGCCCGTACAAGTACTGGGTATACTGTCACAGTCAGTAAGTTCATATGAATCGACTTTGTAAATTGTGTCTGGAATAATTATGGTTCCTTGATGTCATCCACCACTCTTGCTCTTACAATTTTTCTGCATCTGCCTTCCATGAGGATATCTTTGCATTGGAGGAAGGAGTGTGATAAGTCTGTCCCATTTAAGATTTAACAATCTGTACTGTCTTACTCTCTGTATGTGGGCCAGTTCTGCATCTTGGTATTAATTGTCATCTACTCAAAGGAGAAATCTCTCTAATTACTATTGAGAGATGATTTGATATATGGATATAACAATAACTCATTATCTTCACATCTGTTGATAAGTAATAGGCATTTAGGCTAACTCAATTTCTTTGCTATTATGAATACTGCAGCTATACACATGGAAGTACAAAGCTTTTCATTTACCATCTCCTTGTGTTTTCTCAGAGTCTACACTGTTTCCTGTCCTTTTGTGACTCAACTAAAGACTATGGTCATCTAAGTCTGAAATCGATTTTGAGTATAGACTCAGGTTGCTAAAGGTTCTTTTGAGAACTTTAATACTTTACCATTTATTCATATTTGGAAATTCATAAGGGCAGGGCCTAGAATAAGCAGTGGCTATAAATTAAAACTTCTGCAAAATGCCTGATGTTAGACTTGCTCAGGGACATTGCTGGCTAGACTAATGTTTATTTCTTTCCCCTTCCTTCCTTCCTTCCCTCCTTCCTTCCTTTCTTTCTTTCTCTTTTTTTGACATGGAGTGGGATCAAGCCTCAACAGCTTTTATTTGGCTAGTAGATTGTTGTTTTGGCTTCACAAGAAGAATATAAAACTATTGTGTTAGTATTCTACTAAACAGTAAAAATAAAATTAATACTTTAAGGCCTACAAAAATATCATCTGATTTTCATAAATGACTTTTTAGAATACTGGCTTTGAACTGGACTCATAAAATCAGGAAAAGAACATAATGATGGTTTTGTATCTTTGTGGGTGATCCTGTCATTTGCAATTAGAACTCAACTCTTACAAAAAGACAAAATTGCAAGCTGGTAAACAATAGGAAAGAAAGAATCAATAAAAGTCATTTTTTTTTTTAGAAGTCACTTTCAACATATATGTGGCATGATTTATATCCTTTCCCGATAAGATTCTAGAGCATATTTATATGTTTTATATGTTTATATATATTTATATGTTTTTCTGGAATATGAGATGCTGCTTCTGCATGGCAGCTCCTTTCCAAGAATGAAATGCAATGAAGCTATAAGGTGCTTATCTGGTTTTAAAGAAAATTATCAAAGATCCATTCTCTTTAGTAAGAGAGATGAGAAAGGCATTCATTATATTGAGTCACAGATGCTACCCTTGTTACACTAAGTGATGATGGTATGGTAGTTCTTGGATGGTAAACAAACAAACAAAAAGAAAAAGAAAACAAAAGCCTATGATGTTTCAGGTAAGATATTGTCATTAAAATAGAAGTTATGCCATTTGGAGATACATTTCACAGATATGGGTGTGAAAATCATCAAACATTCTTCTGGGTAACATTTTCATGTTTGAGTTCAATTTACCTCTGTTATCTTCCAAAGACACAGAAATTGATGACTCTGAAGGTTGTCTGTCCATGTTGTCAACTATGTAAATTTGTTCCCTATATTTATGTAATGTAAAACTTATAAAACTTCATGTAGTAATTTCTTTTAACAATACTCTATAAGTCTTCTGAAATTCAAAAACAATTATGGGAACTAGAATTCTCTAAATTGCTATAATTCTAATTATTAGCCATGTTTTTCTTACAGGAAATGTTGTGAGAAAAATTGATGTTCAAAAATTTTAATCATTTTCATTATTTCTGTTGAATTGTTATATACAGAATAGTAGAATAAAGAAATAAAAACACTAAAAAGAATGATTTATAAAGATTTAAAATCTTATCTTTTTCTCTATGTATTTTATCTAGTTTGGGGCCCGGCGAAGCAGAGGATTTATTTGGCTTACATTTGGAGGTATGGTCTCCCACTGAGGGAAACCAGGGCAAGAACTCAAGGCAGAAGCCCAAAGTCAGGAGCCATAGCCTGAGCATTAGTTCATGCTCAACTAATGTTTTCTCTGATGTATTTTCAATTTATTCTGTCATATATTGCATCCTGACCACAGGTTTTCCTCCTTTCATCCACACCCTACCCTTCACCATGGCCCTTCAAACTCCTCTGTCCCATCCTCATCTGCTCCTCCTCTGTTCTTTTCATAAAAGGGCAGGACTGCCAACAATGTCAACAAAACATGGCTTATCAAGTTGCTGTAAGATTAGTCACTTCCTCTCTTTTTTAAGGCTGAATGAGGAAACCCGGTAGGAGGACAAGGTTCCTAAAAGCAGGCAAAAACAACGCCTCCACTCCCATGGTTAGGAGTCCTATAAAAACACCAAGCTACATAACTATAAAATATACACATAGAGGGCCTAGATTAGTATATCTAATAATTCTTGCAGACAAGGTTTAAAATACCAATCATTTTAAGTATTAGCTAGGAGGACCAGGTGAGGCACACACACACAAAGAAAGTTAATATATATTAATATTGTTCTCAGAAGCCAGGCATAATGTTGTATTTTAATCAAACCACTAAGAGCCAAAAGCAGGTGGATCTCTCTGAGGTCATAGTTAGACTGGTCTTATATAGACAGTTCCAGGCCAGCAAGAGGTACATAGTGAGACCCTGTTAAAAGAAAAAAAACTGTTTCTGAATTGACATACAATGAAAGAAATGGTCCCTTCCACACCTCACTTGGTCCTTTTGGCTGGAGCAGACACCTGGCTGGTCTGATCCATGAAGGCACCTTATCCTAACCTTCCTGGAGCAGCTGGTAAGAACCCTCCCCCTACAACCCTATGCCCCAGAACTGCAACTGGGAGCCTGGGGCACTCTGGACCCATCACCCACTCAATCCCCACCCTTCCAGAAAACCACTCCCCTTCTGCCCCTTGCTTGGTCCTTTTGGCTGGGCAGACACCTAGCAGGTCTGCTCCCCTGAAGACACCATATCCTGAACCTTCCTTAAGCAGTAGGTAAGAATCCTCCCCCACAACCCTAAGCCCCAGAACTGCAACCCACCCAAACCCCACCCCTCCAGAATACTACTTCCCTTTCACCCCTTGCTTGGTCCTTTTTTCTGGGGCAGACACCTAGCAGGTCTGCTCCTGTGAAGACACCATAACCTGAAACCATCTTAGCATAGCTGAGGAACCACTGCACTCAGAGCAGTAGGAATTCAGGATCCCGAAGAAGCCGATTCTCAGGAACTCTTTCACCCAGGAGCTTAGGATCACAGGATCACAGAGACATCTGGACTCTGTGGAGTTCTGACACAAGCAAGATAACTGTAAAGACAGTCTCCAGTCAGAGACAGTGAGTGCAGGTAGCACTAAGTTAACCAGATGGTGAAAGGCAAGTGCAAGAATATAAAGCAAAAAGAAACTAAAGTATTTGGCATCATCAGAACCCAGTTCTCCTTACCATAGCAATCCTGGACAACCCATCACACCTGAAAAGAAGGACTGAGATTTAAAATCACTTCTCATGAAGATGATAGAGGACTTTAAAGAAGGACATAAACAGCTCACTTAAAGAAATACAGGAGAACACAGGTAAAAAGGTAAAAGCCCTTAAAGAGGAAACACAAAAATCCCTTAAAAGAATAGCAAGAAAACATAAACAAACAGGTGAAAGAATTAAACAAAACCATCCAGGATCTAAAAATGGAAGAAGAAACAATAAAAATCTCAAGGGGAGACTATCCTAGAGATAGAAAACGTAGGAAAGAAATCAGGAGTCATAGATACAAGCATCACCAACAGAACACATGAGATGAAAGAGAGAATCTCATGCGCAAAAGATACCATGGAAAACATTGACACAAACCGTCAAAGAAAATGCAAAATGCAAAAGCTCCTAAACCCAAAATGTTCAGGAAATCCAGAACACAATGAGAAGACCAAAACCTAAGGTAATAGTATAGATGAGAGTGAAGATTCCCAACTTAAAGGGCCGTAAATATCTTCAACAAAATTATAGAGGAAAACTTTCCTAATCAAAAGAAAGAGATGCCTATGAACAACAAGAAGTCTACAGATCTCCAAATAGACTAGACCAGAAAAGAAAATTCCTCCTGTCACATAATAATCAAAATATCAAATGCACAAAACAAAGAAAAAATACTAAAAAACAGTAAGGGAAAAAGGTCAAGTAACATATAAAGGCAGACCTATAAGAATTACACCAGACTTCTAACCAGAGAACACTTGCAACTTGACAGCATTACCTGAAAGCTCTAGAACAAAAAGAAGCAAATACACCCAAGAGGAGTAGATGGCAGGAAATAATCAAACTCAGGGTCTAAAATCAACCAAGTAGAAACAAACAAATGAACAAAACAAAAAAAAAAAACAAACCTATACAAAGTATCAACAAAACCAGGAACTGGTTCTTTGAGAAATCAGCAAGATAGATAAACACTTGCTAGACTTACCAGAGGGCACAGAGACAATATCAAATTAATAAAATTAGAACTGAAAAGGGAGACATAACAACAGAAACTGAGGAAATTTAAAAAATCATCGAACCTACTACAAAAGCTTATACCAACAAAACAGAAAACTGGAGAATGGACAATTTCTAGACAGATACCAGGTACCAAAGTTAAATCAGGAGAAGAAAAAACCATCTAAACTTCCTATAACCCCTAAAGAAAAAGCAGCATCATTAAAAAATCTCCCCCGGAAAAAAGAAAAGCCCCCGGACCAGAGGTTTTAGTGCAGAATTCTATCAGACCTTCAAGGAAGACCCAATCCAATTCTCTTCAAACAATTCACAAATAGAAACAGAAGGAACACTACCCAGTTCATTCCATGAAGCCCCATCACTTCATCCTGAACCTCACAAAGACCCAAAAGAAAGAGAAAATTAGACCATCTTCTTATGAATATTGAGCAAAAATACTCAATAAAATTCTAGCAAACCGAATCCAAGAACACATCAAAACAATCACCATCATGATCAGTGGGCTTTATCCCAGGAAGCAGGGATGGGTTCAATATTCGGGAAAAACCCCTCAATGAAACCCACTTTATAATAACCAAAGAAAAAAACCACATTCATCTCACTAGATGCTGAAAAGCATTTGACAAAATTCAACTACCTTCATGAAAGATCAGGAATTCAAGCCCATACCTAAACTGTAAAAAGCAATAAAAAAGCAAAACCCGTACCAAAAACAAACTAAATAGAAAGAAACTGAAGCAATACCACTAAAAATCAGGAACTAGACAAGGCTGCCCCCCTCTCTCCCTACCTATTAAACAAAGTACGGAATCCTAGCTGAGCAATTAGACAAAAAAAGATCAAAGAGATAAAAATAGGAAAGAAGTCAAAAATTCACTATTGCAGATGATATGATAGTATAATTAAGTGACCCCCAAACTTTCACCAGAGAACTCCTAAACCATAAAAAAACTTCAGCAAAGTGCTGGTTATGAAATCAACTCAAACATCCTTCCCTAGGAAAGAAAAACAAGGTGAGAAGAAATTAGGGAAATGACCCCCTTCCAATAGTCACAAATAATATAAAATACCTTTATGTAATCTAACCAAGCAAGTGAAAGGGTCTGTAACAAAAAAATTCAAGTCTTGAGAAAGAAATCAAAGGTTCCAGAAGTGGAAAAGACTCCATCTCAGGGGTTGGCAGGTTTAATATAGTAAAAAAATTTCCATCTTGCCAAAAGCAATCTACAGATTCAGTGCAATCCCATAAAATCCTTATCCAGTTCTTCACAGAGTTAGAAAAACTTTCTCAAATTTTTGGAAAACAAAAAACCCCGGATAGCAAAACTAATCTCAACAATAAAAGAAATTCTGGGAATCACAATCCCTGACCTCAAGGGGGTTTTCACAGGGTAATAGTGATATAACTGTGGTATTGGTATAGAGAGAAGCAAAAGATCAATGGAATATAAAATGAACACCAGAAATGAACCACACACCTATGGTCACTTGACTTTGACAAAGGCTAAACGTCCATAGAAAAAAGACAGCAAATTTCAAAAAATGGTCTGGTTTCAACGGAGCAACTGTAATGAATGCAAAAATTTATCCATTCATTTCTCTTTATAAAGCTTAAATCCAAGGGAAAAGCCTTACATA
This sequence comes from Mastomys natalensis, assembly GCA_021653895.1. Lineage (NCBI taxonomy): Eukaryota > Metazoa > Chordata > Mammalia > Rodentia > Muridae > Mastomys > Mastomys natalensis. The sequence goes on from JAJTUV010002457.1 coordinate 20,235, forward strand.
AAATTTCACAAAAACACGAAACTAATAGAAGAGAAGGGGGGAAGCCGAATAAAGGCACAGGGAAAATTCGTCAACAAAAACCAATGGCTTTGCCTAAAGTCAGAATTGACCCAAAAGGCTCATAAAATTCAAAGTTTCTGTAAGGCAAAGGACATTGTCAATAGGCAAAAAGGAACCAAAGATTGGGAAGGATCTTTACCAATTCCAAAATCCATAGAGGGTAATTCCAAATATACAAAGAACTCAAGAAATTAGACTCCCGAAACCAAAAACCCTATTAAAATGGGACAGGGTAAACAAAGAATTCTCAATGAGAAACTTGAATGACTTAGAAGCACCTAAAAATGTTCGAATCTTAGTCAACCAGGAAAATGGAAATCAAACAACCCTGAGATTCCAACCTCACACCATTTAGAATGGGGTAATCAAAATTCAGATGATTGTATATGCGGCAAGGATTGAGAAAAAAGGAACATCCTTCATTGTTTGGGGTTGCAGGTGGCAAACCACTCGGAAAACTCTGGCTTTCAAAAATTAACATAGCATTACCGAGGACTCACTTTTACCCTCCGGGGTGCACCCAGAAGTGGGTCAACAAAAACCCGGGCTCATGCCTTCTATGCTCATGCAGCCTATTTATAAATAAAATGGAAAGAACCCAGATGTCCTTTAACGAGGAATGGGTAAAAATAATGTGGTTCATTTAAAAATGGAGTACTACTCAGCTATTAAAAACAATGAATTCTGAAATTCTTTTGGAAATGGATGGAACTAGAAAAAATTTATCCGAGTGAGAAAACCCAATCACAAAAAACACATGGGGTTCACTTATGAAATTGGATATTTCCCGAAGCTCTTCTACCCCCAAAATCAACCACACACCAATGAAGTCTGAAGGCGAGACAAGTGGGGTGCTTTTGTCCTTTTTTTGAAGGGGGAACAAATTCTCAAGGGGGGAAAATGGAGACAAAAGTGGGACAGAAAATGAAAGAGGGGCGTCGGAGACCATTCAACCGGGGCCATCCCTGAGTCACCAAAGGGCACCTGTGTGGAGTAAGGAAGAAAACCCCCCCCCCCCCCACCCCCCCCCCCCCCCCCCCCCCCCCCCCCCCCCCCCCCCCCCCCCCCCCCCCCCGGGGGGGGGGGCTGGGGGGGGGGGGTTTGGGGAGGGGGACAAAAAAGTTTCCCTTTTAACCCTTAAAAAAGGGGGAGGAGGGGTTAAAAAAGGGGGTTTTTTTTTCCCCCCCAAAAAAAAAAACAAAAAAATTTTTGGGTTAAAACCGGGGGGAAAATAAAAAAATTTTTAAAACAAAGGGGGGAAGGGGGGGGGGGGGGGGTTTTTTTTAAATTTTTTTAAAAAAATTTTTTTCCCGGGGAAAGGAAATCATTGTTTTTTTTATAAAAAAATAAAATTCTTAAAAAAGGGAAAAATTGCTTTTTAAAAAAAAAAAAAAAAGAAAATTTTTTTAAATTTTTTTTTAAAATTTTTTTTTAAAAAAAAAAAATTTATTTTTGAATAAACTGAAAATTTTTTTTGGGCATTTTTTTTTAAAAAAAAATATATTTTTTAAATATTAAAATTTTTATTTTTTGGGGAAAAAAAAAATAAAAATAGTTTTTTCACCCTTTTTAAAAAAAATTTAAAATTAAGGTATTACTTTTTTTTAAAAAATTTAAAAAAAATTGGGGAAATTTTGGGCAAAAACCCCCCAATTTTCCCATTAATTTTCCTAATTTTAAAAAAGAATGGAATTTTAAAAACAAATTGTCAAATGGGGTTTAAAAAAAAAGGGGGAAATTTTTTTTTTTTTAAAATTTTTAATTTTTTTTAACACAAAACCCTTTTTTAAAAAATTTTTTTTTAAATGGTTTTTTTTGTTTTTAATTAAAGGGTTTTTTTTCCCACAAAGGAAAACCCCCAAAGGGAAAAAGGGGTTTTTGGGCAAAACCCCTTTTAAATTTTTTTTGGGAAGGATGTTACGGGATTTTTTAAAATTTTCCCCAATCTTTTAATTTTTTTTAAAAAAATAAGAAAAATTTTTTTTAGGGGATTTCCCCCAAAAATTTTAAAAAAATTTTTAAAAAAGAATAACTCCCCCGGGGGCCAAAGGGTTTTTTAAATAAAGGCAGCTTTTTTTCATTTTTAGAGGGTTTAGTTGGGAAAAAACTTTCTTGAATTTTTTTTTTTAAAAAAAATTTTTTTGGCCAATTCTTTTTTTTAATATTTTTTTTGGAAAATTCTTTGAAGGGGGAAATAAACTTTAAGGTTATGGGTTTTTTCCCATTTTTAAAATTTTTTTTAAGGGGGGGGAAAAAAGGATGTGAAAAAAATTGGGAAAAAAAATTTAGGGGTTTTTTATCCTTGTTGGAGGAGGCATGTCACGTGGGTTGGGCTTTGAGGTTTCAAAGACCATGTCAGACATATCAGATCCTCTCTCTCTCTCTCTCTCTCCCTGCTGCTTGTAGATCAGGATGGGAAAGCTTTCAGCTACTGCTCCAGTGCCATTCCTGCCTGTATCCCATTTTGATGTTTATGGATGAAGCCCCTGAAATCATAAGAAACTCCAATTAGATGCTGTTTTTGTTATTATTATTTATTATTATTATTATTATTATTAAATAGAGTTGTTATGGTCATGGTGACTCTTCACAGCAATAGAGCACTAAGACAAATACTGAAGGGATCTAATAATATGAAGTAAATGGACAGATCAAGATAAAATTAGTTGAATAAATCTCAATACACAACAGATATAACAGGAAGAGACATTTGTCTGCAAACACAACAGCAGCAACAACATGAATCTAATTTCTCTGTTGAAATCTCAAAGACAGTGGACATGTGAATGAAGGAAGGGCTTTTTGGATGTAGAAGGTTATGCCTTACAGGATGGAATAAACAAATTTTACCATAAATCAGAAGGCAGACTGTATGAGATAAGTGCTACATGGAGTCACAAAGACAACTTAAGAAAAAAAGAGTTAAATCCATTATGAAAAGGGTTTTCAGGAGAGGAGTTGAAGGTAGAAGGACTTTGTATTTTCATTACAAAACCAACATATTAATGTTTTAATAAGTGCATGCATTACTTTTTGAAAATTAAAAAAATAAAGCCTCACTCTTTGACCATTGAAAGATGTTGTAGCTTTAAAATAACATGCACGATGAACACATTTTTATTATAAATGTTTCCATTAAGGAATCTTTAGCTGAAATAGCTGCCTGTTCTAGAAAAATATCTTAAGATTTATGGTGCAGAACCAGCTCTTCAAAGCAGCAACAGCAGTGTTTTTTTCCCAGCTAAATTAACCCCAGCTGCTCCCAGTATAGGTAATTATGTGTCAAAGAAAGGTTCTTTCTTTTCATCCCATACAAGGTGGGCTTGAGCTTTAGTATAATTTTAAGAACTCAGAAATAAAACGCAAATGTAAAAATTCCAACATTTGAGTGTGAGCACATAAAAGGAAGCCATACCTCAAATTAGTTTGCTTTTAAAAAAAACCATGGTAGATAAGTGGATCTATAACCTTAATATGAATTGTATATATTCTGATAGATGGAACATATGTCCAGGGGATAGGATGACTTTATAATGAACAACCAGTATCAGATATGATTTCACTCTGTTGCAGAAACAGATTTGGTAAATGACAGTTAATTATTACTGAACATGATGGAAGGATATAAAAAGACTAGTTAAAATTCCTTTTATCACCTCTTCTGGCCACTACATTTCATGTGATCATATCCTGAAGAAACATATCCTTACACATACTTAAAAATCAATATAAAACTGATAAGGTAGAAGGATAGAAAACCCTCCTGAAAAGTTGTCCATTGACTTCCATATGCGAACTGTGGCACACATGCTCCTCTACTATGACAAGAACATACTTGAAACACACACATAAGAATAAAAACAAGAAAAATATAAAAGTAATAAGAATAATAAAGGAATGAGTGTTTCAGTTTCACTGTGAAGGCAGGCGAAAATTTTATATTCAAATTAAAAGCAATTAAATATCCAAAGTTTCTTCTTGGGTATTTTGTTCTATTCAAGTCTTTAATTGCTTATATGAGGACTAATCAAATTACTAATGTTCTCTAGTTATTTGGATCTACCACAATAAGGCAAATTGGGTACTGAAAATAGCACTTGATATTTCTACTAGGTAATATTAGAAATAATTGAATTAAAATCTACATAGTGATCCTTCATGAAATATCTTTGAGACAAAGTTAATGATGATGCATATAATATAACAAAAAATAATTACGTAAATCTCAATACACAACAGATATAACAGGAAGAGACGTTTGTCTGCAACCACAACAGCAGCAACAACATGGAATCTAATTTCTCTGTCGAAATCTCAAACACAGTGGACATATGAATGGAAGAAAGATTTTTTGGATGTAGAAGTTTATGCCTTACCAGGAGGACTAAACTGAATTTTACCATTAATTGGAAGACAGACTATATTAGAATTTTACCATAAATTGGAAGGCAGACTATATTGCTTTTAGTTGGAATATAAATTCTTGCCTGCCTTCACAGTCAAACTGAAGCACTCATTCCTTTATTATTCTTATTACTTTTATATTTTTCTTGTTCTGATTCTTATGTGTGTGTTCAAGTCTGTTCTTGGACATAGTATGGGAGTATGAGCACATATGGATCCTCATATTATTTTCTGGATCTGCATAAGAATTTTGAAGTTATCTACATAAATGGACTAATAAAAAGAGCACATAAGTAACCTCAAAAATGAACCCAGAATAATAATGATATAAAAATCAATCATGACATTAAATGTGACTAAGAAACGTTCAAAGCTATATGAAATACAAAATCAAAATAAGGTATAAAATTAACTTGAGTTTATAAAAAGGAGTAGTTGGGTCATCTAATGTCTATCAATAGAGAATGAGACTCACAGTTCATATTTTGGTATTAGGGAGAGTAAAATTGACTATTAGAGTCAGAGATAAGTTTATTAATTCCAAATCAATTCACAAACATTTATGAAAAAGCATTCTACTGATACATGAACAAGTTTTTGTCACCATAGATTAGAGAGTGTCTACTCAAATTTCAGTTTATACTGTCCTATATTTTTAGCTGCTTTCCTGGTACATGACACTATACCCACAAATCTGCCTCAGCATGGATTTTGCTTTTAATCTAATCCCTTAGTCTTATCTCAGGAAATTTGGTCTTTACACTTCCAAAGCAACACAAACTATGAAAATAAGATCATGTACTGGAATTATGTGATTCAATAATGTACAAAGGAAAGAGAAATAAATTTTGTCTTTGAGAGAACAATATGTTCTCTTAAGTTTATATGAAAAAAAATTATAGCAACTATTCACATATGTAGGCATTAAGGTAGCATTTTAGATTTGTAAATATATTAAAAGTTGTAGAATAGAGTAAGTTGTAGAAAAAAATCGTACTCTTGAATAATTCCATGATCATAGAGAAATTTAATATGGTAGCTGTTGTGGTTTGAATATGCTTGGCCCATAAGGGAGTGCTACTTTTAGGAGGTATAGCTTTGTTGGAGGAAGTGTCACTGTAGGGGCAGGCTTTGAGAACCTTCTCTTAGCTGCCTTCAAGAGACAGCCTTCAGAACAAGATAGAACAAGAGTCTCAGCTCCTCTTGTGCCATGCCTGATTGGAAGTTGCCATGCTCCTGCCTTGATGATAATTGATTGAACCTCTGAACATGTAAGCCAGCCCCAATTAAATGTCCTTCAAAAGAGTTGCCTTCATCATAGTGTCTCTTCACAGTAATAGAAACCTAACTAAGACAGAGTTTGGTACCAGGGGCTGGGGTATTGCTATGATAGGCCTGACCATACTTTTGTTTGGAGGAATGTGGATTTTGGGATCTTGGAAAGCAGTGGAATGCTTTAAGTGGGCCTTAATGGGCCATCCTAGTAGGAATATGGAAGTTATTTGTGCTGAGGGTTATTTGAACTGTGGGGGCTCGAATCAAGAGTTTTCAAAGGAGAAGAATGTTAATCTGTGGCCTAGAGCCTGCTTTGTGGTATTTTGGTGAAGAATGTGGCTGCTTTTTACTCTTGCCTGAGAATCTGTCTGAGACTAAAGTAAAAAATCTCAGGTTAATTGCATTGAGAAAGGAAATTTTTAAATGCTAGTTTAGACTTTATCCTGTAGTTCAGTCTCATGAGGAGTGTTTTGGTCAAGCAAGAAAGCTTAGAAAAGAAACGTATAAAATGTATATTTCAAGTAATAAAAGGGCACCAGAAAGTACAATGGGGCTAAATCCTATGTTCAAGGAGATAAACAGATGAAGGGAGTGATGACTTTGGGACAAGATCCCACCCAGCTAACCATGTTTACTTGGTTATTGTTTTCATTTGGAATTTCAATCTTTAATGAACTACAATCCAGAAATGGAAGACACAGTCTTTTGCTCCAGATCTTGAGAAATTATGGCTATGAAAAGCTTATGCCCAGACATGGTGGTACACACCTTAAAACCAAGAAAGAGACCACACCTCTCTATCTGAGGTCACCCTATGGAACAGCCAAACTCTATGCCTATTGGATTGTAGTGAACTTCTGCAAAGCTTATAATCTCTTTGCATTCTCTTCAATCAGGAGAGCCCCAGAAGAAGAGCTAATTTTGTTACTCAAAAAAGTTGGCTGGTCAGTAACTAAAATTTACCTTGGATAACTGGAATGTTTTAGTTTGGAAAACCTGGATGCCGAATGAATTTGGGGACATGACAAGGACTATGTAGAGGCTATGTGACTGATGTTACAGAATGATGAGCCAGAGAACTTTGTCATAGCTACTGAGGAAGTTCATAGTGTCTATGAATTTGTTGAAAAATCATTCGTGCATATTGGAAAAACAATTGTGTAGGAAAGAAAGATTGAGAATGAAGTGGCAAATGTAAAGAGACCAGTAAAGTTTACAAGACTAGATCTGAAATACTACTGAACAGCTGAAGTGGACTTTGCAGGGAAACTGCTCCAAGGCTCAGCAGATGGCTCATACTTGGCAGAATTCCTGCTGGAGAGAGGATACAAGGTCCAGGGAACTGTACAGTGATTCGGTTCCTTTAATACAGGTCAAACTGATCATTTATATAAAAATCCTAAAGGTCATATTGAAGGAAACATGAACTTGCACTATGGGTACCTCACAGTACCTTCCTGCTGAAAATCATCAATGAATTCAAGCCTACAGAGATCTTGGTTGTCAGAGTCATGTCACAATCTCCTTTGACTTAGCTGAGAACAATGCAGATGTCGATGGAGTTGTCATCTTGAAGCTTCTGGATATAATTAAATGTGTGGCCTTATAAATTCTTTGAAGTTCGACTAGGCCTCAACAAGTGTACTTTATGGAAAAGTACAGGAAATACCCAGAAAGACACCTTCCTTCTAGCTCCCTGAAATCCAGTGCTCTCCTGTTTCCCTTTGGATCAAGATGTAGAACTCTCTGCTCCTCCAGCACCATGCCTGCTGGATGTTGATATGCATCCTGCCTTGATGATAATGGACTGAACCAAATTAAATGTTGTCCTTTATAAGAGTTGCCTTGGTCATGGTGTCGCTTCATAGCAATGGAAACTGTAAGACAACAATTGATGCTGCTTAGCTGGAACTAAGATATTAGTGGTAATTAAAAAGAGACAACCATCACTGAGGTGAAATTGGGGAAGTTTTTCCTGAGAGCAAAACGAAGCCATCTTGTAGAGTTGGCCAAAGATGTACCTCATGCTGCAGCTTGACTTGGTAATATGTAATATGTAGGAAAAACCCAGGAGGAGGCTTTGAAGGCATGAAGGGGTCATGGAGGGAAGGTGAGAATCTTGGAACTATGAGAGGCAGGAAGGGCCATTGGTGCAGCCTCAGTTGTAGTTGGTAGCCCAGGACTGAAGGGGTCATGCAAAGAAGTTGAGGCTTGGCACCATGAATAGAACCTATGAGAGACTTTTGGTGAAGCCTAGTTGCAGTGGAAGACTCCAGTGAATTAGAGATGCCAGTACCATGAGCTGATCATCATGAACAGCAGCAACTGTGTTGTGGAGTCAACAAAAGCATAGGGTGCTACAGAGGACAGACCTGAAGATGTGACACAACCTTTAGAGGAGCCCAGAAGATCATGTATGGGTCTCAAACACTGGAACAAGATAGCTGTAACGCTGAAGTTACCTCAGATATCCCAAGATGTTAGAAATATCAGAGCTTTGGGATACCTGCCAAAGAAAGCTGTTAACAGGGAGTGGAACCAACCCATGAGAATGAAGTTTATTGCTGCTGAATGCCAGATATTCCAATAATGGTCAACAAAGTTGAAAGGAGTAGGAGATCTGAAGAGCACTCTGATATCATACATGGAGACATGGAGGTTGGAGTTTTTTCCAAATGGTTTTCTATCTTGTTTTGGTTGAATATTTCTTCACCATGACATTTTGGAATGGTAATGTGTATTCTGCATATGTTGGGGGTATGAGATCTGATTTTTGATTTTGATTTCTTGAGGAATTACAGTTTAGAGTTTGTATGAATCTCAGAAGAGACTTTGAACTTCAGACTTTTAACATTGTAGAGATAGTTGTAGACTATGTGACTTTTGAAGTTGGACTGAATGTATTTTGCATTATGCTATACCTACGTATGACCCCCATAGATTCATGTTTTAACAAGTCTGTGGGTGACAGGAAGTGGAATGTGGTGGTTTGAAAATGCTTGCCACATAAGGAGTGGTACTGTTAGGAGGTATGGCCTTGTTGGAGGAAGTGTGAAACTGGGGTTGTAGGCTTTGAGATCATTCTTTTACCTGCCTCAAAGAGACAGTCTTCTCATATTTGCCTTCAGAACAGGATGTAGAACTTACAGCTCCTCCAGTGCCATGCCAGCCTGGAAGCTGCCATGTTTCCACCTTGATGATGATGAACTGAACCACTGAACCTGTAAGTCAGACCCTATTAAATGCTGTCCTTTATAAGACAAAGTCCTTTCTGAGAGTCATACAGTCTCTAAACTGTAATCCCTTACGAAATCAAAATTAAAAATCAGATCACATACCCCTAATATCATGCAGGATATACATTACCATTCCAAAATGTTATCGTGAAGAAATACTGGACCAAAGCAAGACAGAAGACCATATGAACAAACTTCACAGCAATGAATACCCTAGCTACGACAACAGCAGCAATAAAAAAATGAAAATACAAATTCCAAATTAAAGTTTTCACCAAAATAAAGTTTCTTTCTTTCTGAATATGTATAGCAACATAAAATAAGAAGTATTAAAAAGGAACCATTTTAGCCTGTGCCAGTGAAATAAAAACAAATTACTAAAACAAAGGGAAGATTTTGTAGAGAAGGAGATGGTGAATTACGTTTTTCACATACTGAGTTCCATAAGCCAGTTGAATATCCATTTTGCAGATGTCTAGTGAGAAAATTAATTCACTCATTTATACACCAGCTATTTTTTGAAAGCCATTTTGTGTCAGACATTGAATACAAAATGACCTTTATCTTCAAAAATATTATTATGTAATGTGGGGAGGAAACAATGGACAAGCATAAACAATGCTATACTAAAAATGCCACTGTGTTATACAGGTCTCCAGCTTGTGAGAGCAACTTGCAAAATGATGTGGGGGCAATGAGAATTTATCTGGCTTCAGGAATGATCTTGACATCTGTTAATCATTAGTCTAATGTGTAGTGTCTGCAGAAGCATTGGTAAATGAGTCTATTAGAAACACCCAAATTAGACAATCTACTGAGAACAACAGATTTTATAATTGATCTGTTTATCTCAATATTATCAGATCCCCAGATATTGGCTCAGGTATTGGGATGGGATATAACACTGAGTGGGGATGACTGTCACTGCTAAAAAAAATAATAATTTCAAATTTCTGATTTTGGATTTCAAATTTCTGAATTTGGATTCTCCAAGTCAGACTCTGGCAAATACATACATACATAAATACACACACACACACAAATACAAATGAATATATACATACATACATACATATATATACATACATATATATGTATGTATATATAAAGTTTATTTGTAAGATAACATAACATGAAAATTATGTATTTTATAATGATTTGGTAGAATTTATCTACATATAGTCTGGATTTGATGGCTATTTATGGATAGATCTTTCATTCTCTCTCATTATTTTCAATGGATTTGGTTGTAATGAGTTTGATTATATTATTTTCACATCTCTTTGATTTGAAATTTTATTTATATTTTAGTCAATTTTGTTAATAAAGTATGAGCTTTGTCTGTTTTTGTCATGAATCACCTAGTAGTTGCTTTTGGTTAATATGATAGGGCAGTACAAATAGAGGATTGACTGTTTTTTTAAAGAAACTTTTATTTCTTTTATAGATATACCTTTAAATTGTCTTTTCTTTGTTTTGACTTTTGCCAGTATTTCTGTCATGGTTAATGAGGGTTGTTTCAAATGACAGTTCTTCAAATTCTGTCTTTTCAAAAGTAAGAACTAGTTATAAATGCAGTCTTTGCATATTTGAATTTCTGCTCAAATTTATAGAATTTTTTAGCATCTGTTGAGAAAAATTATGGGATTCTTTACATTTGAATGTGTAACAGACTATAAAGAAAAAGCAATAAATGACTGGATTAATTGATGTTTTTATTCAGATAAATGTTTGGTGACATTTTTTGACAACCTTGGTGGAAATACAGCAGTGAACAAAACAGACAAACTCCTCATTCTCATCAAGCATAATTTTTACTGAGATAATGGACAAAAATAAAAAGTAATGTTAATCTATAATATGGTCCTAATGCTAGAATTATATTTAAGAATTTGAATACATTCCACAGGAAAAGGTGATTATCCTCTCTGGGGGCTCATCAGTTATTTTATGGGTAACATAATGTAATGAATTTGTTTTGAATTTTACCAGATATTGGTGTAAGGACAAAATTTACTCCCTGGATGTGAAGTTCATCTAAGAAAAATTTCCCTCCTCTTTGTTTTCTTTAGATCTAGTTGTCGTGTACATTGTAAGAAATAATCCAGTATATGAATTGCTGAACTAAGTGGAAAATGGAAGGTAACTACCTGGGCTTTTTGGTTATCTGACTAATGAGTTGCAAAAATGAGAGATTTTGAACTAGTGGATTTCTTGGGCTAGCAGATAAAACTAAAAGGCATATGTCTTTAAATTTTATCTTTGGATCAGAATCAAATGGTAGAATTTACTCATCTCCACTTTACTGTTTTAATATCATATAGTCTAGCATATTCATGAAATTCATCAATGGTGATCATTTCTGTGTTTGAAACATCATATGACAAAGATAATTTGGTTTGAGTTACTCTAACGAATCCTGATAATAATAATATGAAAATTAATAAGATATAATGATTTTTCGGAAGAATGTTATTGAAGGGGTTCAATTATCTATAGGTAGTTCACAATAAGATGAATCACTTGCCCATACTATGGGAATATATGTAAAAAACAAATTTTAACAGCAGAAATATTAAGAGAAAGAGACTCTTTTTTTCTTTGTATGTATTTGACTTAAAATATTTTCATACAGCATAATTTAGTCATATATTTTCCTTTCTCCCAACTCTTCCCAGATCTTCCTCAACTCCCTACCTACCAAGTGTCATGAGAGAATCTCAATGGATTATATATTGTTATATTCAATAACAATGCTTTTGATTCCAAGATATACATACACATCCATGTATCCATTCATACATACATACATACAAATATACATACATACATGTGTGTTTGTTTATACATATATACCTCAGATGAAGATCAAGGGAATATTTACTATACATCAAAAGTCCTACTAGTCTGGCAATTAAGTAACATGATTTTTTGAAATTGAAGCATACTCATAGGTTATATGGCCTTCTGAAATTTCCTTTGTAAGTTACCTTGTTTGAACATTGCTACTATTTTGCCTATAATATAGTAAACACTTTGAGAGAAAGTATTTTTATATGTGTATCCATGTTTCCTATAGTACTTAATGCTTACCTAAAAGATACTAATATTTACCTACAGTTCAAGTAATTGCTATCATAGATGAGGGAATTTTTGATTATTTTGTGTTTAGCCATTATAAATATATTATAAATAAAACCACTATAGTTTCTCATTAAAAACATTGAAATATTACTTAATACTATTGGTCACTCAGTTGAAATATTTTAAAAATTGCTTTACTACTTAGCTTTGCCCATGTTTTATATGTAAAAATTTTAGTGATCATCTTTCCTCCATAAAATGGTAAATTCATTCAACAACTAAAGGCAGTCATTGTGTGTCACTTTTGAAGAACTATTTCTGAATTCTTAATTACCTATTTAGTATTTGAATGATAAATTAAAATTATATACCATGTAAAAAGGCATCATGAAAAGATTATAAACAACGTACTTTTTGTGTATCATATATATGGCATATATGATATAATATATACATATTGCATAGATATGTTATATATCAAATGCTATATATTATTTATAATGCATATATAATACAGATATATTCATATGTAACATATAGCATATTTGTTATATAGTCATAACACATATGTTCAGTAATATTTATAATAGGCATATATATTATGTGCTTACAATGCATTTAATATCATATATGACAACATATATGTTTTTGTTAGCATACTGGCACAATTTACATATTATATATTCATCTTAAGAAGTTAGCATGGCATATATATGTGTCTGTCAGATATCAAGATGGCAAATGAATCCAAATTGCATAAAAAATTATACTTTTTTATCTTTTTTATTAGTTTTTTCCCTGCCATACTGATATGAACCTGAGCAAAAACAAACAAATAATTCCTAAACCAAAAGAGGCTGGTTCACAGAAGAAACAGGGTGGACTTTTTACAACAGTAGAATAAGTTTATTGTAAAATAGATGCATGTAAAGAGGGAGGGAAACAAACCTATCTGAAATGCCAAGTCTGGTTTCCAAGAAACAGGAATTTGTTGAAAGGTACAATAGGATTTCCCTCAGAAATTAACTGTTTGTTAAATTATACTGAGTTGGGGATTCTATAATACAATAGATACTTTTGGCTTCCTGCCTCACTATCTTTGAGTTACCTCTTTGTCCTCTAAGATCCTTTTAAATTTTAACATATTGTAATTAGGATATTTTTTGACAAACTGTTATCTTTCTTTCTCTTTATCATGTTGTAAACATGGTTACTTAGTTACTGCAGCTTTTAAGACACTGGTATAAATACAAAAGCATTCTATACTTGGATAATGCTAAATGAGGGGAAATTGCTTTATAGGCAATTGGCCAAGACTTTCCAGTTTGATTAATATCTCACATTATTATTGTGAAGCAGTCATTACATGTAGGCTTGATTTAATGGGATTTCACTTTCCAGAAGAATGACCATATAATGCCCATGTTCAATATGGAACTGGATCATCATGCAATGTCAAAGCCTTTTTGTTCAGTTGCTAGGAACTATTTCAGTTTCTCAATACACACATGGCTCTCCCACACATAATGTCAAATCAGCATAGAAGCTTTGTAGGATTTGCAGTGTTGGAAGAAATCACAGCAGAGATTACATTCTTAGATGAACTAATTTTGGGAGCCTCATTTGAGTTTCTGCATTTTGAGGGACATAAGAGTAGCAAAAAAATGCTTACAGAAGCAAGGGGACTATGGATGGAGGAGAAGAGGATTGTGCTTTTCTCTTCCATAGAAATATTAAGAAATTGGTACTTCTTTATAAATTGGCAAGAACAAAGAAAACAAAATAAGCAGCACCCCTTTGACTCCAAAAATTAAAGGAATGCCATCATCTTCACCATTTTCCTTAGTGAACAGATTAATCAGGATAAGAAAAAAACAACAACAAAAACCCAAACCCAAAACAAACAAACAAACAACCCAAAACAGAAAAGTATTGTAAGTATTATAAGAAATCAAAAGCAGTTACAAGCTGCTTTTTGTATAAAACAAATATTGACTCCTCATTTGGGACCATAGGTAATAAGATTCAGTCCCAAATTGCATCTGTACTGCCAGCCATTAAGAAAAATCTAAAACAAATCAGGAATAGAATCTTTAGTTTGTACTTAATTCAGAGAACCAGCAATCTGCAATGACAGTGAGCTAGCATCCCAAAAAATTGTCTTACATTTTATCATTAGCGATAATATGGTATATGAAAGGTAAACAAAGGCAATCAATTATTACAAAGTTCAGCCTTGGTCCCTTAGTTATGTTGTCCGTATTGCTACATAGTCATTTTGGTTTTCTGCTTATTGTTTCCACTCTCTGTGTAGCATGGGTGGATTCCATTTCCCTTATTACCTCTTTCTGTATAGCCGGAGTAGGTTTAATACAGCAATCCTGCTATTTGTGGTATCCTCAAGTTCACTCACTGGATGATATCTAAAATGAAGTTTAACATGGTATAAACAATTAGCAATGTATAGAATGCTTTATACAAAATGAAGTAGAAATGTGATGTGTGCTTGCAACATAGAATACAAAGGGCCCCTGTCAAGATGAAAGCCTCCACTTTCATTTTCTGTGTCTCCTTTTCAGTCAACCAGACAACAGATATACAGAGATAAGCTGTCCTTGTTATGGAGTGGGTGCCACCCATCATTGTCCTATTATTGTCTAAGCTGTAGTGTGTCCAGCAAGGTGGTCCAATAAGTTGCTAACTTGCTCATCTGTTAATTGTTAAGGGTGCAGCCTCACTCTTTAAGATATTGTCCTCATGGGGTGTAGAGTACCTATTATTTCAGGTTTTAGGTTTTCTAGAATTAAAGGTAACTAAAGAGGAAAGGTTATGTATAATAACTTATTTATGTTCCTTCAAAGAAAGTGCAGGCTCAAAGTCAAGGTCCACATGACAGGCTTTCATCTTGATTTTAGTTATCTTGTGTGCTCAACTGAGAATCCAATGGCTCTCCAGAAAAAAAAAAGAAAGAAAGAAAGACAGTTTCTAAGTGCTGTTTAAACTAGAGCATCCCTAGACTTCATTATAGAAATGTGGAACTTTGAATAAAGAAAAGCATTGGGCAATTTTGTATTGTCAACAGCTACCTGAGTTTGATAAGCATGTTATAAATAACATCTAAAGATGACCATTCACAGAATTTCCCAAAGAAGTGCATTCATTTCTATCATGTTGAAAAACTCATCACTTGAAACTATTTAAAATAATTGAGAACAATTTTTCTAAAGAGTCACTGATAGTTGATAGCTGCCAATAAACACTTTAAACATTCAAATTCTTCAATTCTTTTGATAGATTATTATATGCCAAGTTCTGGAAATGGAACAAGCTAACATAAATGAGAGAGAAAATTGCTTACATGTAGATGTTTGCCATTCCAGTAATAAACATTTCTGACTCCAAAATTTAACCATTTTGATCCTGTAAGTTTTAGATCAATACAGAGAAACTTATTTTAAATAAGAAACACCCTGTTAAAATATTTAAAATGTGCTACATTCCCTTAAATGTTAGGAATGCTTAAATCATGTCTGCTTGGTTACTTTTCCTAGATCTTACAGGAGATATCATTTATTTGAAAATTTAAATCATGGCACTGTTACCTAGTCTAGAATGATAAAGGTCTATGTATTTGCATGTTTGCATAGATGATATTATATGCTACAAAATAGAGCAATCCTAGATATAGCTTAGAAAATGCTGCAATTTTCCTACTACCAGCAGTGGCATGCTTCATCAGAATTTTCTGTGTGCCATTCTGACACCCTCAGGTGCATGCAGTATTTGAGCAGAAAAAGAGATTAGATTAACTATTGTTAAAATTCTTTACAAGAGTATGAAGGAGGTCCAAGTCTTGATTTACAATCTGCTCTACTTGGCATCAAAATAATGAATGACAGAGTAGGAAAAAATTGCCTTAAAAACTCTATTCATACTTTAACTAGAGCTATAATCTTTTCTTCACACAAGAAAGAAAACTGCCAGTTATAATGACACCATAATAAATGTCTAGTTCTTTCCACCTCAAGTTGCACAAAAGTTGCCCTTCATTTGAAAATAGTAAGTATTTATACAGTTATTTTTAAAGATACTTTAGGGATTGAGGACGGATATAAGATATGAGGATGTGACTGGGGGAAAAGAGTATGGTTAAAGAAATATGAGTAGAGAGTAGATTTCAGTGCTTATTTCCTTATATGACTGAAGACACAGTATGAAACAGGTAACAAACCTTAAGTAGTTATTCAAGAGTTTTCTTCTTGCTTTTTCTTTTATGAAAACTATTAATTATGAATGAGTTGGCAAGGTTAATGGAATCAACAAATGATAGTAAAGTACTGGGCACTGGCAACATCAAAAAGCCATTGCCACCTCTTGGTCTAAAAGGAAAAATGGATGAAGCTAGTGTTAGAACTAAGTGAGAACTATAGGAATGCCTAAGGGCCTCTGCAATAACATCTACAGTCTAAAGTACATAAATTCATAGAGGAAATATGAAAATAAAATCTTCAACTTTTCTCTACATTTATATGATATCCTGTTGATGGTTCCAACTAGGCAGGGGGTAAGAAAGCCTTTTTGAGGTAGTTCATCAAGGTAAGCATCTTGGTATACCAATTGTTTTTCAGCCTCACTCTCCTACCTAAAATTCTTTTAAAACTTTACCATATTTTTTTCTCTGTTTTCCTTTTCTTTAATTAATTAATTATTTTATTTATTTACATCCCAAATGTTATTGTACTTATCATCCACCCTTGCAGAATTCTTCTCCTATTGCCCATCCCCTTCTCCTCTGGAAAGGTTCCCCCACATAACCCCACCAAGGTCATCAAGTCTCTACAGTATTAGGTGCATCCTTTCCCACTGAGGCCAAACAAGGTAGTCCTCTGCTACCTATGTGCTAAGGGCCTTGGACTAGCTGATGGATGCTCTTTTGTTGGTGGTTCAGTCGCTGGGAGCTCCCAGGGGTCCAGGTTAGTTCACACTGTTGGTCTTTGTATGTGGTTGCCATCCCCCTCAGTTCCTTCAATCCTTCCCCTAACTCTTCCATATGGGTCCTGGACCTACGTCCAGTGCTTGGATGTGAGTATCTGTACCTGTCTACGTCAACTGCTGGTAGAGCCTCTCAGAGAACAGCCTTGATAGGCTCCTGCCTGAAAGCACGAAATAGCATTAGTAATAGTGTCAGAGACTGGTGTTCACCCGTGGGATAGATTCAAAGGTGGGCCCATCACTGGTTGGCCACTCCTTCAGTCTCTGCTCCATTTCTGTCCGCACATTTCTTTTAGACAGGAGCAATTTGGGTTGAAAGTTTTATGGTAGGTTGGTGTCCCCATCCTCCAATGTAGGTCCTGTCTAACTGTTGGAGGTGATCACTTTAGATTCCAAATGCATGCTGTTAGGCATTTTGGCTAAAGTCACTTTCACTGAGTCCTTGGAGCCTCCCATACCAGGACTCTAGAACTTTCTAGAGGTTCCCTCCACCAGTGGAAAAAGGAAAACATCTTCAACAAGTGGTGCTGATCTAACTCACTGTTTTCATGTAGAAGAATGCAAATTGATCCAAATTTATCACCCTACACAAAGCTCAAGTCCAAGTAGATCAAGGACTTAAACATAAAACGAGATATATTAAATCTGAGAAAATAGGGAATATACTTGAATACATTGGTACAAAAGACACCTTCCTGAAGAGAACACCAATGGCTCAAACTGTAATATCAAAAATTGATAAATGGACCTCTTGAAACTAAAAAGCTTTTGTAAGGCAAAGGACACTTATCAATAGGACAAAATGGCAACCTACAGATTGAGAAAAGATCTTCAGTAACCCTAAGTCTGAGAGAGGGCTAATATCTAAAATATATAAAGAACTTAAGAAGTTTGGCTCCAAAAAACCAAATACCCCCATTAAAAAAAAACAAAACAAAACGGGGAAAAGTACTAAACAGAGAATTCTCAACAAGGGAAGAAAAATGGAAAATAGTAAGGAAAATATAGAAGTCATTTAAATATATGTATATGTATGCATCATAGCAGATGTTGCTAAACAGACTAATCTTTATAATTAGAAGACAACTGGAATGATTTTAATAAACATCTAGCTAATTATTAGAAAAGTCCAAGAATCTTGAATATAAATTGTTCATGTTACAATTAAGCTTTACATTATTAGCTATATTCAAGTAACTTAGTGTTAACTTTTACCTATTACATGAAAATGTACTACAAATGAATAAAGTACATTTCCTTTTTAGAAAACACACAACAATTTGACCCTATACTTAACTATTAATAGTGTATTACACAATTTCATTCAATTAAGTTTGCATAGATTGCCTTGTCTTAATGTAATTAAGCTGAAATATAACTTAAAACATATTTATATTTCAAGGGAACAATCTGAGTAAAAATAAAAATTATGATCAGAATACCATATATCAAAATTTATGTCATACCTAGAAAGCAAGAGAGATATTTTTATAACCTAATAAATATAAAGTGGGATAGTAAAAGGTGAAATAGATGAATTAACATCTAATTTAATATATCAGCAAAACACTAAGAAAAAGTAATGAGAAGAAGAATTTAAATATTAAAGTCGATTTATTAAATTGGAAAAGTAAATACTATTCAAAATTCATAAATTTTGGTTTCAGAATTAGAAAATTATGAAATTTTATTCAGAATGATACAGACATAGTGTATAAATAAGCAATAAATATAAGAAACAAATATCAAAGTTTTAAATAAAAATTTTATTACAAATATATTACCAGAAGTAATAAAGACACATATTATAAGGACTATTTAAGAAAGCAAAATTACAGGGCATCCTTACTAACAAATATGGTTGCAAAAGTTTTAACAATTTTGTTAGCAATGAAGCCAATGAATTTGATCCTGGAAACTGCATGGTAGGAAGTAAAAGCTAACTCAAGCAACTTGTCCTCAGACTTCCACATATACATACCTACTCTCATCACCTAAATAAATAATAAAATATTAAAAAAACACTTTAAAAAGATGAACAGATAAAGTCAATTCTGAAGGGGCAGAAAATAAATAAAATAAAACTGAACATTTCCTGATGAAAACAAACTTTGGGCCAAATAAATATGAAAGTAAATTTCATAACCTGAGAAAATTAATTCCAAATTATCAAGGGTTTAATCATGAAAGATTATCCAGTCAAGATTTCCCTCTCTTGTGACTTCTATGCAACACATTAGGAGAACTACCCAGCCTTTTAAGACAGCTATAGCTAAAGCATTTATAAAGACAACAATGGGTTAAAAAAATACCATTCTCTGGTTGAATCTTTTGATACTCATTCTAAAAAGGACAAAAGCACCCTCACTTTGGTCTTCTTCCTTCTTCTTGAGTTTCATGAGGTTTATGCGTTGCATCTTAGGTATTGTGTGTTTTGGGGCTAATATCCACTTATCAGTGAGTGCATACCATGTGTGTTCTTTTGTGATTGGGTCATCTCACTCAGGATGATATTTTCTAGCTCCATCCATTTGCCTAAGAATTTCATGAGCTCATTATTTTTAATAGCTGAGTTGTACTCCATTGTGTAAATGTACCACATTTTCTGTATCCATTCTTCTGTTGAAGGACATATGGGTTCTTTCCAGCTTCTGGCTATTATAAATAAGGCTGCTATAAACATAGTGGAGCATGTGGCCCTGTTGCATGTTGAAATATCTTCTGGGTATATACCCAGGAGGGGTATAGCTGGGTCCTCAGGTAACACTATGTTCAATTTTCTGAGGTATCACCAGACTGCTTTCCATAGTAGTTGTACCACCTTGCAATCCTCTAAACCTCCAGCCTGAGAACAGACAGGGGCAAGCTGTCCTCTGAGAGGCTCTAACCAGCAGCTGACTCAGACAGATACAGACATCCAGAGCCAAACAGTGGATGGAGCTTGAGGACTCTTATAGAAGAATAGGCGGAAGGATTTTGGGCCCTAAGGAGATAGGAACTGCACAGGAAGATCAACAGAGTAAACGAACCTGAACCCTTGGAGCTCTCAGAGACTGAATCACCAACCGTGGAGCATACCTAGTCTACACAGATCTACCTCCATGGGCTGAACCTAGGCCTCCCTGCACATATGTTATAAATGGGCAGCTTGGTTTTCATGTAGGTCTCAAACATCTGGAGTGGGGGCTATCCCAAAACATGCAGCCTGTATATGGAGTATGGTCTTCTAGCTGGGTGCCTCATCTGGCCTCAATGGGAGAGGAAGCACCTAGCCTCTCAGAGACTTAAAGTGGCAGGGTGGGGGATACAGGAGGAGGAGGTACTCAGAAAACAAGTGATGGGGAAGGATTGTGGGAGGGGGTGACTGAGACGGGTTATAAAGTGAATAAGCAAAAAAAATAAAATTAAAAAAGGAAAAAAAAATACCATTCTCAGATGATGTGATATTTTACTTAAAAAGAATATAGACGACCCTATAGGCATATTGTTGAAATTAATAAGGATGCTTAGCAATATTAAAATCCTATTTAGATAGTTGGGTTTGAACTTCCTGAAGGAAACTATGAAGACATTACTTGTGTGCTTGAGGAGCTGCAAAAATTATGACAACTCTCCTATATTGACTCAGCAAAAGTCTCCATGGCTGTCACAACACTTTCAGCATTGATGCTTCTGCTTGTTGTAGGATGTATATATTGGTGGTATACAGTATGCTAATTTGAAAATGCATAGAATATATAATCAAATCACTGTGGTTGACATTTCCACCCTGAATATTTTAAAGGTTTTATTACTACATAATTTTACACACACATGAGCTAGACTGGGTTAACTCTGGTTACAGGGATGGTGTTAGAAAAGCCTTGCAGCTTCTATTTCTTCTTCATTTTTTAATACTGAAAATGTATTTTTTCATACAGAATATTTTGTCACAGTTCCCCTCCTCCATCTGTTTTTAGATCCTCCCTATTCACAGAATCTGCACCCTTCTGCTCTCATAGAAAATAGCACAGGCATCTAAAAAGGAGAGATGGGGGGTGGGGTGGGTAAAAACTAAACTAAAACTAAAAGCAAATGAGAAGAGGATGAAACAAAGAAAAGAGTCAAAAGAAGAAGCATAAACAGATATAGGACACACACATTTTCACACACAGAAATTCCATGCAAACACAAAACTGAAAACAAAAATATAAGAACAAGATCTGTAAAATAAAGAACAAAACAACAAAAAACATTATAAATTTAAAAAAATCTCCAAAATTATCATTGAATTCATTTTGTACTGGCCAATATACTAATGGACACCAGCCTCCTTAAGTGTGGTTTGTATATCCAGTGAGATTTCATTGGCAAAACTATTTTTCACTTACAAATGGTTATCGATTATAGATTACTTATTGATTAGGGGTGGGGGCTTATGTCCACTTCCCCTTTCAACACCAAGAGACCCTATCAAGCTTAGACCTGTGTATGCTGCCACAGTCTCTCTGAGTTCATAATTGGATGTTTCTCATATATTTACCATCTTTTGAGAATGCTTTTTAGATCTGTAAATCATTTAGATTGAATTATTTATTTCTTGATATCTGGAATATTTGAGATCTTCATATCTTTTAAATGTTAACACTCCATAGGATGTGTAATTGTAAATACCTTTTCCATTATCTACCCTGCAACTTTGTACAAATGACAGTGGTTTTGCCATACAGAAGCTTTTCAGTTTCATGAGGCTCCCATTAATTAACTGTTGATCTTAGTATCTGAGTTATCAATGTCTATTCAGAAAACCATATTTTGAATATTCCACAAGTTCCAGACTATTCCCTACTTTCTGTCTATCAGATTCAGTATACCTCACCTTATCATGAGGTTCTCAATCAATTTGGAGTTAAGTTTTGTGCAGAGTGAAAGTATGGGTCTATTTTCATTCTTTTGTCATTCAGCCATCCACTTTGACCAGCATCATTTGTTAAAGATGCCATATTCTTTTCAGTGTTTATTTCTGTATTCTTTATCAAAAATCATATGTCCATGTCTATTGAGGACTTCTGTGTCTTCAATTTAACTCCATTGTTCAATGTCTCTGTCTTTGTGCCAGATCTGTTTTTTGTGCCATGCTATTTTTATTACTATAGCTCTGTAGGACAATTTGAGATCAACAGGAGTGATACATCCAGCAATTTTTAATTATTCAGGACTGTTTTAGCTATTCTGGATATTTGAGATTCCAAGTTAAGTTGAAATTGTCCTTTCAAAGTCTGTGAAGAATTGTGTTGAATTTTGATGGAGATTGTGTTGAATTTGCTAGGATGGCTATTTTCACTACATCAATCTTACTGATCCATGAGTGTGAGAGAGCTTTCTATTCTCGGTATCTTCTTCAATTTCTTTCTTCAAAGTTTTACCTTGCTTTATTAGAGTTACCTGAAGATATTTTATATTATTTGAGGCTATTATGAAAGGTGTTACTTCCTTGACTTCTTTCTCAATTCCTTTGTCTCTTGTATGTAGGATACTGATTTTTATGTGTTAATTTTGTATCCTGCTACTTTGATGAATTGGTTTATTATCTCTAGATGTTTCCACATACAGTTTATAGGGTCATTTATATATATAATCCTACTATCTGCAATGAAAGACACTTTGACTTCTTTTCCTATTTGTATCATCTTGATCCACTTCAGTTGTCTTATTACTCTAGCTAAGAATTAAATATATTGAATGGAGAGAATGGACACTCTTGTCTTATTGCAGATCTTAGTGGAAATGCTTTGAGTTTCTCTTTGTGTTAATGTTAGATGTGGGCTTGCTGTACATTGCCTCTATTCTATTGAGGTATGTCTTCTGTTATCCATAGTCTTTTAAGACCTTTATCATGAAAGGGCATTGGATTTTTGTCAAGGGGCTTTTCTGGATCTAATAGGATTATTATGTGTTTTCGTTCATCCTGTTTATGATATTAATTACATTTATTTGTTAACAGATGTGGAACTGTCCCTGAATTTCTGGGATAAAGCCCACTTCATCATATTGAATGATCTTTTGATATGTTCTTGGATTCAGTTTGGAACTATTTTATTGAGAACTTTTGCATCTATATTCATAAGGAAATTGGTCTTTAATTTTTCATCATTATGCCTTTATATGGTTTAAGTATCAGAATAATTATGGATTCATATAAAGAATTAGGTAGTGTTCCTTCTGCTTTTCTTTTCTGCAGTATAATTTAAGGAGCATTGCCGTTAATGCTTCAAAGGTCTGGTAGAATTTTGCTCTAAAACCATCTGGCCTTGGGCTTTATTTGTTGGGAGATTTTAAATTACTGTTTCTGTTTCACCAGAGCATATAGGTTTGTTTAAATTGATTAGCTGATCTTGATTTAACTTTTGCAAGTATTATATATCAAGCAATTTATCAATTTCTTTTAAGTTTTCCAATTTGATGAAGCAGAGATTTTTAAAGTATATTCTTATGATTCTCTGGATTTCCAAGGTATCTGTTGTTATGCCCCCCTTTAAGTCTCTAACTTATTAACTTTGATCTTCTCTATTTATGTTTTAATTTGGCTAAGAATTTATCAATCTTATTGACGTTCTCAAAGAACCAGCTCCTTGTTTCATTGATTCTTTTTACATTCATTTTTGTTTATATTTTATAGAGTTTTACCCTCAATTTGCTTATTTCTGGCCTATACTCATTTTTCTACTATTTATTCTTTTCTTTAATTTAGAGATTTCAAGTGTGCCATTACGTTGAAATTCTGTACAAGGTTGTTTCTATTTTCTTTCTCTTTTTAATGTCTGCACTTCATTCTATGAACTTGCCTTTAAAACTACCTTTATTATTTCTCACAGATTTGGGTATATTCTGTTTTCATTTTCACTCAATTTAAAAATTCTTAATTAGGTTCTTGGACCTTTTTTGATTCATTAGTAAGTTGTTCAGTTTCCATGAGTTCTGATGTTTCTGTTGTTGTTGGCATCCAACTTTAATCCATGATAGTCTGATAGGATGCAGGGTGTTATTTCAA
This sequence comes from Mastomys natalensis, assembly GCA_021653895.1. Taxonomy (NCBI): domain Eukaryota; kingdom Metazoa; phylum Chordata; class Mammalia; order Rodentia; family Muridae; genus Mastomys; species Mastomys natalensis. The sequence continues at coordinate 44,316 of JAJTUV010002457.1, forward strand.
TTTTCTTATATCTGTTGAGACTTCCTTTGTGTCTAAGTGTATGGCCAGTTTTGGGAAAAAATTCATGAAGTTCAAAGAAGAAGCTATATTCCTTTGTGTTTTGGTGAAATGTCCTTTAAAAATCTACTGGGTCCATTTGATTTATGATGCTATTTATCTCCAGCATTCCTCTATTTAGTTTTTGTGTTGACATGACAGGTCTAATGGTGAGAGTGAGGTATTGAAGTCACAAAAGATCACTGACTGAGGGTCAATATGTGATTTTAGCTGTAGTAATGTTTGGTTTATTAACTAGGTTGGTATAGTGTTTGGTGCATAGATGTTTAGAATTACAGTATCCTCTTGCTGTATTTTTCCTTTGATGTGTACATACTATTTTAGCAAATATTAAAATGGATGCACTAGCCTGATTCTTGGGTCCCTTTGCTTGAAATACCTTGTTAATGTGAGGTGATTTCTATCCATGATGGTAAGGTGTGTTTCCTTGAAGCAATAGAAGGATGGATCTTATTTTCAAATCCTATCTGTTTGTGGCTTTTTATTGGAGGATTGAGAACATCAATGCTGAGAGTTATTTGTCAGCAGCTTTATTTATTCCTGCTATTCTGTTATTATGATGTTGGCATTTTTCTATCTTTTGTTTTGCTTGTCTGAGATTATCTCTTGTGTTTTCTTGGTGTGGTTTAACTCCTCATGTTGGAGTTTCCTTCTAGCACCTTCTATACAGCTGGGTTTATAGATAGATATTTCTTAAATTTGTTTTTTATTGTAGAATATTTTTCTCTCACCATCTAATGTGAGAAAATAAATGTTTTGCTGAGAAAAATAAGTGGTCTAGCCTGGCAGTAGTTGTCTAGGTTTGCATATGTGGTTCCTTAGAGGCCACAGAACATCCATTCTCACGCTTCAGGCTTTTATGTCTTATTAAGCTAATCTTTGAAGCTTTTAATATTCTTTCTTTGTTCTACACATTTAGTGTTTTAACTATTATTTGTCATGGGAAATTTCTTTTCTGGTCTAGTCTATTTGGTTTGCTATATTTTTTTTCTTTTCATCGATAGGCATCTCTTTCTTTAGGTTAGTACTATTTTTGGTTAGGATCATTTCTTCTATGAAAATATTTTCTGTAGCTTTGATCTGTTTTTTTTTTTTATTCCTTCCTCGATTCCTCTTATTCATCGATTTGGTCTTTTAATAATGTCCCAAATTTCCTGGGTATTGTGGTCCTGTAAAGTTTTTGTTGTTGTTGTTGTTTTATAGTTAATTGTTTATTAAACATAACATTTTCTTTGCCTAGAGTATTCATTTCTTCTGTCTTGTCTTCAAGTGTTTGAGTTCATGTCTTGAGTTATTTTCTTCATCTTATTCGATTACTTGTTTGTGTTTTCATACTTCATTACTGTACTTATTCATAACATTTTTAAGGTCCTTGCACATATTCATAATAATTATTTTCAAGTTTTTTTATTGATCATTTTATTTATTTACATTTCAAATATTGTCCCCTTTCCCAGTATCCCCTCCACAAATCCCCCTCCCATTCCCACTCCCCTTTGCCTCTAAGAGGGTGCTCCCATCCACCGACCTATTCCTGGCTCACCCCTCCAGCATCCCCCTTTGCTGGGGTAACAGCTTCCACAGGACCAAGTGCCTCGCCTCCCATTTGTGACAGATAAGACAATCCTGTGCTATATGTGTAGCAGGGACCATGTATACTCATGTATACTCTTTGGTTGGTGGTTTCATCCCTGGGAGCTCTGAGGGGTCCAGTTAGTTGATATTGATTTTCCTATGGGGTTGCAATCCCCTTCAGTTCCTTCAGCCCTTTCCTATCTCTTCCATTGGGGTCCCTGGGCTCAATCCAATGGTTGGCTGTGAGTGTCTGCATCTGTCTGTCTTAGTCAGGTACTCCCAGAGCCTCTCAGAGGACAGCCCTACTCCTGTCTGGACTCGTCTGTAAGATACTATTTTCAAGTTATTGTCTCGTGTTTCAACACTATGATACATTTCACAGGGCCAACTATGATTGCTTCTGAGGTTTGGTAGAGACATATTGTCCTGGCTGTTTATGTTTTTGTGCCGTGTCTAGGCATATGAAGATATGATGTTGGAGATGATTTTAGATGTTAGTATGTTCTTTTCTTTGTTGCATGTTCCATTCCTTGGTTTCTGTTACTCTCTCTGGGTCGTAGGAAGGTATAGTGGCTGTGGGTTACCTATTGGAGAGTCTTTTTATAGGTTATTGAGTGGCAGAGTAGGCTAGAATAAAAAAGGGGGAAAGAACTAGGGGAATACTGTCCAAATCAAGGGGCAGGGTCCCCAGGGAGTTGGAGGTTTGGTAGCAGAAGAGACTCCTGCAAGTAGGCTGCAACAAGACAAAGAGTATGTCTGTAGAGACAGGGATGAAAGGGCTAGGAGGAGCCTGGGTCCTTACCTAGAGATAGTTTCCACTGAACGGAACTGGAATGGACAGAGGGATCCTGCAGACAGGCTGCTTCAGGGCTAAATATGAGATTAAAGAGATTATAATGGAGGGCAGGATTAACAGTAAACATTGCTTACCAGAGTCACAGAGGCCACTGGAAGTCCCCAATAGAAAGTGTTTCTAGGTATTGGCAGATGACACAAATAAATGGAGATGTGCTAAAAGGGAAGGTCTAGTGCGTCCACAGGAAATTGGAAAGCTGGAATCACACCAAGAAGCAGTGTAGTCCCCAAGGAGTCTACTAGCCATTTCTTAATTGGCTTTGCTTATGAGATATATGAAAGATCTCTAAATTATGTTATCTGGCCTACAAGTGGCTCTTTGCTTTTATCCTAAATGCAAATTACTGGAGGAGGTGTTCACTGAGAATTCTGAATAAACCAGCAGACTTTGATTCTCTTTTGTATTGTGGTAATACATTTTGTTCTATTGTTTATTTTTTTCTTTATTTCTTAATGTTTTCTTTGTATGGAAACCAACACATATATATAAAATTATAATGAGCCTCTTTTATTTCTCATAAGAATCCCTACCTGTACATTAGTTTATATATGGACACTACTTGATGATTTTCTTTTTTTCTGAGATATTCTGTCTTTAATTTAAGCATACAAGCATCTTACGTTTTCTTTCTTTCTTTCTTTTTTATTTTTTGGATATTTTATGTATTTATATTTCAAATGTTATTCCTTTCCCTGTTTCCCCTTCAGAAACCTCCTCTCCCATTTCCCTTCCCCCTACTTCTATCAGGATGCTCCCCCTCCCCCTACCTACTACCAACGGCTTCCCCTCCTATTGATGCCAGACAAGGCTATCCCCTGCTACATATGCAGCTGGAGCCATGGGTCCCTCCATGTGTACTCTTTGGTTGATGTTTAGCACCTGGGAGCTCTGGGGGGGGGGGTGTATCTCGCTGGTTGATAGTGTTGTTCTTCCCATGGGGTTGCAAACCCCTTCAGTGTAGGACTGTGAAAGGCAACCTGGTTTCTGGTTCAGCACAGGTTGGAAATCGCCAGAGACCACAGGTGATCCTAAGGGACAGTATGCATTTTGCCATGCTCCCAGACTCCAAGCTCCTGACTGGAGGCCACAGCCCTCCATAGATTTGGATCCTTTACTCATATAAGGGCAATGCCCCCTAATCCCTCCACAGGTAGAGGGTGTGACTGTGACCACAGGCAACAGAGCCTCAAGACAGATCTCCATATTAATGAGGTACCTAAAGGCCATAGGGGCATAGCCAGTTAAACATTTCTTCCCAGACTGTCCTCCTTGCAAAGGTATTTAACCTTAGGCCTGCCCTGAGGAAACAGGGGTATAGTTTTCATCTACTTTCTGCCATTACAATAAACATCTTATGACCATGGACTGTTTCTCTTCTTCGGGATCTGCTGTGGGGAACAGTGGAGCAGGCTTTCGTCTACAGAGCCGCTATCTCATCTCCTTTAGAAGTCCTCTCTGCATTCCCAGCCACAGAGACCACCAACCCAAACAAACAAGCCAAGCAAGCCTCTGCAACCAAGAACTCTTTTCTCTGCTGGGCACAGCCAGAGTTTCTCCCCCTTTGGCTACAGGCCAATCCAGCCAGTATGCCCCCACTTTGTTCTTGGCCCTTCCGCAGCACCCCAGGAGTACCTGGGGCACAAGAGCCTGAGAACCAGCCCTTCCCCAGCCACATTTTGGCCCAGGACACCCCAGCCAACTCTAGTAGTCACCGGGGACCTCAGACTGTGTTCCCCCACCCCTGAGCAGGGGCTCCAGCGGCTTCACATAGCCTGACACAGGCCTAGCACCAGCATGGGAGAACATAGTCAAACTTCTTGCGCATCCTGCCTCTCTGAGCAGCAGCCCTAGTCCCATGAGGGGCCAGACTCGGGACCCACACACTGGTCTGACACACACTGCAACCCAACACTTCAGCTCCTTCAGTCCTTTCTCTAACTCCTCCATTGGGGACCTAGTGCTCAGTCCAATGGTTGACTGCAAGCATCCGACTCTGTATTTGTCAGGCTCTGGCAGAATCTCTCAGGAGATAGCTATATCAAGATCCTATCAACTGGCACTTACTGTCATCATAATAGTGTCTGGGTTTGGTGTTTGTAAATGGGATGGGTCCCCAGGTTTGGCATTCTCTGGATGGCCTTTCCTTCAATCTCTGCTCCACACTTTATCCCCATACTTCCTTTAGACAGGAGCCCTTCTGGGTAAGAATTTGGAGATGAGTGGGTGGCCCCATCCCTCAATTGGGGGAGGGGTGTAGTAGAAGTTAGGTGCCAATTTGTAGTAGAAGGAATTATTTAAACCCCAAATTTGTAGTAGTAGATCTCCTACCTGAAGGAGACTAGTAAAGGAAAACACAACTTGATAATTATGGTATAAATAGCACACCTAGATTGGGCAGATTTACCACTACACTACTCTAATCCCCGGCTATGAGATCCCTTATAACTTGCGGTTTTATCCAGGCTGAGTGGTTGTCCAGCTCTGTCGTAGGCTTCCTTCTACCACCAGCTTCCTTCTGCTTCAATTTCCTCCTGCTCTCCTCTGCCTCTCCTTCTTCCTCTCCTGTCGACTCCTTCTCTCTCCTTCTGCTCTGCCTTTATATCGAATTCCTCTCACTCTCTCCTCCCCTAAGCCTTTTTCTCCGCCTCCCCTTCTACTGCCCAATCTCTGGCTCTGGTCTTTATTTTACAGGTTTTAATTGGACAGAAGGTTTACAAGATGTCATCTGTGTACAGATTCAATCATTCTCTGCAGCCCCTCCCAGAAGGGTGGAACTAGGATCAAAATACAAGGCTGGGGCTATCCACAACATTTCCCCCTTTTTGTCCAATTAAAAGACTCTTTTCTCTCAGATATATTGAGCACAAACTGTATTACCATGTTGTATTTGTTAAAGTACAAGACAGACCTAATACCTAGTTTATCATTTTTGTTAACTAAATAGAACCTCTGCTATCTCTCTTAACTAAAAGGCTTAGTTCTGAACCTGTCTTATGTCCTGTCTTTAAAATGAATGCCATCTGAAAACTATCCTCTCAAAGTAAATAGCCTGCGTTGGCTGTGAGACTATAAGTCTTCAACCCCATCAGAAATCCAGAATGACTGAATTAACTGAAGATATGGGAAGCACAAAGCCTGGCTTCCAAAACTTAGCCAATTTATATAGACACCTGAACACCTGGACAGTTCCTTACTTCAAAACGTTGGAGCATCTGGTCTTCAGCCTTCTGGCCCAGGATCATCTGACAGACCTAGTAATGCAGAATTTTTAAGGGCTGATTACTCTGTCTTGGCAGATATAATCAGTCGAGTTTTCCACAAGTGTGTCCTTTTCTGGACAGTATTTTGTCTGTAGATGAAAAGAGGCAATTCTTGCCTAGTGGCTATCTCACCACAACTGGAATAACTCCAAAGATGCTCAATTTCTTCTTGGAATCCAAGACAGGGAAGCTGTCAGGAGCAGACAGGTCTCTAGTAAAATGAACATTAATACAGAAATACTAGCGACGTCACTTCTGTGGACCTCTGACATTTTTGAAAACCAACTATCTATGTAAAGCAATCTGGACTGTTGTCCATTAACTCCTTTCTGCTATTTCTAATTAAAATCTAGAAAACATCCTAACAATAAACTCAGAGCCATGCAATTGCTATAGGCCCTTAACTCACAGGCTAACCATCTCAAATCAGTTAAAAAAGTTAAAGAAGGACTGGGTCTAAGCCTTGTATTCCTAAATGTGTTATATAGGGACAATGCCTAAGAGAGTAACAATATTAATCTCACTTTTATATCAATAAGAAACTCATATCAATGAAAACCTTAAATTTGTACAAATAAATTCTATATCAATGAAAGAGATTATAACCTCAACTTTGTATCAATTATGGAGATTTCTACCAATGTAGAAATAATCAATTCTAACTATTCCTCCCTGTTCCAATAAAATCATTACTTTTCCCTAGAAGGATAGCCTAATATTAACCACTTCAGTTCCCAAGCCCAGGGGATAGGGGCACCGACTCTTCATCAACTTCTTCAAGCTGAACTTGGGCGTAGAATTCCCATCTGGGGGCCCAAAGGGAAATAGGAAAATTGGCTTAGTCAAAGGAGAGCTAGCGGGCATCATTTGCCTTGTAGTCACTATGTGCTGAGAGAGTTCATTGCTTAGCTAACATCGTGACTGTGACAGTTGGAAAGGCTGGACAGGCAAGCCAGCTAGCTGTTCTGGTAAAGTTCTGGAAGCAAGTATTTGACATAGTTGCAGCTTCGATGAAGAAGTAGCTTCGACATAGTTGCAGTAGAATCAAGCACGAAGCTGGAATAGTAGGTCTCAGCATCCCCAAGTATGAATCTTTTTCGGACTGTCTTTCTCTTCTTTCATCCTTCAATATATAAAACTTAAAAGCAGCAGTTAGTTCTGCAGGGTACACTGCTTTGTCAGTGAGGGTCAATAAAGAAAGACGATTGCCTTTCTTCAGGTGTGTGTGGGGGGGCATGCCTAACCTCTGGATATGGTCTCAACAGGTTCTCCCTCCCTTTATTGGGCATTTCAGCTAATCTTATCCCTGGTGGATACTGGGTGCCTCTTGCTTTCCTGGCATCTGGGACTTGCTGGTGGCTACCCCTAATTCCTCATACCCCATTGCTACACACCTCTGTTCAAATTCCTGACCCTCTGCATATCATCACTGTCTCCTCTCATACCTGATCCTGCCCCCATTTCCCCCTTCCCCTCCTGTCTTCCCCCAAGTACCTCCAACCCTCTACCTCCCATGATTATTTTGTTCCCCATTCTAAGAAGGACTGAAGCATCCACATTTGATCTTTCTTCTTCTTGAGTTCATATTGTCTGTGAATTGTATCTTGGGTATCCCAAGCTTTTGGGCTAATACCACTTATCAGTGAGTGCATACCATGTGTGTTATTTTGTGGCTGGGTTACCTCACTCAGGATGATATTTTCTAGTTCCATCCATTTGCCTAAGAATTTCATGAATTCATTGTTTTTAATACCTGAGTAGTACTCCATTGTATAAATGTACCACATTTTCTGAATCCATTCATCTGTTGAAGGACATCTGGGTTCTTTTCCAGCTTCTGACTATTATAAATAAGGTTTCAATAAACATATTGGAGCATGTGTCCTTGTTATATGTTGGAGCATCTTTTGGGTATATATCCAGGAGTGGTATAGCTGGGTCCTCAGATAATACTATGTCCAATCTACTGAGGAAACACCAGACTGATTTCCACAGTGCTTGTACCAGCTTGCAATCTCAACAACAATAGAGACTTCATTTAGGCCACAACATTTGGGATAGTCCCCACTAAAGTTGTTCAGGACCCACATAAAGACCAAGCTGCACATCTGCTGCATATGTGCAGGGAGGTCTAGGTCCAGCCCGTGTGGGTCAGGGTTCTCCACAGTAACAGAACTTATGTAATGTGTACTGGCTGGTTTGTGTGTCAACTTTGATGCAAGCTGGAGTTATCACAGAGAAAGGAGCCTTCCTTGAGGAAATGCCTCCATGAAATCCACCTGTAAGGCATTTTCTGAATCAAGAATGGGAGGACCCACTGTGGGTTGTGCCATATCTGGGCTAGTAATTCTGGGTTCTATAAGAAAGCAAGCTGAGCAAGTCAGGGGAATCAAGCCAGTAAGCAGTACCCCTCCATGCCCCTGCCTCAGCTCCTGCCTCCAAGTTCCTACCCTGTATGAGTTCTTTCCTAATTTCCTTAGGTGATGAACAGCAATTTGGAAGTGTAATCAGAATAAACCCTTTCCTCCCCAACTTGTTTCTTTGTCATGATGTTTTGTACAGGAATACAAACTTTGACTAAGACAGAATGTCTCTCTATATTGAGGGAATTTATTGTGATGATTTACAGTCTGTAGTGCAGCTAACCCAACAATGGTCAGCTGGGAATAGAAAGAATCTAGTAGTTGCTCAGTACACAAAGCTAGTGGTTTCAGCTGGTCTTCTGTAGAAGTAGGTTCCAACAGATGTGCTGGCAAGTAAATGCAAGCACACAAACAAGAGTGAATTTGTCTTCTTCCAATGTACTTATGTAGGCCTCCAGCAGAAGGTGTGGCCCAGATTAAAGGTATGTCCCACCATGTCTGCATCTGGGACTTGCCTTGTCCCAGGGAGATCTACTTGTCTCAGTTTCCTGGGATTAACTGCGTGCACTACCTTGCCTGGCCCTAAGCTTTTCATGGCTACTATTCTTCAGGATCTCCATGGCAAGATCCAGGTCAGAAACTGTCTTCCAGCCTCAAGATCTGGATCACAGGAGAGCCTTCATATTCTGGATTGTAGTTCATTCCAGATATAGTCAAGTTGCCAACCAGGAATAGCCATTATACAGTGTATGTTCTTTGGTTGATGGTTCAATCTCTGAAAGCCCCAAGGGTCCAGGTTAGTTGACTTTCTTATTCTTCCTATGGAGTTCCTATCCCATTTAGGACCCATTATTCTCCCTCCTATTCTTCCACATGAGTCCACAACCTCTGTGTACTGTTTGGCTGTGGGTATCTGCATCTGTCTGAGTCATCTGCTAGATGGAGTCTCAGAGAGATCCTATGCTAGAATCCTGTTTACAAGCATAACAGAGCATCATTAATAGTTTCAGAGATTGGTAATTGCCCATGGGATGAGTCTGAAGTTGGGCTGGTTATTGGTTGGCTGTTTCCTCAGTCTTTGCTTCATTCCCTTCTGCCTGTATTTTTAGACAAGATAAATTTGGGGTTGAAATTTTTGTGGGTGGATGAGTGATTCTTTTGCTCCACTAGACTTCCTGTCTGGCGAAATGAGGTGACTTTTTAAGGTTACATATTCCCAATAATGTGGGTCACTGCTGAGGTTACACCATTGATCAGGGTGCCTCTCTTATCCCAGGTCTGTGTGTCACCAGGGAGATGCCCCCCCACCTACTACTGCCCCACTACTGCCAGTTGCTGATTTATAGTAATTCCCATGTCATTCTGGGTACCTTTCTGTCCCTTCCCACACCTGATCCTAAAAAACACATTCCCCTCACCATATCCTCTCCCTTCCAGTTCCCTTCCTCCATCTGCCTCTTATGACTATTTTATTCCATCTTCTAAGTGAGATTCAAGCATCCTCACTTGTACCTTCCTTCTTGTTTAGCTTTGTTGGTTTGGTGGAGTATAGCATGGGTATCCTGTATTTAAAGGCTAATACCCACTTACAAGTGACTACATAGGGAAGAAAGAAAAAAAGAAAGAAAGAGTATGAGAAGGAAAGGAAGAGAGAAAAATAGGACTTTCTAGAATTCAATGAAAATTAAAGCACAACATAGCCAAATTTGTAGGACAAATGAAAGTAGTGATCAGAGAAAACGTCATAGCACTACGTGCCTCCATAAAGAAATTAAAAATTCTCATACCAGCAAATTATAAATACACCTGAAAGCTCTAGAAAAAAGCAAGCATACCAAGAGAGGCGGAAGGAAGAAAATAATAAACATCAATGCTGAAATCAATCCATTAGAAACAAAGAAAAGAATAGAAAGAATCAACAAAACCAAGAGCTGTTTCTTTGAGAAATCAGGAAGATAGAAAAACCCTCAGCCAAACTAAAAGATAAAGACAGAAAAGCAGTATCCAAATAAGCAAAATCAGAAATGAAAAGAGAGACATAACAACAATACAGTGAAGAAATTCAAAGAATCCTTAGGTTTTACTTCAAAAGCCTTTTGAAGTTGTTCAATTTTCATGAATGTGTAGGCTTTCCAGTACTTCTGTTGTTGTTGAAGTTCAGGTTTACACTATGGTGGTCTGATAAGATACAAAACATTATTTCAATTTTCTTGTGTCTGTTGAGGCTTGGTTTGTGACTGACTATATGGTCAATTGTTGTTCAGAGATATTAATGACCAATGATTATTATTTCCTGTGGTTCTATAGATATTGTAGAAGAGGGAGTGTAAAGAATATTAGAGATGGACAAAATGGTGAAAGGTTATTAAATAACATATTTCCATCACCTGGAACAGGCTTATTAGTATATTTGCATCCAACTATTCATTCCTATTTTTCCTTTTCTTTTCATTCTTTCCCTCTTTATTATTTGCCATTGAAGCACAAAAGTCTTTTAGAAAAGGAACACAGGATTAAAAATTGTAAGGTCTTTTTTCTATACACAAAATTTAGTTTACCCAAGTTAAGTCACTGATATAAGATGGTTTGAATTTATTATACAACTTGTGCTATATTTTGAACTTTTAATAAGTCTCAGAGGCCCATATATCCTTGGACTTGGTCCTCAGTTTGGAAGTACTGAAAGGTGGTTAGAACTGTAAGTTAAGGGGTTTGGGAAGATAAGAAGTTACTGAGAATGTACCTTCAGAGGTAAGCATGCGATTCCAAACTTTCCTTTCTGTCTTTGCTTCCTGGTTTTTATAGGACTTTTAAGCCATAAGTGAGCTAGGGCTTTTACAAACATATATGTAAACTTAAATATATCATTGAATGATGTCCAGACTGCTCATTCAGTCAATAGAATGACTGTTTGGTAAGCTCATCACTAGTGGCTAATGTCTCATAGGAAATGCAATAGCCCACCTTTCCCCCAACCAGCTGTTTCAGCTTCCATGCAAGTGACAGTTTGTTTTCAAAGAACTGTTATCCAAAGGAAAATGTTGCAATTGAAATTTTACTCCTTGCTTTGAACTAAACAGCATTTTAATAGTAGAACAGTCATTCAAATTGAGGAGTACATCCTGTAACCTTTTTCAGCCTGACTAAGGCTGAAATGAAATATGTAGTATCCCCTGGAGCAATTTTTGAGAATGCTCTGTGCTCTGCCTTGACTAGTGAATCATTAAAACATATGTGCAAACATCCCACATTTCTTTTACCTGACTCATGGCAGATAATAGCAACCTCCTTGCAATATAAATTGAAATTATTTCCTCAAAAAATTCACTCCCAACTGGTCAGGCTTTGGGCATTTTCCTGTGTGCCTAATACCATTGGCATGTTTTTCTTAAGCTATAGAAGATTTTTATATTTTTATATTTTTCATTTTAAGTATGCTATTGCCAATTTCTTGTTGCTATTATTGTTGATGTTTAACCTCATATTTAAGTAATGATTTGAAATTTTGAATTCTATGCATTCAATGTGAATATACATGTTTAGTGTCTTTTAATTATTAACTTTTCAAACATTCCTCTTTTGTCGTTATATAAATGAACAGAAAATTAAAATGACATAGATTTCAATAATACTGGCTTTGATGACAACTAATTTGTAATACTGTTTACTTTCTAGAGACTTGTAGCATAGAACATGGACTGAATAAAGACTAACAATAGACATACCAAAATAGACTAGGAAAACCACAGAAGGACTCAAACTATACACAAAGAAATAGAAACAATAAGAAATGCTGAAAGCAGAGAAATTGTTTCCTTAGGAAAGACCATACCTATTTGTTTTCCAATATCAAATGCCCAGCCTGAAAATACATTACAATAATATTACACGTAGTGACCAGGTTATATTTCAGAATGTACATACATATACATGCATATATGCATGTAATAACAATTAGCAAAAAGAAGAAGCCACAAAGTTGAAGGAAATCAGGCAGCATTACTTGGGAATGTTTGGAGGGAAGAAGAAGGGAGACATGTTGTAATTACAGTATAATCTCATTTTTTAAGTTTAAAAAAACTGTAGTAAATTTCACTATTTTGTAAGTGTCATGCTGTTTCAGAATTTAGCTTCCTCTTTTGTTTCATTGATTTATGTAGAAAATTCAGTAATGATTTAATTTTCAATTAATGTGGTTTTCTTCTGTAATGTTTGGACAAACATATCCAGCTTTCTTCTTTCCTGTTCAATGATTTCTGGCTTTTTAGTGTGAATTTGTTTAAAGAGGTGATCTTGTAAGTCACTTTTTTTAGTACCCAATGTTGTGTTGGGGTTTTAATGTTATACCTTCTGGACTCATTTGGGAAAACAAAGAATACCAGTTTGAAACTAATAGTAACTAACAGAGCCAATTATAGATAGCTTTCTGTTGCTTTGATGTTCATTTGTAAATTTAAATAGAATATACAATTCTATTTATATAAAAATACACTTTCTAAGTGAGGAATACAATTTTATGTTATATAGAATATAATATTTGAACCAAACTAATTTCTTGCTGTCTATTTTTGGAATGTGGGGAAGAGAATAGTTTTAATAACTTATAACTTGCCACCCTATTAATCTCTTATTAGTTTCATTTGTTTTTTAGATGACTCCCTTAATTTATAAAAAGATGATTATATCATTTGCAAACTAATTACAGTTTTGTCTCTTTGTAAAATTTAAGTCTCTTGGTACTTTGTCATTACATGTTCTAGAACTCTGAGACATGTTGAGTAAAATAATTGTTAGCTCTAGGTAATCTTCATAAATCCTTTATTAGTGTTCAAAAAGTTCATTACATGTCTACTAGATTTTAGTCTTTTAGGTTAATTCAATTCCAATGAAAATTTGAACAATATTTTTGTTTTGACAAAATGTGTCTAAAGGTCATTTCAAGAATAAGTGCATAAAACCATGAGAAACTTAAGTGATTAAAAATGAATGAAATCTTTGTATTCCTACATGTATTATCCAAAAAGGAACTTAAATTCTAATTGAGATCTATCTGTAAACAAATAAATACAGTTTGTTTTATTTTTGAGTAATCAATGTTGAATGGGTGTGTCTCAAAAGATAATGTAGAATAAATTCAGATGGTCACTACAAGATCACGGTTAACATTGTTGAATAATATAAGCATGCATTTGATATTTATAAGAATAATTAATGCTGTAGTGGTTTTAAACTATTTTTTTCTGTTTAAAAAATTGGTTAGTTTATTTACTTACATTTCAAATGTTGTCCCCCTTCCCGGTCTCCCTCCACAAACCCTCATTCCATCTCACCTCCCCTTTTGCCTCTAAGAGGGTGTCCATCCGCCCACACATTTCCACCCCATTCCTCTAGCATCCCCCTCACTTCGGCAACACACCTTGACAGGACCAAGGGCCTCCCCTCCCACTGATGTCAGATAAGGCAATCCTCTGTTATATCTGTAGCTGAAGCGATGGACCCATCCATATTTTACTCTTTCATTGGTTGTTTAGACCTTGTGAGCTCGTGTCAGGGGGTAGTTTCTGGTTAGTTGATATTGTTGTTTTTCCTATGGGGTTGCAATCCTCTTCAGTTCCTTCAGTCCTTTCTCTAACTCTCCCATTAGGGTCCCTGGGCTCAGTTTGATGGTTAGCTGTATCTGCATCTGCCTTAGTCAGATATTGGTGGAGCCTCTCAGAGGACAGCCTATTAGGCTCCTGTCTGGAAACAATTCTTGGTACCAGCAATAGTGTCCATTGTTTGGTGTTTTTGGATGGGCTAGAAACCAGGGTGAGGCAGTATCTGGACAGCCTTTCCTTCAGGCTCTGCTCCCTTTCCCCCACCCCCTGCATTTTCTTTAGACAGGACCAATTCTGGATTAAAATTTTTGGGATGGGTGGGTGGCCCCATCTTTCAAATGGGTGTCCTGCCTATCTACTGGAGGTGGTTTCTTCAGGTTGTATCTCCCTTCTGTTAGGTATTTTGGCTAATGTCATTCTGGTTGGAATCTCTAGCTATCCTGACATCCAGGACTTTGTAGTGCTTTCCTCCATTCCCCATCCCCAACTGCTACATTTTTTTTTTCATTTTCCTGACCCTCTGGACTTCTCTCCGTCTTTTCCCATACCTGATTCTGACTCTCCTTTTTTCCCTCCCCCTACTCTCTCCTTTCCAAGTCCCTCCCTCCATCTCCTGTGATTATTTTTGTTCCCCCTTCTAAGTAGGACTAAAGTATCCACAAGTTGGTCTTTCTTCTTTGTTAAGCTTCATGTGGTCTGGGAGTTGTATCATGGGTATTCCGAGATTTTGGTCTAATATCCACTTAGTAGTGAATACATACCATATGTGTCCATTTGAGTCTGTTACCTCACTCAGGAGGATATTTTTTAGTTCCATCCATTTGACAGCAAGTTTCATGTAGTTATCAATTTTAGTAGTTGTGCAGTACTCCATTGTGTAAATGCAAAACATTTTCTGTATTATTCTTCCATTAAGGGACATCTGGGTTATTTTCAGATTCTGGATATTATAAATAAGGCTGCTATGAATACAGTGGAGCACATGGCCATGTTATATGTTGGAGGATCTTTTGGTTATATGCCCAGTACTGGTATAGCTGGATCTTCAGGGAGAACTATTTCCAATTTTCTGAGGAACCTCAAGATTGTTTGCCAAAGGTGTTTTACCAGCTTGCAATACCACCAGCAATGAAGGAGTGTTCTTTCTCTACATCCTCACCAGCATCTGATGTCACTTGAGATTTTGATCCTAGCCATTCTGATAGGTTATGAGGTAGAATCTCAGGGTTGTCTTTATTTGCATTTTCCTGATGACTAAGGATGTTAAACATTTCTTTAGATGTTTCTAGGTCATTTGATATTCCTCAGTTGAGAATTCTTTGTTAACCTGGCTCCCATTTTTAAAAGGGTTATTTGCATCTATAGTCTAAATTCATGAGTTCTTTGTATATTTTGGATCTTAGCCCTCTATTGGATGCAGGATTGGTAAAGATCTTTTCCCAATCTGTTGGTTGCCATTTTGTCCTATTGACAGTGTCATTTACTTTACAGAAGCTTTCCAAATTTATGAGGTCCCATTGGTCAATTGCTTATCTTAACAGTCTGAGACATTGGTGTTCTGTTTAGGAAAGTTTTTCCCCTGTGTTGAATCCTCTTTTTCCACTTTCTCTTCTGTTAGATTCAGCATATCTGGTTTTATGTGGAGATCCTTGATCCACTTGAACTTGAGCATTGTACAAGGAGATAAAAATGGATCAATTTGCATTCTCCTACATGTTGACAGCCAGTTGAAACATTACCATTTGTTGAAAATGCTGTCTTTTTTCCACTGCATGGTTTGGCTTCTTTGTAAAAGATCAGGTGACCATAGATATGTGGGTTCCTTTATAGGTCTTCAATTCTATTCTATTTATCTACCTGTCTGTCTCTTTAGCAATATTATGTGGTTTTTATCACTATTGCTCTGTAGTACAGCCTGAGGTTAGGGATGGTGGTTTACCCCAGAAATTCTTTTATTATTGAGAATCGTATTTGCTATCCTCAGTTTTTTGTTATTCCAGATGAAGTTGAGAATTGTTCTTTCTAGCTCTGTGAAGAATTGAGTTGGAATTTTGATGGAGATTGAATTGAATCTGTAGATTGCTTTTGGTAAGATGGCCATTTTTACTATGTCAGTCCTGCCAACCCATGAGCATGGGAGATCTTTCCATCTTCTGGGGTCTTCTGTGATTTCTTTCTTCGGAGTCTTGAATATCTCATCAAAGAGATCTTTCACTGGCTTGGTTAGAGTCACACCAAGATATTTTATATTATTTGTGACTATTAGGAGGGGTGTTGTTTCCCTACATTCTTTCTCAGCCCTTTTGTATTTTGAGTGAAGTAAGGCTACTGATTTGAATTAATTTTATATCCAGTCACATTGTGCAAGTTGTTTATCAGCTGTAGGTATTCTTTGGCAATATTTTTGGGGTTGCTTTTGTATACTATCATATCATCTGCAAGTAGTGGTACTTGACTTCTTCCTTTCCAATTTGTATCACTTTGACCTCCTTTTATATCTAATTGTTCTAGCTAGATAATTCAATATTATATTGAATAAATAGGGAAAAAGTGGGCCACCTTCCCTTGTCCCTGATTTTAGTTTTATTGCTTCAAGTTTCTCTCCATTTAATTTGGTGTTGGCTATCGGTTAGCTGTATATTGCTTTTATTATGTTTAGTTAAGTGCCTTGAATTCTTTATCTTTCCAATACTTTTAATATGAAGGGGTGTTGTATTTTGTCAAAGGCTTTTTTAGCATCTAATGAGATGATCATGTGTTTTTTTTTTTAAGTTTGTTTATATAGTGAATTATGTTGATGGATTTCCCTATATTGAACCATCCCTTCAAACCTGGGATGAAGCCTACTTGATCATGATGAATTATCATTTTGATATGTTCTTGGATTTGGTTTCAGAGAATTTTATTGAGAATTTTTGCATTGATATTCATAAGGGAAATTGGTCTGAATTTCTCTTTCATTGTTGGGACTTTGTTTGGTTTAGGAATCAGCATATGTATGGCTTCATAGAACAAATTAGGTAGTGTTCCGTCTGTTTCCATATTGTGGAATAATTTGAGAAGTATTGATATTAGCTCTTCTATGAAGGTCTGATAGAATGCTTCACTAAATTCATCTGTCCCTCAGATTTTTTCTTTTATTTTGGTTGGGAGACTTTTAATGACTGATTCTATTACCTTAGTGTTTATGGGACTTTTTAGATGGTTTATCTTATCCAGATTTATCTAGGTTTTTCAGTTTTGTTGATTATAGACTTTTGAAGTAGGATGTGATTTTTTTTTTTAATTTCATCAGTTTCTGTTGTTATGCCTCCCTTTTCATTTCTGATTTTGTTAATTTGGATACTGTCTCCGTGCCCTCTAGTTAGTTTGGCTAAGGATTTATCTATCTTGTTGATTTTCTCAAAGAACAAGCTCCTAGTATTGTTTGTAGAGTTCTTTTTGTTTCTCCGTAGTTGATTTGAACCTTGAGTTTGATTATATCCTCCAATCTATTCCTCTTGTGTATATTTGCTTCTCTTTGTTCCTGAGCTTTCATATGTGCTCTTTAGGTGCTAGTGTAGTATCTCTCCAACTTCTTTATGAAGTCACTCAGTGCTATGAGTTTTCTTTCCTCTTAGCACTGCTTTCATTGTGTCCCATATTTTGGGGTATACTGTGTCTTTATAATTGATAACTTCTAAAAAGTAATTTCTTTCTGTATTTCTTTTCTGACCAAGTTATCATTGAGTAGAGAGTCATTCAGCTTCCATGCATATGTGGGCATTCTATTGTATTTTTGTTATTGAAAGCAAGCCTTAATCTGTGGTTATCTGGTAGAATGTATGGGATGAATTCAATCTTATATAAATTGAGACTTGTTTTGTGACCAATTATATAGTATTTTTGAGAAGGTTCCATGAAGTGCTGAGAAGTGTGTGTATTCCTTTGTTTTAGGGTAAATTGTTCTATAGATATCTGTCAAATCCATTTGGTTCATAACCTCTGATAGTTTCACTGAGTTTCTGTTTAGTTTCTGTTTCCATGATCTTTCCATTCTGAGGGTGGGGTGTTGAAGTTTCCCATTATTATTGTGTGAGAGTCAATATGTGCTTTGAGCTTTAGTTTTTGTATTGGATGTTTTATTTATTTACATTTTAAATGCTATCCCCTTTCCTGGTTCTCCCTCCAGAAACCCCCTATCCCATTCTCCCTCCCCCTGCTTGGATGTCCACCATCGGCCACCCACTCCCCCCACCCATGGCATTCCTCTACACTGGGCATCAAGCCTTCCCAGGACCAAGGGCCTTTCCTCCCATTGATGCTAGACAAGGCCATCCTATACTACATATATAGCTGGAGCACTGGGTCCCTCCATGTGTACTCTTTTGTTGGTGGCTTATTTCCTAGGAGCTCTGGGGGTTCTGGTTGGGTGATATTGTTGTTCTTCCTATGGGTTGCAAACCCCTTCAGCTGCCTTAGTCCTTTCTCTAACTTCTCCATTGGGGATCCCATGCTCAGTCTAATGGCTGGCTGAGAGCCTCTGTATTTGCCAGTCTCTGGCAGAGCCTTTTAGGAGACAGCTATATCAGGCTCCTGTCAGCAAGCACTTCTTGGCATCCACAATAATGTCTGGTTTGGTGTCTGTATATGGGACAGATCCCCAGGTGGGACAGTGTCTGGATGGCCTTTCTTTCAGTCTCTGTTCCACACTTTGTCTCCATATTTCCTCTCGTGAATATTTTGTTTCTCCTTCTAAGAAGCATCCACACTTTTAGTAATGTTTGTTTTACAAATGTGGGTACCCTTGCATTTGGGGGCACAGATGTTCAGAGTTATGAGTTCATCTTGGTGTATTTTTTCCTTGATGAGTATAAAGTATTATCCCCCATCATTTTTGATAACTTTTGTTCAAAAGTCTATTTTATTGGAAATTAGAATGGCTACTTCAGTTTGTTTCTTGGGACCATTTGCTTAGAATTTTTTTTCTATCCGTTTACTCTGAGGTAGTGACTGTCTTTGTCACTGAAGTGTGTTTCATGCATACAGCTAAATGCTGGGTCCTGTTTATGTATCCAGTGTGTTAGTCTATGTCCTTTTGGGGGAAATTGAGTCCATTGATTTTGAGAGATATTAAAGACCAATAATTGTTGCTTCTTGTTATTTTTGTTGTTAGAGGTGGAATTATGTTTGTGTGGTTTTCTTCTTTTGGGTTTGTTGTGAGAAGATTAATTTCTTGCTTTTTCTTGGGTGTAGTTTCCGTCTTTATGTTGGAGTTTTCCTTCTATTATCCTATGTAGGGCTGGTTTAGTCAAAAGATATTGTTTAAATTTGGTTTTGTCATGGAATGTCTTGTTTTCTGCATCATGGTAATTGAGAGTTTCACTGGGTATATTAGCCTTGGCTGACATTTTTTTCTCTCTTAGGGTCTGTATGACTTCTCCCCAATATCTCTGGCTTTTATAGTCTCTGTTGAGTAGTTTGGTGTAATTCTGATAGGTCTGCCTATTATTATGTACTTGAACATTTTCTCTAACAGCTTTTAATATTCTTTCTTTGTTTTATGCATTGGTGTTTTGGTTATTATGTGAAGGGAAGAATTTCTTTTCTGGTTCCATTTTTAGGATATTCTGTAGGCTTCTTGTATGTTTATGGGCATCTCTTTCTTTAGGTTAGGGAAGTTTGCTTCTATGATTTTGTCAAAGATGTTACTGGCCCTTTGATTTGGGAATCTTCACTCTCTTATATTCCTATTGTTCTTAGGCTTGGTCTTTTGATTGTGTCTTGAATTTCCTGGATGTTTTGAGTTAGGAGATTTCTTTTAGCACTTTGTATTCTTTTTGACTTTTATGTCAATGTCTTTTATGATATTCTTCTATGCCTGAGATTCTCTCTTCTATCTCTTGTATTCTGTTGGTGATGCTTGCATTTGTGACTCATGATTTCTTTCCTAGGTTTTCCATCTCCAGGGTTGTTTCCCTTTATTAGTTCTTCATTTTTCCCCTATCTTTAGATCCTGGAAGGTTTTGTTCAATTCCTGTACCTGATTGATTGTGTTTTCCTATATTTCTTTAAGGGATTAATATGTTTTCTCTTTAAGGACTTCTACCTGTTTACCTGTGTTTCTTTAAGGGAGTTATTTATGTCCTCCTTAAAGTCCTCTAGCATCATAATGAGATGGGATTTTAGATCAGAATCTTGCTTTTCAAGTGTATTGGGGTACCCAGGACTTGCTATAGTTGGAGAACTTGGTTCTGATATTGCCAAGTAGCATTGGTTTCTGTTACTTATGTTCTTGCACTTGCCTCTTGCCATCTTGTTTTCTCTGGCATTACCTGGACTTGCTGAATCTGACTGGAGCCTATCCCTCTCTGTGTGAGCCTGGTTATGTTGGGTCTCCTTTCATCAGTCTGTCTCTGGGTTTGAGAGGTGTTGGGGTACCTGATTTGTGAGCCTGGCTGTGGCAGACCTCCTGGGAGTCAAGCTGACTCTGGGTGTGAGTGGTGTGGGGAGTCCTGGAGCACAAGATCTGCTCCCTAGAACAGATATGGACCAGAAGGCAGATGTGTCTCTGGCAAGGTAGGAGGTCCTTTGTCCTCTGGGCTCCTGGGGTGGGGGTTGGGTCCCAGTTAGGCCAGATATTGGGGAAGGTGGGGACTCATCTGTGAGCCTGGCGGTGTCAGAACTCCTGAGGTCAAGCTGTCTCTGGGTGTGGCCATGGTTGGGGAACTGGTCCACAGTGTCTGCTTCTGGGTACAGTTTGGAACTGGAAGGAACTTATATCACCAGTAGGGCAGGAGGTCCTGTGACCTCTGGGCCCAGGGTCATCCCAGTTAGGCCAGATATTGGGTGGGAGGGAATTCACCTGTGACAATGGGGATATCAGAACTCCTGGAGTTAAAGCTGTCTCTGGATGTGGGCTGGGTGAGGGGGTTGGAACACAGGATCTGCTCCCAAGTGCAATTGCAAACCAGAAGGAAGGTGTGTCTCCAGCAGGGCTGCTTGTGTCTTCTCATAAATGCAGTTTCATATAATAATATATGATAAGACTATGAAGAATATATAATTGAGAAATTCAAAACAGGAGTATAGACTGAGGATGGTATTATAAAATTACAAAAAAAAATTCAAAAGGAGATATTAAAATAAATATTTGTATTTATTCTTTGAGAATTTCATGCAATATATATTGATCTTACTCATCCTTTTCCCACCTCTCCACCTATCCAGTTTCTGTCTCTTTGTCTCTGTCCTTGTCTCCTGTCTCACTGTCTCCTCTCTCTCTCTCTCTCTCTCTCCTCTCTCTCTCTCTCTCTCTCTCTCTCTCTCAATTTAACGAAACCCATTGAGTCCAGTTTGAATTGATCAACTGCCTTAGGGTTTCTATTGCTGCAGAAACACTATGACCATGGCAATTCTTATAAAGGAAAACATTTGATTGGGACTTAATTACAGTTTCAAAGGTTTAGTCCATTATCATCATGGAGGAAGTATGGCATTGTCCAATCAGATATGGTACTGTAAAGGTAGCTTAGAAAGTTCTATGTTCAGATCAGCAGAAAGAAGAAAGAATAGCAAGACACTGGACCTGACTTAAGTGTCATATACCTTAAAGCCCATCCACAGTGATATACTTCCTTTAAAAGGATAACTCCTACCCAACAAAGCCACACTTCCCAATAGTGCCATTCTCTGGTAACCAAGCACTGAAACATGGGTTTCATGGGTGGGGCATTCCTATTAAAACTACCACATCAATGATTCCTTGGCATAGGCCTGCCCTGGAGTGGGTGGACAAAGTAGTTGTCACTCCATGATGAAAAATTTCTTATTTTTCATCTCATAGTGTATATGTAGTACATTTATTGTTATCTATTCATCAGTTCTAGGGCATTTATGTTGTTTCCATTTCCTAGCTATTGAGAACAGAGTAACAACAAACATGGCTGAGCATGTCAGGTAGGACATAGAGGCACGTATGTATGTATGTATGTATGTATGTATGTATGTGTCTATGTGTTATCTATATCCCCCCTTCTGGGGCTTTCTTTAATTCTGACTGATTATTTCTTTAGCTCTGAAGAATATTTTTAGTTTTGTGAAGTCCTATTCTAAATCAGTGGTCTTAAGTCTCTAAAGAAGTATACTGTTCAGAAATTCCTTTTCTATATATCCAAATCATATATAACACTGCCTATATTTTCTTGTAGCCATTTCAACATTTCAGGTTGAAACAGGGTCTTTGATCTATTTTGACTTAGTATCTGTGCAAGGTGATATACGCCATAGGTCTAACTCTGTTCAACTGCATGTTGACATTCAGATTTTGTAGCACCATTTGTTGAAGAAACTTTCTATTCTCTAGTATATGTATATTGACATATATTAAGTGACTGAAGTTTTATGTCCTCATTGTTTGGGGTCTTTTGTTTGGTTTCATTGATCTACATGTCTGTTTTTATTCCTATTCCATAATGTTTTAATTATGAGGGCTTAGTATCTGGAAATGTAATCTTTCTACCAATATTCTTTATGCACAAGATTGATTTGGCTGTCTGGTAATTTTTCTGGTTTCATATGTATTTTGGAATATAATTTCTATTTTTGCAAAAATTATATGGATATGATTGTAATTATATCAAATATGTATATAAGTTTTGATAGAATGGTCATTTTCACAAGGTTAATTTTACCAGTCCGTGAGTGTGAGACATCTTCAATTTTCTAGCATCTTTTTTCCATTTCTTTCTCTCTTTCCTTAGGGATTTAAATTTTTCATTGTGGAGATCTTTTCCTTCCTTTGTTAGGTTTTTTACTTATATTTTTTCCTTTGAAGCTATTATGAATGGAAGTATATCCATGATCTCTTTCTCTGTATGTTTATTGTTAATTTATATCAATTCATTGATTTGTTCATGTTGATTTATGATCTCTAGAAGTTCTCTGGTGAAAATTTTAAAAATTGAATTATATATATTATCATACCATCTGAAAATAGGGATAATTTTATCCCCTCTTTTCCTTATTTGTAGCCCTTTAATTTCCTTCTCTTGACTTATTGCTTCAGCTAGTATTTTTAGAACATTAAAAGGAGTGGGGTAATATACCCTGTCTTGTTCCTGAGTTCAGGTGAATTGGATCAAACTTTTCTCTATTTTGGATGATAACTGAATTTTTCTGTCATGCATAGCTTTTATTGTTTTGAGGTACAGTTTCTCTAGCCCTACATTCTCTAGGATTTTTTGCATGAAAACATGTTTTATTTTGTCAGATATTTTTTGCATCTATTTAATAGATTACATGGTTTTTTGTCTGTAAGTCTATTGTGTTGTATATTATATTTATTTAATTACAAATATTGGATAAAGCCAACTTGGTCATGGTCATGGCTTATAATCTTTTCCATGTATGTTAATAATTTGTTTGCAAGTGTTTTATTGAATATTTTTCAATCTATGTTCATCAGTGATATTATAGCCTGTCATTTTTTTTTTCTTTACCTGGCTTGAATATTTGAATGAACACTAGCTTCCTAGATAGTTTGCGAGTGCTCCTTTTGATTTTTTTTGAATAGTTTAAGAAACATTGGCTATAGATATTCTTTGAATGTTTGAAGTAATTCTGCTCTGACTCCATCTGTTCCTGGACTCCTTTTAGCAGAAAGAAATCTTATAACTATTTCAATCTCCTGTGTTCTATGGGTCTGTTTTTTGGCTGTTGGCCACTTCTTGGTTTAATTTTGGTGATTTTCTCCTAATCTAAAATTTAGTTCATTGCTCTTAACTTTTTAAGATGCATAGAGTATGGGTATTTAAAGTATTCTCTTATAATTGAAAAATTTCTTTGATGGCTGTTATGACATTCTCCTGTTCATTTCTTTTTTATTATTATTATGTTAACTTTTTATTAATCATTCCATTTCTTTACATCTCAAATGATATCCTAGTTACCTCCTCCACCAACACCCCATCACATGATATCCCACTTCCTGGTTACCCTCTACTACCACCACCCCCATCCCAATTCTACCCTTCCCCCTCCCTTTTGCCTGTATGAGAGTGCTCCCCCACCCACCTCTACTCTCCCGCCCCACATCTCCAGCATCCCCCTACTCTGGGGCATCAAATTCCCTGGGACCAAAAGCCTCCCCTCCTGTTGCTGTCAGGCAAGGTCATTCTCTACTGTATCTGGAGCCAAAGATCCCTTTATGTACACTCCTTGGTTGGTGGTCTAGTCTCTGGGAGAACTCTGTGGTCAGGCCAGTCTATGTTGTTCTTCCAATGGGGTTGCAGTCCCGCTCTGCTCCTTCAGTCCTTCTGCCAGTTTTTCTACCAGGTTTGACTCTGCTTTGGTTAGTTGCTGGCTGGACCTCCCCAGGAACTGCCACACTTGGTTCCTGTCCACAAGTGCCTCTTGACCATGGCAACAGTGTTGGGTTTGGTGTTTGCAGACAATTGGGGCTGTTCCCCAGTTGGCCCTTCTTTCAGTTTCTGTTCCATTTTTTTTGTCCATGTTCTTCCTTTAGACAGAAATATTTCTAGGTTAAAAAAACCTTTGAGATGGCTGGGTGGCTCAATCTCTTGACCAGGGGCAGTGCCTATCTACTGGAGGTGGTCTCCAAGGTTCTATCTCTCCTTGCTCTGTACATTACAGTTAAAGTCAATCCCATTGGGTCCTGGAAGCCTCATATTTCTCTGGTGTCTGGGACCCAACAGTGACTGTCCCAGTTCCTCATCCCCCTTGTTGCCTATTTTTATTTGATTTCCTGATGCTCTGTACCTGTCTCAAGTCTCCTTGAGATTCTGATACTGCCACCCTTATTTCCTCTGCCTTCTTTCTCCCTCTCTTGTCCCCCTTTCCTTCTGTCTTCCACAATCTTCCTGTTAAACCCCTCAGTGCAGAACTAAAGCATCCACCTCCTGAACTTCCTTTCTTCTAGCTCCATATGTTTTGTAGGTTGTATCATATGCATTCTGAACTTTTGGGTTAGTATCCACTTATTAGTGAGTACACACCATGTGAGTTCTTTTGTGTCTGGGTTACATTACTCAGAATGCTTTCTAATTCCACCCTTTTGCCTAAGAATTTCATGAAGTCACTATTTTTAATAGCTGAGTAGTGCTTCATTGTATATATGTACCACATTTTCTGTATCCATTCTTCTGTTGAGAATTCATATGGGTTGTTTCCAACTTCTGGCTATTTATAAATAAGGTTGCTATAAACATTGTGGAGCATGTGTCCTTGTTATATGTTGGAGCATCTTTGGGGAGTAGTATAGCTGGGTCTGCAGGTAATACTATGTCCAGTTACCTGAGAAACTGACAAACTGATTTCCAGAGAAGTTGTACCAGTTTGCAATCCCACCAATAATGGAGGAGTGTTCTTCTTTCTCCATATCCTTGCCAACATCTGCTGTCACCTGAGTTTTTGATCCTAACTATTCTGACTGGTGTGAGGTGGAATCTCAGGGCCATTTTGATTTGCATTTCCCTAATAACCAAGGATGTTGAATATTTCTTTAAGTGTTTCTCAGCCATTTGAGAATCCTTGGTTGAGAATTCTCTAGTTAGCTTTGTACTCCAGTTTTTAATAGGGTTATTTGATTCTCTGGAGTCTGCCTTCTTGAGTTCTTGGTATATTTCGGATATTAGCCCTCTATTTGATGTAGAGATGGTGAATATCTTTTCCCAATCTGTGGGTTGCCATTTCGTCCTATTGATAGTGTCCCTTGATTACAGAAGCTTTTCAATTTTATGAGGTCCCATTTGTCTGTCGATTGTTGTTCTTAAAGCATAAGCCATTGGTGTTCTGTTCAGGAAGTTTCCCCTGTGTGCAAGGATATGAGGCCCTTCCCCACTTTGTTTTCTATTAGATTCAGTGTATCTGGTTTATGTGGAGGTCCTTGATTCACTTGGACTTGAGCTTTGTGCAAGGAAATAGGTATGGATCAATTTGCATTCTTCTACATGTTGTCCTCCAGTTGAACCAACACCATTTGTTGAAAATGTTGTCTTTTTTCCACTGAATGGTTTTAGCTTCTTTGTCAAAGATCAAGTTTCCATAGGTGTCTGGTTCATTTTCGGGTCTTCAATTCTATTAGATTGACTGTTTCTGTACCAATACCATGCAGTTTTTATCACTATTGCTCTATAGTATAGCTTGAGGTCAAGGATGGTGATTCCCCCAGGAGATCTTTTATTGTTGAGATGAGTTTTTGCTGTATTAGTTTTTTTGTTATTCCAGATGAAGTTGAGAATTGCTCTTTAAAATTCTATGAAGAATTGAGTTGGAACTTTGATGGGTATTGCATTGAATCTGTAGATTGCTTTTGGTAAGACGGCCATTTTTACTATATTAATCCTGCCAATCCATGAGCATGGGAGATCTTTCCATCTTCTAAGATCTTCTCCGATTTCTTTCTTCAGAGACTTGAAGTTTTGTCATACAGATCTTTCACTTGCTTTGTTAGAGTCAGACCAAAGTATTTTATATTATTTGTGACTATTGTGAAGGGTACGTTTCCCTAATTTCTTTCTCATCCCTTTAATCTTTTGAGTAGAGGATGGCTACTGATTTGTTTGAGTTAATTTTATATATCCAGCCACTTTGATGAAGTTGTTTATTAGCTTTAGGTGCTCTCTGGTAGAATTTTGGGGGTCACTTATGTATACTATCATATCATCTGCAAATAGTGATAGTTTGACATCTTCTTTCCCAATGTGTATCTCTTTGATTTCTTTTTGTTCTCTAAATGCTCTGGCTAGAACTTTGAGTACTATATTGAATAGGTAGGGCAGCCTTGTACTATATTGAGAAAGTGGGCAGCCTTGTCTAGTCCCTGATTTTAATGAGATTGCTTTGAGTTTCTCCCCATTTAGTTTGATGTTGGCTATTGTTTTGCTGTATATTGCTTTTATTATATTTAGGTACACACCTTGAATTCCTGATCTCTCCAATACTTTTAATATGAATGGGTGTTTTATCTTCTCAAAGGCTTTGTCCCCATCTAATGAGATGATCATGTGGATTTTTTCTTTGAGTTAGTTTTTCTTTGAATTAGTTTATATATTGTATTACATTGATGGATTTCCATATATTAAACCATCCCTATATCCCTGGGATAAAGCCTACTGGATCATGAAGGATGATCATTTTTAATATGTTCCTGGATTTGGTTTACAAGAATTTAATTTAATATTTTTGTATCAATATTCATAAGGGAAAATGGTCTGTAGTTCTCATTCTTTGTTGGGTCTTTTTGTGGTTTTGGTATCAGTGTAACTGTGGCTTTATAGTGTTCCTTCTGTTTCTATTTTTTGGAATAGTTTGAAGAGTATTGATAATATATCTTCTTTGAAGATCTGATAGAATTCTACACTAAAACCATCTGGTCCTGGGCTCTTTTTGGTTGGAAGCTTTCAATGTCTACCTTTATTTCCTTTGGGATTATGGGCCTTTTTATATGAATTATCTGTTCCTGATATAACTTTGTTACCTAGAATATGTCTAGAAATTCATCTATTTCATCCAGGATTTCTAGTTGATTATCTTGTTGATTTTCTCAAAGAACCAGCTTGTGGTTTTGTTGAATCTTTGTATAGTTCTTTGTATAGTTTCTACTTGGTTGATTTCAGCCCTGAATTTAATTATTTCCTGTCTTCTACTCCTCTTGGGTGTATATGCTTCTTTCTGTTCTAGAGCTTTCATGTGTGCTATTATGTTGCTAGTGTATGTTCTCTCCAGTTGCTTTTTTGTAGGCACTCAGAGCTATGCCTTTTCCTCTCAGCACTGCTTTCATTGTGTCCTATAAGTTTGGGTATGTTGTGTTTTCATTTTCATTGAATTCTAAAATGTCTTTTTTTTTCTTTATTTCTTCCATGACCAAGTTATCATTGAGTAGATAGTTGTTCAGCTACCATGTGTATGTGGGCTTTCTGTTGTTTTTGTTGCTATTGAAGACTAGCCTTAGTCCGTGGTGGTCTGATAGAATACATGAGATTAATTCAATGTTCTTATATCTGTTGAGGTTTGTTTTGTGTCCAAGTATATGGTTGATTTTTGAGAAGGTACCATGAGGTGCTGAGAAGAAGTTATATTCTTTGCTTTAGGGTGAAATGTTCTGTAGATATCTGTTAAATCCATTTGGTACATAACTTCTTTTAGTTTCACTGTATGTCTGTTTAGTTTCTGTTTGCATGATTTGTCCATTGGTGAGAGTGTGGTGTTGAAATCTCCTGCTATTATTGAATGAGGTTCAGTGTTTGTTTTGATCTTTAGTAGTGTTTCTTTTACAAATGTGGGTACTCTTGCATTTGGGGCATAGATATTCAGAATTGAGAGTTCATCCTGGTGGATTTTTTCTTGGATAAATATTTAGTGATCTTCCTCATCTTTTTTGATAACTTTTGGTTGAAAGTCTATTTTGTAGGATATTAGGATGGGTACCCCTGCTTGTTTCTTGGGAACATTTGCTTGGAAAAATTTTTCCCTTCCTTTTCTTTTGAGGTAGTGTCTGTCTTTGCCTCTGAGGTATGTTTCCTGTATGCAGCAAAATGCTGGCTCCTGTTTAAGTGTCCAGTCTGTTAGCCTATGTCTTTTTATTGGGAATTGAGTCCATTGATGTTGAGAGATATTAGGGCCCAATGATCATTGTTTCCTGTAATTTTTGGTCTTAGAGTTGGAATTATGTTTGTGTTTTTCTGTTCTTTTGTGTTTGTTGTGAAAATATTAATTTCTTACTTTTTCTTGGATGTAGTTTCCCTCTTTGTGTTTTAGTTTTTCTTCTATTTTCCTCTGTAGGGCTGGATTAGTAGAAAGATATTGTTTAAATGTGGTTTTGTCTTGGAAAATTTTGTTTTCTCCATCTATGGTAATTGTGAGGTTTTGGGGTATGTGCTGGCATTTTTGATCTCTTAGGTTCTGTATGACATCTGCTCAGGCTATTCTGGCTTTTATAGTCTCTGTTGAGTAGTCTGGTGTAATTCTGATTGGTTTGCCTATATACTTGATCTTTTTCACTTACTGATGTCAATATTCTTTCTTTGTTTTATGCATTTGGTGTTTTAATTATTATATAGTGAATTTCTTTTCTGGTCTCATCTGTTTGGTGTTCTGTAGGTTTCTTGTATGTTCATGGACATCTTTTTCTTTAGTGTAGGAAAGTTTTCTTCTATAATTTTGTTAAAGATATTTGCTGATCATTTGAGTTGTGACTCTTCACTCTCTTCTATACCTTTTTCTCAGGTTGTGTCTTTTTATTGTGTCCTGGATTTCTTGAATGTTTTGAGATAAGAGCTTTTTGATTTTTGTATTTTCTTTGACTGTTGTGTCTATGTCTTGTATTGTATCTTCTGCCATCTTCTGTGACTCCTGATCTCTTTGCTAGGTTTTCCATCTCCAGGACTGTCTCACTTTAAGTTTTCTTTAATGATTCTACTTCCATTTGTAGATCCTGGACAGTTTTGTTTAGTTCCTTCACCTGTTTGACTGTGTTGTCCTGTATTTCTTTAAGAGATTTATGTTTCCTCTTTAAGCGCTTCTGCCTGTTTCCTTGTGTTCTTCTGCATTTCTTTAAGGGATTTATTTATGTCCTTCTTAAGGTCCTCTATCATCTTCATGAAATGAGAGTTTAGGTCTGAATCTTATTTTAAGTGTGTGTTTGGGTATCCAGGACTTATTGTGGTGGAAGAACTGGGTGTTGATACTGCCAAGTTAAATTGGTTTGTTTTCTAATTCCATTCCTTTACCTTCAATTTTCACACATATAGACACACACACACACACACACACACACACACACACACACATCCAAAATATATATGATGCCCCTTCCAGAAGACATGCGTTTCCAAATAAAAAGAACAATTCTAGCTATAGTGCTGGTGATCATACCCAGCTGTTCTTTCTTGGTTCTCTCTTGAAGGTAAGTGGACTGGGAAGATTGTTGGCAGGGTTGAAATATTTAGGGTTGCTGTTTAATAATAATATGTTTACCTATCTTAAGTCTAAGTAACTTTGTTATTGTAGCTGACCTGCCTGAGTTCATTTTGGGCCAGAAACTGAGTTTCTTGCAATTAGTACCTCATTGTAAAATAGCAAGGGATAAAGTAAAGAATTAATTGCTAGAGCCTTTTCCCTCTAGTTCAAATTAGCTTTTCCTAGATGGCTCCTGGCACTATAAGATACGTTCCCTTTCCCTTGTTGACCAAAGTATCCCACAAACCCTCAAAACACTGCAATATATTATCATTGCTCTTGAATTCCCACTATTACTTGATAATATGACCATTTTGCTAAAAACACTATATACTTTGGTCACAGAACATAGAGAATTCGAAACAGTAGTGACAATAATATTTTCTCCTAGTGTCTTATTTTCATGGTGCCAGAAAGTGCTGTTTAGGCTGCTGTGTAGAAAAGACTTCAATAGTCTTACCCACTTTACCCATATGTTAACCCTGCAAGCTGCAACAAATGTCTTGACAAAATAGATCTGTGCTGGTTAGTTTTTTCAACTAGTCAAAATCAGAATTACCTTGGACATAGAAATCTCAGTTTAGAAATTGCCCCATCAGGTATGGCCCTCATGCCTCACTGGACAATGACAGGAGGACCAGAGCCATTACAAGGTCCCCTTCAATTATTGGAGGTCAGGCCTCTATCCCCGCCTTCGCAAGAATACAATCGTCAAGGCCCTTCTATACTTAGAGAAGGGAGGAGATGTCAGGAGCAGCCCTGCATATACACTAAAGGCCTAAAATCAGCCATAGGCCTAAAATCAGCAATAGGCCTGACATATATGCATGCTAACACAAAGTCTTGGGTCTCTGTGGAAAAACACTGAAACAGAAGGCTATAAGCTATTGTAAACAGGCAGCTTCTGTGGAAATTTACCAGCCCGAGTAGTCATAGGTCTTATAAATAGGCAGCCTCGGTGGACAGTACCAACTTAGATAAGGACAAGTCATAGGCAGAGTCATAGTGACCTGTCCCCTGAACCTACACCCAGCTGATACCCTGTTCTGAAAGGTATCTGTACTCCCCCTGAACACCTATGCTCCGGTGCCATTCCCTTCCCCACATTTTGCCTTTTTGTGTTTATAACCTCTGTGTAAATAAGTAAATTACGATGTGATTTCAATACCTAAATAAATTTTTTAAAAAAGAAAAAAAACAAAAATAATTAAAAAAATAAAAGAAATTGCTCCATCAGACATGCATGTATGTGAGATCATATTCTTGATTGCTAATTGATAGATGATGTCCTGGCCTACTATGCAGGTACCATTTCTGAGTTGTATAAGTAATGTTGCTAAGCACCATTCTTCCATAGTTTCTGCTTCAGTTCCTCCTCCAAACCTGTCCCACCCCCCCATATCCTGGCCTTTAGTTTTTGCCCTGGTTTCCCTGGATGACAGACTACACTATATACTCTAAAAAAACACTCTTTCTACTTTAATTTGCTTTTGGTCATGGTGTTAGAACAGAAATAGAGAACAAAACTATGAAAAGGCCTTAGGTGCAAAAGTAGCTCAATCTCTTTTTATTTAGATATAAGGCCAATACCAAAGGAAGAAACACATGCCTGGTACTTGAAATTCTTGTCCTGGTAATTCTGTCCAGGAACTCATAGTTGTATAGCTCATAGGCTCCAGGAATGAACCTACTAATATTATTATTCTAAATTGAAATAATATTAAATTGTCCCCTACATGCAAATTTTCCTACATCTAAATTATTCAGCTCTCAGACCCCATCAGAGAAATTTCTTTGTGAAGTAGATGATAGTTAACCCAGAAACTCACAACTGATCAAAGTGAAAAGAATAAATGTCTGTGGAGTGCTCAGCCACAAAAATGTATCTGTGTCATGTTCTTTTCTATCAAGTACTCAGGAAACATTGAAGAAGAGGCAGAAGAAAGGTTGTAAGAATCAGAGGTTGGGAAGGACCAAATCACAACTGTGTTTTGTACATGACAGGACTACCCTATTCATGAATTCACAGCAGATTTGGTAACCCACATAAGATCAGTCCAGTACATATTCTACCATGGTAAAGGGAAAGTCTTATGAGTTCCTACCCTGAGAACAAGAGCTACTGATAGTCAATTGCTTCTGGGTGACTCAGTTTTCTTTAAGGAAATGATCTTTGGTAGGTTTTACATGCTTTATTAGGTGACCTCACGTGCATGAGCATGAAGGCAACATAAATTTGACTTAGTTAGTTAGAAAAAAAAGAAAAAAAATGGTAGAAGTGGTATAATGGAGTAGCAGCAAGTAAATGTTGGAGAAATTAGGGAGAGTAATGGAAATGAAAAAAGTTCAAAATACTTTCAATGTGTATGATATTCTCAAAAACTAATTTAAAAAGTTAGAATAGTCTGGCTATTAGATGGAATGGACAAGAGAATCCTCACTATGGAAAAATACTAATTCGATACTTGACCAAAAGTGAGTAGTTAGCTGGTACAATATGGTAAATACTAAAATAGCACTATCATGAAAATGGTCATTGTCACCACAAATTTGGCTATTAATAGCAATGATATTTGCTGATCAATTCATTATATTAATAATTGGTTAGTAAGACACTTCCTGAGAATGGAGGAGACTTGAAAGCATATCTTACACATATTTTATAAATATTAGCTAACAGAGTGGAATGCTTGAGACAATGAGACATAATTAGTATATCGATCCTCAAGTAGCTTGTGCTGGATGAGGTTACCAATGAATTAAATGTTAAGATTAAAGAGAAGTATTGGGCGGGGCAGTGGAGGTGCATGCCTTCAATACCAGCACTTGGAAGGCAGAGGCAGGCAGATTTCTGAGTTTGAGGCCAGCCTGATCTACAGAGTGTGTTCCAGGATAGCAGGGCTATACAGAGAAACCCTGTCTCAAAAAAACAAAGAGAGAAAGAGAGAGAAGGAGAGAGAGAGAGAGAGAGAGAGAGAGAGAGAGAGAGAGAGAGATTGGAAGACACCATTTTGAAAGTAATAAAATGAAGAGGGAAGCTAAGGAGACTAAATGGCAAATGAGACCAGATAAATGTTAGATAGAACTTAGGGAATCCTTATGAAGAGGAGGAGGAAGATTGTAGGAGTCAGAGGGGTCAAGGACATCAAATGAAAACCCACAGAATCATCTATCCTGGGCTCATAGGGGCTCACAGAGACTGAACTGCCAACAAAGGAGCCTGCAAGGGTCTGACCTCTGCATGTACACTATGGTTTGTAGCCTGGTCTTCTTTTGGGACTTCTAACAGTGGCAATGAGAGCTGTTTCTGACCTTTTGTCTACTTTTTGAATGCTTTTGCTCTTACTGTGTGACCTCATCCAGCCTTAATATGAGAGAATTGCCTAGTCATATTGTAACTGGATATTCCATATTTGGTTGATATCCATGGGAGGTCTGACATTTTCTCAAGGGAAATGGAGGAGGAATGGATGGCAAGAAGGAGAGGGGGATGAGAGGTGGAGGATGGAGGGGAAACTGCAATTGGGATGCAAAGTACGAATGTGTCAAGAAATAGTACTTAAAATTGGCGATTTATTAGGCACCAGGAATACAGTTGTAAGCAGAACCCAACTTGTCTTCTAATCTCCTAAGCACTACTATCTAGGTTGGTCTGAACATATTTCTTGTGGACAAGGAGATAGCTCATTATATAAAATGTTTGATGTTTACACATGAAGAGTAGTTAAGATACAGAGCACTCATGTAAAAACTGGACAAAGCTTGGTGCAGATGTTTAAACCCCCGTTTCAGAGCAAAAAAACGTGGTGGAGAGAAGAAAGACTTGAGGGCTTTCAGTCTAGTCAATGTAGATTAAATGATAAGCTCCAAGATCAGTGAGTGAACCTGTCTCAAAAATGAGGTGATGAAATGATATAGAACATAAAGTTGATATGTGGCTTTCATATGGACACAAAGCCTGTGCACACACATATGTACATTGCATAGAACAAATATAAATATCAAATAACACAAGTGTTTAAATGTGCTTCTATTTTTCTATACATGTTTATTTTTCAATTTATATAAATATAGAAATTTATGAGGCAACTTCAATATTTTATTGCATAGATACTGTATACACTGAATGATATATACACTTATCTTATAAGTATATAATGATCAAGTCAGTGTAATTAGCATATGAAGTTGTAATGATGATAATAATGCCTCTAATCCTTAAATAGAATGATAGAAATGTTGTTTCTGGATATTGTTTTAATGTTAAGCAAGTACATTTGGATAAAGTTTTATAATATTAATATTAGAGAAACATTTTGAAATTTATCAGGTCTCCTGTTATCCTGCTCATACATTGATAGAAATCTTGAAATCAAATCAATTTACATATGTGAAATGAATTGAGTTCAGTCATGGTACTTACAGTCTTGTGATGGAATGACATTACTATTAGTATTTTAAAGTTACATATTTGTATAGGACTCAGTCCATATTTATATATGACTCAGCCAGTTTATTTTACTGTCATTTTAAAAAATTTTAATATTGAGATTTTTTTAGCTATATGGCATAAATTGAAGGACTCATTTTTTTCAGTTTGAGAAAACTTACATCACCCAGAAATTATTTTAGTTTCTAATATTTAACAAAGTCTTTAATTGATTTTAAGATATGGGGGCTACAAACTTATTTCCTTATAACTTGTATTTAACTATTTTTTATTACAATAATGGTTCTAGACTTGAGAGAAAATTGAGACAGAACATGAAAGAAATTGGGGAGAAGGAGAGAAAGTATTGATCTAAATACATTGCTTATGAATATAAATATCAAAATAAATAAATAAAAAGCCACATGCATGTACATGTATTAAAAAATATTAAAGCCTTTGTTTTTCTTATTTTGTTTTTTGAATTGGCATATATTAATAGTGTACATTATGAGGTTCAATGGGAAATATTTTAGCACAAGCAGATAATGTTTTTAAACTATGATCCCTGCCTTTCTGAATGTTTTATTTTCTCAGTAATTTTTGTCAATTGCTTTTCTTCAGAAAAACATCCATTTCACTAAGAATTTTTTCTTTACTAGAATAAATATGTTAGTCATATATAAAACCTCTATTTTATTTTTATCCCTGTTTTTAACCTTCTCATCTGGAATATTTGATGTTTTCATTTTGCCTTTTGGACTGTGAAGAAGTTGGCAATTTTATTTATTAAGAAGTGTTAACTTTTTTTTTTTTAAATTCATAAGTTCTAGTGATAGTCACTTCATTTTACTTTTGAAAATATAGGCATGTTATAATTGCATGATATTTAATTTGCCTTCATTATTTCCAGTCAGGGTGAAGCTTGAACCCAGAGATTTAAAATAAGCAAATGCAAACTTTCCTGAATGACACCTGTAGTTTGCTTTCTACTTGAAAAATTGTTTTTGGTTTATATCTATTTTGATGTAAAATTTCCTGAGCTGACTATATTGTCCCCTGTATTTTTTCCACTCTTTCCTTAGAAATAAAATATTTTAAGGCTAAGATGGATAATGGAGCAATATTTGTTTACATGCATATTTTATATACATGTATGTATGGCTATGTTGATGTCTATGTGTCATTTGTAAACTGGTTGTCCATGCAGTCCTGGATGTGTTTTAATTGAATTTTTGTACTTTGAAATGGCTAGAAGCTTTGATACTTTGTTACTAATGTTTATGGAAGTCCTATTGTCGCTTGCCCTCTGTTCCATCCCGTGGAATAAAAGGCAGCGACAACCATGTTCTTCTTAAAGCTGTTTATTCAGGTTCCTTGTTACAGCAAGCTTGCTCCTTCCTTCTTCTTCCTCCCTCTCCTGCTTATTCCCAGCAACCCCTTATATACATTGCCTTAATCCCATCAGCAGCTGCCACACTGTCACTGTTAATTGGCTGTTCCATATGATGCGAGGTGGGCTGTTTGGGTAGCCACACTTGGAAGCACAAACCTTTTCTCTTTAATGAACCACGGCCTCGGTGCCCACTCATGACTGCTGGCTACATGCCAAGCGCTATCCTGACGGCGGGGAGAACCGCTTCCTACATCCTATGATAGCTGTGTTTTTGTTTGTTTATACATGTATTTGAGGTTTTTATGTTATAGTAAAGATATATTTTTATAAATTTTTATTAACTTTTATACAATGTATTCTGCCATGCCCACCTGAAACATCTTCCAGGTCCTTCCCACCTCTCTATCCACCTAACTTTATATTATTTTTCTCTCTCAAGTAAAAAAAAAAAAAATCAAAACAAACACTAAGGAAAAATTTATAAATGAAACCAAACATAATCAAAATCCTACAAAGAAGTATGGAATTCAATATTTTGGTATTTAAAAACAAGATCTTAAAATGTAGTCCATGCTGCTCTTTGAAACTTCTCTTGTTCATGTTGGTGTCAAACTTATAATTTTCCCATCTCAGCTTTCCTAGTACTGGAACTTCAAACATGCCTAGGCACTACAGCACTATTGCCAATTTGTTACAATTTTGTTTGATGTTGATATTTTTAATACCACAAACATTTTGAAGGAAAAAGACAATTTTATTTTGGAGCTTGTAGACATTTTGACAGTGATAGTTTAAGCTGTTATAAAATTAATTTTAACTTAAGCTATTTTTAAATTTATTCTTTTTCTTTTCTTTATTTGATTACCCAAAGTTTGGGAGGAAGATGGTGCCCAATATTTCCATTTTTTTAATTGAATTTGATTTTTGTTTTATTTACATCATTTTGCTTTATATATTTTGAAATGTTCAATTTTCCCCTCAGTTAGCTACATATATAAACATTGTATTTAGATGCTACTATCACATTTGTGAAATGTAAATGTATTTACTTAGGTCAAAAAATGGTTAAGGGATTTAAAACCATACTATATGGTAACTAATACAAGGAATAGGCAAAATTGGATTTGGAAGGTAAAGGGGTATATCTGTTTTATATATGCTATTTTGTAGAAAGATAAACGTTGTTCTGAATAAAATCAAACAGAACAAACAAAAAATCAAACAAATGAACAAATGAAAAACCAGACCTGAAAAATTCTTAGAGAAATAAGTTAGCCTTAGTTTAAGCTGAGTACAGCTAAAAATACTCCCAAATTACATTGCATGGCTTTCTAAAAGAGGTAAAATTCCCATCAATAAGACACTGAAGCTGTGTATACCCCACAACACTACTAGGTGAACGAATTCAAGCCTTGGTTCAAAGGTCAAACTAGAAAATATAGCAGGGCACTGAAGAGGCAGGAGCAGATATATCTCTGTGACTTGGATGCTTTGCTAGTCATAAAGTCAGTTCTAGGATAGCTAGGGCTATCTATATATAAAGATCTTGTCTTAAAAAAAAAAAAGGAAAAGTAAGAAAAAATAGAAAAAAGAATATGGTTAAACTACTTCATCTCTGTGGAGACTTGTATTCCCTTATTATGTTTCTTACTCATTTCCACTTTCAATATTTAAACAGCAAATGTTTTTTAAAAAGTTCAATTTAGCTATAATTGCTGCCATCATATCTACTGGCCTATGAAACAAAGGAAAGGGGATAAACATAATAGAGTTTTTCTGATCACCTGGCATATTTTTTAAAAAACTAAATATTAAAATGGACATTTCTGTGATTGTAGAATCAATGACAGACAAGCTAAATAGGATTTTAGAGATCATCAAAATTTATATTCAATTCAGACAATACATTTGCATTAAAGATAGATGTTTTCTCATAGAAGTCACATTCAGTATATTTCCAAGCAAATTTTCATTTTTTTCCATAGAATGTTGGTTTTTATTACAGTACATACTGTGTGTTTTAATTATTTAAGAATATTTTTCTGTTGACTTAAAGGTTTTTCTGGTCTATTTCTACTTTTGAGTATTATGATATTTTCTCATGTGGACAGATTATTGAAACATCCTCAGCAGAGAAGGTTTTTGTTTGTTTGTTGTTCGGGAACTAGTATACCTGGATCATTAAAACACATATACAGTGGGTTTTGTTTTTTCTATCATTGTCACAAGCAGGAAGCTAAGAACTCAATCTTATATTATAATCTGATATTAGAAAATCCATAGTCACAGAGTCTTGATATAACTCAGTTGGTAGAATAACTAAGCAGCATGCACAGGGTCCTAGATTTGGTCCCCAGCATTATATCAACTTAAAAAGTTGGAGACCGATTTTTGATATATGTAACCCTGACTCTATAAAACTAAACTAAGGAAAAACGAAATTCTGTCATTATTAGTTAAGACTACTAAGCCTAAAAATTTATGTGAGGCAACGTCTTGAGACCTTCTGGAGGGTCCATTTATTCAACTGAGAGACAAAATGCTGAAATTTTCAAGCCATTTTCCTGATATAATAACATGTCTGTTTCTTTGGTAACACATCAATGTTCAGGTTTTCTGCTTTTATGGACAAATGTTTCAACACTAATGTTTTGCTTTGTAAATGCACACATCTTCATTTATTAGCATTTTTGATAGTTTTGTTTCAAGGTTAGATATGGAACTCTTATACATTAATAATAGAGGTAAATGGTTTAGTGTGATGAGTAGGCATAAAATACCTGCATCTTCAAGTTACATAAAGGAAAACAAATGGCTTATGAAAATGTACTCACGATCCTAAATTTTTCATTTGCGGAATACAAATATAGCATATTTACTGCTTTGACTAACAACTAACAAAAAAGCTGGTGATATAAAATGTTGATAAAGGTATGGAATACCTAGAAGTACATTTTAGGAAATAGTAGCATCTTCAAAATGTAAATACATGTTTAGACTGCCTATTAGACAATTATTCTAATTGTTTGATGGGTTAAATGAAGGAAGTTTAATAGTTTTTTTCTATGAACTGTGGCTAATTTGGGCAAACGACTCAGAAATGAATGATATCAATAAAGAAATTACTGTAAATGGCATTTTGGAAAGGAAAGTATTGCTGTGTAGCATTGGCAAAGTCACAGAGCTTGTTAGAAGGGCTGAAAAGTACAAAGGAACCTAAATTTTCTACCTTAAAAAGTTTAGTAGATTTATGAGCTGTTTAAAAGACTTAATGGTGGTAGCTATAATGCACAGTTTGAGGAGGTTGATACAGAATGATGGATGCAAGATACCGGCCCACTTGACCTATATAGCATGGTTCTAGGATAGCCAGAACTGCACTGCAAGACCTTGGTTCAAAATCCCTAAGAATGAATGAATAAATGAATGAATGATTACCAACCTAGGGAAAATTTTGTTATAAATGCATTCTAAAGTCCTTACCATAGTAAATGTACTCAGAACATCTTTTTTCCATCTTCCTGAAAAAAAATACTGTGAAGTCCATTATATGTAGGTCAACCACTCTTGAACATGTAGCCTATCCTGAGGTGATTGATATACCTAATGTCTTTGTACTGGAGAAAAATGACTTTTCTTCTCTCAGTAGGTATATGTGACAACTTAGTTGTTACCTTTTATCCTAGTGGCTAGATTTTCATACATTCTTTTAAAAAATATAATAAGATAAACCAAAAGCTATTACATCAAAGTTGGACAAGACAAACCAACAGAAGGGGGCGGGGAGGAAAGGCCCAAGAAATTCACAAGAATGAGAGACCCACTTATTGTTCTCACACTCAGAAATCCTATAAAACCACTAAATTGGAAGCTGTTATATATACACAGAGGACCCTGTGAATACCTGTACAGGCTCTGTGCATGCTGTCTCAGTCTCTGTGAGTTCGTATCAGCTTTCCTCATGTTGTTTTGGAGAGCTTATGTGTCCTCCATCCTCTTAGCTTCTATAATCTGCTTTATATTTCTCAGGGTTCTCTGAATTCTGAAGGGAGGGATCTAAGGGCGATATACCTTTTAGGTCTAGCATTCTAATGTCTCTCACTCTCTAATAAAATGTATAGTTGCGTGTCTTTATTTCTTCCCATCACCTTTGGGAGGAAGCTTTTCTTATAGTGGCTGAACAAGCCACAATGTAATCTGTGAACATTGCAAAATATCATTGGGAGTTGTTTTATCATTACATTTTCTTTTCATTTTTTTAAACCAGTTCTATTTAGTTTTACTTTAGGTTTCTAGGGTGTGTAGTCTTGGTTTTTTTGTTACCCAAGCAGTGTCAGATATGGATTCCATCTTGTGAAGTGGCCGTTTGGACAAATCAGTTACTCACGAAAGCGTTGTGTTTTGTGTTATCTTTGCCCTAGCATAGCTTTCAGGAAAGATGCACTGTTATAGATAAGGAGATTTCTACACCATTGTAGGTGAAGGATTTGTGCCTAGGTTGATATATATATGTTTCTCCTTTAAGAGCCTGCAGAATGCCTTCTTGCAAGAAAGATTTTATAACAAAGGGGTGAAAGCTTTATGAAGATACAAGATCTACATTTTTCTTTATCTTCAATGATTTGTTTAGATATTGTCTTCACCAATGGTGGCTTGATGTCAGTTTATAGAGAACAACCTACAGTCTTCTTAACAGTCTGGATTGTTTGGGAATTCATGAGATTTCCCTCTGACTAACTATTCCATTAGATATAACACAATCCTGGTATTTGAAGCTTTATTTGGTGACAAGATATGGCCAGCTGAGACTCTGTCTTTCCCATTACTTGATTTCATTAAGATCACCTTTATGCATGTATATATTTTAGAAAGATTCTACTACATTAGATTTCCATAATACCATTTCAAATACCTCTTATCTTTAGCTGTTTCTCTCCCATCTTTCTCCACAACCCTTTTTCTCCTCCTCCCCACTTGATCCTCCTATTCAAACTTTCCCATCCAACAATAACTAACAGTTCTCTCTCCCTTTCCTAATGAGATCTATCTGTTCCCTCTATACCTAACTAACCTATGTGGTTCTATGGATTGTACCATAATTATCATTGCCTTCAGAATCTCTTCCATTGGATGACTTTAGTAGTTCTTCCAGTTTCAGTTTGAACATCATGTCCTATGGAAATCTTTTCTAACTCCCAAAATCAAAGGTGAAAGCCACCTACCACCCTTATTGCAATACTATTATTGTGGTCATATTACTTACAATGTAAGCATATGTGGTTTTAAAAAGATTCATCAGGTTCAAATACCAGGGGCAGTATTAAAATAAGAAACTATAGAAAGTAGCAGAAGATGATGTTTACAACTAAGGGGTTAGTAATGCCTTTAGTGATGGCAGGCATCTTTCAGAAAGCCACATACTATTGGGCTTGTGGGTCAGCTTTGAAATGTGACTTAAGAATACAATATTTCTATCTAGAATCTAGAGCAGTCTACTCCTCTTGGGTGTGTTATTCTTTTTGTTCTAGAACTCTCAGGTGTGCTGTTGAACTACTAGTGTAGGATATCTCCAATTTCCTTACCAGAGTGATTAGTGCTATGAATTTTCCTCTTAGCACTGTTTTCATTATGTCCCATAAATTTGGGTATGTTGTGTCATCATTTTCATTAAGTTTCAGGAAGTTTTTAATTTATTTCTTTATTTCTTCACTGACCAAGTTATCACTGAGTAGAGAATTTTTCCGTTTCCATGGGTATGCAGGTTCTATGTTGTTTTTGTTGTTATGGGAATGAATTTCCTAAACAGAATGCCAATGGCTAAGGCTCTAAGATCAAGAATTGATAAATGGGACCTAATGAAACTGAAAAGCTTCTGTACAGCAAAGGACATAATCAATAGGACAAATAAGTAACCTACTGATTGGGAAAAATATTCACTAAACCCACATCCAATAGAGAGCTAATTTCAAAAATATATAAAAAACTCCAAAAGCAAGACAACCCAATCAAAAAAAAAAAAAAAAAAAAAAAAAAAAAAAAGAAAGAAAGAAAAAAAGAAAGAAAGAAATGGGTGTAGAATTAAACAGAGAATTCACAACTGAGAAATTCTGAATGACTGAGAAGCACTTAAAGAAATGTTCAAAGTCCTCAGTAATCAGGGAAATGCAAATTAAGAAGACCCTGGGATTCCACTTTACACCAATCGGAATGGCTAAGATCAAAAACTCAGGTGACAGTAC
The DNA here is from genome assembly GCA_021653895.1 of Mastomys natalensis. Taxonomy (NCBI): domain Eukaryota; kingdom Metazoa; phylum Chordata; class Mammalia; order Rodentia; family Muridae; genus Mastomys; species Mastomys natalensis. The sequence goes on from JAJTUV010002457.1 coordinate 86,045, forward strand.
ATGTTGGGGAGGATGTGGAGAAAGAGGAACACTCCTCCATTGCTGGTGGGATTGCAAACTGGTACAACGATTCTGGAAATCAGTCTGGAGGTTCCTTAGAAAATCAGAAATAGATCTACCTGAAGACCCAGCTATACCACTTTTGTACATGTACCCAAAAGATGCTCCAGGGCATGTGTTCCACTATGTTCTTAGTGGCCTTATTTGTGATAACCAGAAGCTGGAAAAAACCCCAGATGTCCCACAATAGAAAATGGATACAGAAAATGTGGTTCATTCGCACAATGGAATGCTACTCAGTTGTTAAGAATAGGACATCATGAGTTTTGCAGCCAAATGGATGGAACTAAAAAATATCATCCTGAGTGAAGTAACTCAGACCCAGAAGAATATCATAGTATACACTCACTAATAAGTGTATATTGGCCAAGAAAGTACAGAATACTTAGGATATAATCCACAGAACTCCAGAAGGTTAACAAGAAGAAGGGCCCAAGTGAGGATGCCTCAATCCTACTTGGGAGGAAGAAGAAAGCAATTTGTGGGGGGCAGAGGGAGGGGCAGTGGGAGAGGGAACAGAGAGGAGAATGGGGCAACATGATCAGGTATGGGGAGAGGAGACAGGAATGAAGCCCTGAGGTCCAGCAGAAAGAATGGAAATAGGCAATCTCAGGAGGTAGGAGGTGGAGGGACCCTCCAGAATGTACCAGAGACCTGGGAGGTAAGAGAAGCTCAGGACTCAAAGGGAGGGACATTGGATGAAATGCCCTACAGTGGGAAAGGGAACTTGTGGAATCCATCTCCAGTAGAAGACAGGGCATCAAGTGGAGGGATGGGGTTGCCACCCTCAGTCAAAAACTCTGACCCAGAATTGTTCTACTCTAAAAGAAGTGCAGGGACAAAAATGGAGAAGACACTGAGGGAAAGAAGGTTCAGTGACAGGCCCAAATTGTTTTCCATCTCAAGGGGAGGCTTCAAGGCCTGACACTATTACTGACGCTGTGGTGTGCTCATAGATAGGATCCAGCATGGCTGTCCTCTGAGAGGCCCAACAAGCAGATGACTGGGACAGATGCAGATACCTACATCTAACCAATTAACAGAAGCCAGGGATCCCTATGTTTGAATTGGGGAAAGGCTTGAAGATGCCGTGGAGGAGGAGGACCCCATATAAAAACCAGCAGTCTCAACTAACCTTGACTCTGCAGAGATCTCTCAGACACCAAGCCACCAACCAGGCAGTATACAACAGCTGATATGAGGCCATGGACACTTATACAGCAGAGGAATGCCTGGTATGCCCTCAGTGACAGAAGATGCCCTAACCCTCGAAAGACTTGAGGCCCCAGGAATTGGAAAGGTCTGGTGGGACAGGGATAAGGGGGGTGGGAATATCGTCTTGGATATGGAAAAGGAAGAATAGGATGAGGAACAGTCAGAGGGCAGACTGGGAAGGGATAAAGACTGGACTGTAAAAAAAGAATTGAAAAATATAATTTATTAATAAAATATGCATTTCTGGCAAAAAAAAAAAAATACCTTTAGGAATGAGTCAAATATCTAATAGTCCAGGCATTCATCCTATTTTCATGAACACTGAACTGTAGTGGATCACTATGCTGTATATTTTTACATTAAAAATCTCCACATTTTCTTTTTTATTTCTTTTTAGTTTTTTATTGGTTATTTTATTTATTTACATTTTAAATGTTATCCCCCTTCCCGGTTTCCTCTCTGCAAACCCCTTATTCTATTTCTATATGGATGATTTATTTTGAAAAGCTAAATGACTGTTTTAAGATAGAAGAACAACAGCATCAACCAACCAGACCCCCCAGAACTCCTAGGAACTAAACCACTAACCAAAGCATTCACATGGAGGGACATATTATTTCAGCTACATATGTAGCATAGAATGACCTTATCTGGCATCAACGGAAGAAGAGGTCCTTGGTCCTGTGAAGGCTCGATGCCCCAGTATAGGGGAATGCCATCATGGTGAGGTGGGAGTGGGTGGGTGGGTGGGGGAGCACCCTCATAGAAGCAGGGGGAGAGGGGATGGGATAGGTGGTTTGAGGAGGGGGAACCAGGCAAGGGGATAACAAAATGTAAAGAAATAAAATATCCAACAACAACAACAAAAAAGATGTGACCCCAAATTATATCCAAACTAATATAAGCCATGGAATTTTACTTTCTTGGTTCCTGTGAACAATATAATATAAATTCATATTTATGAATTATGAGAACTCTTTGGCAGTGTTGTGATATCACTGAGGGGCAAAGAGTTTGTGCTTGGAAAGCTATTCCTTGATCTGATCGTTTGAAAATATCATATATGAGTAAAAAGCAGCCTTATCACATTTTTTTTTTGAGGAATATGGCTCATAGGCTTAGGAAATTTACCCATCTTTTTATCTGTGTTAGTTTTCAAGCTTGCCAATATACAAAATGAAAAGGGCCCCCTGGAGTATGAATTATTATAAGTGTAAAGTGTCAAAAATGTTCTGTATTTCAAGTATGCCTGAGGTGTCCTTCTTACAAATTATACTGACACTGGCACATTTTATTCATGAAATGCCTCTCGCCAAATGCTTAGAGCATAGCACATGTGTGATAAAAATATTGAGGATATAATGAAAAGGTTGTAAATTTTATATAGGAAAGAACAAGTTCATTTTAAAACAGTTCTCAATCTATATGCCTCTTCCTGTATCTAAAAAGAGCTAACATGAATTGGAAACAAAAAATTATTTAAAGCCATAATCTCTTATTTAGAGAATGTTGTTTGAGTTTTATAATGAACAAGTGCTACTGTAAAGTGAATCTGAAAGGCAATGTTTCTTACAGATATGATTACATCAAATTAGGACAAAATTACTAATAGCCTTAAAGAAATAATAGTGTTTAATCTCAATTGTCATGAATTTATATTAAAAACTAATTACAGGGTTTGTAGCAATGTCTCAGTGCTTAAGAGCACTGTGTGCACCCACATGGTGGCTCACAATCATCTGTAACTATTGTTCTAGAGACTTTAGGCTGCTTCAAACTTCTGATATTATCAGGTGTTTATGTGGTGCAGGTTGAAAACACACATGCAAACACATACACACACATATACATATATATTAAAAGTCCAAAATAATTCATGGAAATTTATAACATCTAATATATATATATATATAATGTATCACATACATATGTAAACATATATCCTTTATAATATAAATAAATCCAGTACTGATTTACCTTTACTATCTCGTTAGTATCTATAATGAAATTTCATGATAGATGAAAAAGTTAATTTACTTTTTCAGTAAGAATTATATGTACTAAGCATTACATGTACTAGACATTGATATAGCTACAAATATTTTAATGGAAAATACAACAAAAATCTTGTATTCAAGGCATTTATATTTAAGGCAAAAACATACAAAAATGTGAATAGTATATGTAATATGCTATTAATAAAATGTAATTCCAGCTATGATAACAAACTTGTAATAAAAGAAAACTCAGTAATTAATTAGGAGCTCTAAAGAACAGTGTTGCAAACGGACTAGAAAAATACTCTTATCAGAAAGTATTTATGACAGTCTTGACAAAGGAAATCCATTTTAGAAGGTAAGAGTTTAAATTTATATTTTCAAACTCTCAATATTTAAGTATCATGTATCATAACATGAGGGTCAATTAATATGACAATAATTCTCAAACATACATTTGGACCCCTTATCAGCAAATTATATGGTAAATCCAGGGAAAACTATCAGCTCTGAAAACATACAGACAAGTAATGTGATACAGATTGACTTTATTACATCATATTCTGTAAGTCATTTAGAATATAAATTTATATTTATACCTCAGGTAAAAATGCTAAAAGACATGTGACAAAAGTAATAGCATGTTGTAATTTTTGAGGTAGTCAACATCAAAATTTTACAATATACTTTTAACTTTTAAAATTTTTATTACAGTTCTGTATGTAGATATATATTCCCACACATTAAATTCTGTGGAAATTATTACCGAAAAAATGGATAATCTTTGACCTGTATCTTTTGAATATTTCTCATCATATCCTTTTTGCTTATTTTGATTTTCTATTTTTAAATATTTTATATTTATATCCCTAGAATATACTTCTCTTTCTCTATATTACATGAGTTCAATCTTTTAATCTATGCTGCTGATATAGATGTTTGTGCATAATTGAGTCTTGACTTGAGTATAAGTATGTAACTGAGAAATATAATGTTACACTTCTGTTTTCCTTTCTCCTGAAAAAAATTCCAAAACTGAGTTACTTTTTCTTTATTTTCCAACCTTACTATGGTTTTTCTTCCCTTCTCTCCTCCCAGTGCTTCCTCCTCCCCTGTCCTCCATTTCTCTTCAGAAAAGGGAAGGACTTCCAAGGATATTAGCCAACCATGGCATATCAAGTTTTAACACTAGGCACCTTCACTCATATTGAAGCTGGACTAGGCAGCCCAGTAGCAGAAAACAGTCCCTAAAGAGGGCCTCTGTTTCCACTGTTAGGAGTCCACAAGAAGGACAAACTACACAACTGTAACATAAATACAGAGGGCCTAGGTGAGTCTCATGCAGGCTTTCTGGTTGTCAGTTCAGTCTCTATGACCTCCTACGAACCCAAGTTAGGTGAACCTGTGGGTTTTCCTGTGATGTACTAGACCTCTTGGATTCATACAATCTTTTCTATCCTCTTCCTCAGGATTCCCTGAGTTCCACCTACTGTTTGGCTGTGGGTCTTTGCAGGTTTTCATCAGCTGTTGGGTGAAGCCTCTGGGCTAGGCACCCATATATGAGCTTAGCAGAATATCATTAAGTATCATTTTCTATTCTAGGTCTCTGGCCTATTCAGGCCCTAGGTCCTAGCACTTCAAGCAGTGTCAGGAGTAGGCTCCCTCTCCTGCCATGGGTCTCAAGCTGGACCAGTTACTGAGGACCACTCTCACAATTTCTGTTCCAACTTTACCCCAGCACTTATAATACTGAGGATAAATCGTAAGTAAAGATTTTGTAGCTGGTTTGGTGTTCTAATCCTTCTACTGCAAGTCTTTCTTGGTTACAGGAAATGGCCAGTTCAGGCCCCTTATCCCTATTGCTAGGAGTCTTAGCTAGGGTCACCCTGGTAGATTCCTGGGAATTTCTTTTGTACCAGGTTTCTAGCTGTCCCAGAGATTCCTCATCCTTTCCAGTTGTTTCTCCCAATATGCCCTCCCACACCTGATCCCTCCTATTCCCGTACACACTCCTACACAGATTGCCCTTCCTGTCCATCTGTGATATGAAATCTTTTCCTCCTTCACAGGGAGAATCATGCTTCCCCCACCTTGAGGCTTCCTTGTTACTTAGATTCTCTGATTCTGTGGTTTGTACTATGGTTATCCTTTACAGCTAATATCTCCTTATATTTGAGGGCATACCATGTTTGTCTTTCTGGGCCTGGGTTATCTCATTCAGGATTTTCTTTCTCTCTCTCTCTCTCTCTCTCTCTCTCTCTCTCTCTCTCTCTCTCTCTCTCTCTTTTGATCTAGTTCCATCCATTTGCCTACAAATTTCATTATGTCATTGTTTTCAACAGCTGAGTAATATTCAGTTATGTAAAATGAACCATAGTTTCTTTACCCATTCTTTGGTTGAGGGGCATCTAGGTTGTTTCCTATTTCTGGCTGTTATGAATAACATCATGAGCATAGTTGAGCAAGTGTCCTTGTGGTATGTTGGTTCATCCTTTGCTTGTATGCCCAGAAGTGGTATATCCAGGTCTTGAGGAAATTGCCAATTTTCTGAGAAACCACCATATTGATTTCCAAAGTGGCTCTACAAGGTTTTACTCCTACCAGCAATGAAGGAATGGTCTCTTTACTCCATCTCCTCCCCAGCATGGCTGTCACTTGTGGGTTTTTTTTTTTTTTTTTTTTTTTTTTTTTTTTTTTTTAATCTCACCTGTTCTAACAGGAACCTCAGAGCCATTTTGATTTGAATTTCCCTGTTGGCTAAGGATGTTGAACATGTCTTTACATGCTTCTGTCACTTGGGATTCCTCTGTTGAGAATTCTTTGTTTAGAACTGCACCCTATTTTAATTGAATTATTTGGTTTGTTGTCTAATTTCTTGAGTTCTTTATATATTTTGGATATTACCCCTCTGGTAGATGTGGGATTGGACAAAATATTTTCCCATTCTGTTAACTGCTGTTTTGTTCTTTTAATGGTGTCCATCTTGTAGAAGCTTTTCAGTTTCATGAGGTTCCATTTGATGTCTTAATGCCTGTTCTATTAGTATTCTGTTCAGAAAGTCATCTCCTGTAGTGATTTGTTCAAGACTATTCCCCACTTTCTCTTGTATCATATTCAATGTATCTGATTTCATGTTGTAATCTTTGATCCACTTGGACTTTAGTTTTATGTGAGATGATAGGTATAGATCTATTTCATTTTTCTATATGCCAATATCCAGTTAGACCAGCACCATTTGTTGAAGTTGTTTTCTTTTTTCTACTGTATTATTTTGGCTTTTCTGTTGAAAATCAAGTATACATAGGTGTGTGTGTATTTGTATTTAGAACATCAATGTGATTCCTTTAATCAACCAGTTTATATTTTATGCTAATACAAATGCTTTTATTACTATTACTCTGAAATACAGCTTGAAATCAAGATGGTACTACTACCAGAATCTATTCCATTCCACAGTATTGTTAAAAATATTAAATTTCATTTTTCTTCCTGGAATGACTCTTTGAAACTACTTATTTATTATTAAACACCTAGGCAATATGCTTTGGATAATTTCTTGACTAGCTTGTAACTTATTTAACCCATTCAATTTTTTCTGTCTCTGCATTGTGGTTAGTTTCTCTCTTCAGTCCCAGTCCCCTTCTTTCTTCAAGTCTCTTCAAGATCTTCCTGCTGGATTATGTCCATCTTCTTAGTCTACCTATTGGTTTGCTTCTCTTGTGGCTCCCCAGGCTTCTTCCTGTATCTCTCTTTTATCTCTTCTTATTTCCCCAAATCCTCTCTCTGCCAGTGTCCCACATCCTATTTCCTACCTGAGCTCATTGACCATTGCCGTTTTATTGACAAATGATGTTTATAAGAAATTCTCTCTACATGTGATTGTTTTATCTATCTTGCTTTGTTTGTTTGTTTGTTTTTACATATCAAGTTGAATATTTTTGGTTCAAGGCCTGTAAACAATTGTGTTGAAGTTTTGATGGAATTGTGTTGAATATGTAGATTGTTTTTGATAAGATGTCTATTTTTACTCTGCTAATTCTACAGATCTGTGAGCATGGGCGATCTTTCTATCTTCTGATATATTCTTTAATTTGTTTCTTCAGAGACTTGAAGTTCTTGTATTACACTTGCTCTGTTAGAGTTATACTAAGATAATACTATTTGTGGCTATTGTAAAGGGTATTTTTCTATGATTTCTTTCTTGACCAATTTATAATTTGCATATAGAATGGCTAGTGATTTTTTCTTTTAGCTTATTGTATATCCATCCACTTTGCCAAAGGTGTTTATCACCTGTAGGCGTTCCCTGGTAGAATTTTTTATGGCTGCTTATGTTTATAATCATATCACCTGCAAACAGTGACATTTAGACTTCTTTCCAATTTGTATACGTTTGATCTCCTTTAGTGGTCTTATTGCTGTTAGCTAGAACTTCAACTACTGTATTGGATAAATATGGAGAGAGTAGACAGGCTTGTCTTATCATGATTTTGGTGGAATTTCTGTCAATTTAATTTGATGTTGGGTATCAGCTTGCTGTATATTGCCTTTACTATGTTTAGATATGTTCCTAGTATCCCTGATCTCTCCAAGACTTTTATCATAAGATGTCTTGGATATACACCTTTTCTATCATCTGATAATATGATCATTGTTTTTCCTTTCAGTTTGTCTATATGGTAAATTACATATTGACAGACTTTTATGTTCAGTCATCCTGAGTTTCTGGGATGAAGTATATACTTGATCATGGTGGATGATGTCTTTGATGTGTTCTTGGATTCCATTTGAAATATTTTAGTGATCATTTTTTCATCAATGTTTGTAAGGGAAATGGGTCTGAAATTCACTTACCTTGCTGTGTCTTTGTGTGATTTATGTTCAGGGTGACTGTGGCTTCATAGACTGTGATTGGCAATGCTCCTACTGTTTCTACTTTGTAGAATAGTTTGAGGAGTATTGGTATTAGCTCTTCTTTGAAAATGTAGTATAATTCTGTCCTAAAACTATCTGGCCTTGGAGTTTTTCTGGTTGGGAGACTTTTAATGACTGCTTCTATTTTCTTAGAGGTTATAGGTCTATTTAAATTGTTTATCTGATCTTGACTTAAATTTGGTAAGTGGTATCTATCTATAGAGAAATTGTCCATTTTGTTTTTAGATTTTCCAATTTGTGGAGTACAGTTTTTGAAGTATGACCTAATTATCCTCACTATGATATAAAGATCTTCACTAACCCTCATCTAAGAGAGGACAAATATCCAAAATATATAAAGAACTCAAGAAGTTAGACTCCAAAAACCAAAAATCAAACCAACCAACCAAAAAAAAAAATTACCCAAACAAAAAAACAGGGTATAGAACTAAACAGACTAAATAAAGAATTTTCAACAGAGGAATCTCAAAGGGCCAAGGAGCACTTAAAGAAATGTTCAACATCATTGGTCATCAGGGAAATGCAAATCAAAAAGACCTTGAGATTCTACCTTACACCAATCAGAATGGCTAAAGACAAAACCTCAAGTGACAGTATATGGTGGCAAAGATGTGCAGAAAGGGGAACACTCTTTCATTGCTGGTGGGATTGCAAACTTGTAAAACCACTCTGGAATCAATCTGGTGGTGTCTCAGAAAATTGTAAATAGTTCTACCTAAAGATCCAGCTATAGAGTACTTGGGCATATACCCAAAAGATGTTCCAACATACCCAAAGGACTATGATCATAGCAGCTTTATTCATAATAGCAAGAAACTGGCAGCAACCAAGATGTCCCTGTATCAACAAAAGAATAGATACAGAAAATCGGCACATTTGCACAATGGAATACTATCCAAATATTCAAAACAAGAACATCATAAATTTCACAGGCAAATAGATGGAACTAGAAAATATCTTTCCAAGTGAGTTAACTCAGACCCAAAATGACATGCATGGTATGAACTCACTGATAAGTGGATATTAGCCACAATGTTCAGAATACCCATGAAACACCACACAGAAGGAAGGACCAAGGAAGAATGCTTGAATCCCATTTAGGAGGGGCAACAAAATAGTCATGGGAGCAGAGGGAAGGAGGGACCTGGATGGGAGAAGGGAGTAGGGGGACAGGATCAGGCATGGGAAGAGACAGAATGAAGTACAAGAGAGCCAGGAAAATGAATAGAAATATACTGTTCCTGGGGATGGAGTGATGGGGATTCTCCAGTAAGTCCTAGAGACCCAGGATGAGGGAAGCTTGCAGAGGTCAATGCAAGTGACCTTAATCAAAATGGCCAACAGTGGGGATATGGAACATTAAGAGACCATCTCCAGTATCCAGACAGGACCCCAGCAGAGGGATGGGAGCCCCAACCCATCTACAAAAATGTTAGCCAAAAATTGGCTCTGCATAAAATAAATGCAGGGATGAAGATGGAACAGAGACTGAAGGAATGGCCAAGCAGTTACTGGCCAATTTTGAGACCCATCCCTAGGCATGTACCAATCCCTCACACTATTGACAATATTATGCCAAACATAGCTATCCTCTGAGAGGCTATGCCTGGTAGCTGACTAAGACAGATGCAAATATCCACAGATAAATATTGGAGAGAAGACAGGGACCCTCTATGGAAGAGTTATGTGAAGGATTGAAGGCCCTCAAGGTGATGGCAATCCCATAGAAAAACCAACTGTGTCAACTAATGAGACTAAGTCACCAACCAATGGGCATACAGGGACTGATCTGAGGCCCCCAACACATATGGCACAGAGGGCTGCTATGTCAGCCTCAGTGGGAGAAGATGCTTCTAATCCTGTAGAGACCTGATGCCCCAGTGTGGAGGGAGTTGCCCTCTCAGAGGCAAAGGGGATAGGGTTAAGGATGGAGATCGGGATGGTGTATGGGGAATGAAGGAGGAAATCTACAAGGGGGACTGGGAGAGGGCAGCATTTGGGATGTAAATAAATAAATAAGTAAAATTGTTTGTCTGATCTTGATTTAAATTTGGAAAGTATTATCTATCCAATTCTTTTTGATTTCCCAATTTTGTGGTGTACAGATTTTTTGAAATATGACCTAATTATTCTTTGGATTTCTTCAGTGTCTATTGTTAAACCCCTCTTTTATTTCTGATTTTGCTAATTTAGATGTTCTATCTCAGCCTTTTAGTTAGTTTGGATAAAAGTTTGTCTATATTTTTGATTTTCTCAAAGGACGAACTCTGTTTCCTTGATACTTTTTATTGTTCTCTTTGTTTCTATTTTATTCTTTTGAGTCCTAAGTTTGATTATTTCCTGCTGTCTAATCCTCTTGAGTGTGTTTGCTTGTTTTTGTTCTAGAGATTTCCAGTGTGCTGTCAAGTTGCTAGCATGAAATCTCTCTAATTTCTTTATGAAAGAACTTAGTGTTAAGAACTTTCCTCTATGCACCTCTTACATTGAATTTAATAAGATAGAGTATGTTGTGCATTCATTTTTATTAAATTCTTGGTAGGCTTTAATTTCCTTATTTCTTCCATGACCAGTAGAAAGTTGTTGTTTCAGTTCCATGAGTTTGTAGACTTTCTGTTCTTGAAATCTCACTTTAATCCATTATGGTCCGATAACATGGAGGAGTTTATTACAATTTTTTTATATGTGTTAAGACTTGATTTGTGAGCAAGTATGTGGCCAAATTTTGAGAATGTTTCATGAGGTGCTGAGAAGAAGGTATATTATTTATTTATTTTTTTTTAGTGAACTTTTTTGTAGATATCAGTTAGGTTCATTTGACTGATAATGTTGGTTATTTCTAATTTTTCTCTGATTAGTATCCATCTGGATGATCTGTCCATTGATGAGAGTGGTGTATTGAAGTCTTCCACTATTAATGTGTGATGTTTTGATGTGTGATTTCAGCTTTAGTAATATTACTTTTACAAATGTGGGTGCCCTTGTGTTTGAGTACACGTTTGGAATTGAGATGACATCTTGTTGTATTTTTCCTTTGATGAGAATGAAGTTTCCTTTCCCATCTCTTTTCATTAATTTTGCTCAGACGTCGATTTTGCTAGATATTAGAATGCCTATACCAGCTTGATTCTCATGTTCATTTTCTTGGAAAAATCTTTTTCCAACATGTTACTCTGAGGTAATGTCTATTTTTGATGTTGATATGTGTTTCTTGTATGCAGCAGAATAGATCCCATTTTGCCATCTATTTTGTTAGCCTGTATCTTTTTTATTGGATATTTTCTTTATTTATACGTCACATGTTATCCCCTTTCTTTGTTCCTTCCCTCTTGAAATCCCTATCCCATCTCCCCTCACCTGCTTCTATGAGGGTGTTTAAGTCTATGCTTTTCAGTTATATTTGCCTGTAGTTTTTACCTTTCTTGTGTATTTGAGTGATACTATTTTGGCAGGTAGAGTTGGGGTTGCTCCATCTGGTTCGTTCGTTCTTTCTTTCTTTCTTTCTTTCTTTCTTTCTTTCTTTCTTCCTTTCTTCCTTCCTTCCTTCCTTCCTTCCTCTTCCTTCCTTCCTTCCTTCCTCCTCCTCTCCCTTTCTTTCTTGTTTCCATTCTCTCTTTGTTTATTTGTGTGCTTATTTATTTATTTATAACTGTTTTAAAAAGGATTGACTGTAGAACTTCTTTGAAAGTCTGGTAGAATTCTGCTATAAGTCTATCTGGCCCTGATCTTATTTTAGCTTTATATTATGATTTCAATGTTGTTATTATTTCCAATTGACTGGATTTGGATTTTTGTTTTTCTAATTTTTGAATTGTATCACTATGTCATTCATTTTTATTTTCTCTTGCTTGATCTTGTTGAAGATATGGTCTATATACAATTCACTTAACTTGGGATTCTTCTCGCTCATCTATGCCTTATAATTTGATTGACAGTGCTCCCCATTTCCTATGTGTCTTCCCCTGTATTTATTTTTAGTCTTCTTGTGTATTTGATCTAGATCCTCTACTTTGATTTTACATCCTGGTATTCTATCTTCTACCTGATTCATTCTACTTATATGGCTTTCCTTTGAGTTTTGTAGTTGGGCTATTTGGTTTTTCAGCTACATCTTTGTAGAAGCTCGAGTCCCCTTCAATATTTCTGTCTCCTTATGGACTTGCATTCTCAAATCCTGGATTATTCTTATCACTTCCATCAGTCTTGTATTTGTGTTTTCTTGGGCATCACTCAGGCATTATTACCTTAAGTTCTTTCTCTTTAATATCATTGTGCTGTTTCTTTATGTCTTCTTTAAACTTTTGAGTTTTCTGATGGAGCTTATGACTGTTATCTTAAAATCTTTGTAGTAGTTCTCTTCTTTGTAATTCTCATTGCCAAACAGTTCTCCAAGACTAGTAGGTTTTGTAGAGAATATACTCAGTTAATCTTTTACATTGTCATATTTTGGCAATGAAAGTGAGGTTGTGTGGGTTAAGTTAGACCTAAATGTTTGAAATTATTTGAGTAGACCTAAGTCAGGTAGACAAAGTTGGCTGTGATGGCATACAGGGTGTCCCTCCTGGTCTAATTCTTGATTGCGAGAGTAAAACTGGACAGCTAGAAATGTTCTATTTGGTATGGAAGGGTACTACAGGTTATAGAGTAGGTAGTTTGGGTACTCATAGGCAAAGAGATCCGTTGCTGTGTGGGTAAGGATACCTAGTCAAAGATGTTCAATTGATGTGGGGCCTGCTATATATCTGCCATGTTGGGAAGAAGGTATAGATGGTAAGGATGAGGGAGACTTACCAGGCTAGATCCTGGAGAAGGATATGGTATCTGACAGGTTCAAGAGACCAGATGTGGTGCAGAAGGAACCTGTGGCTGCTAGCAGAAAGGGAAGGTCCTGGTAGAATCTTCAAGGTGTTACTCATGTTTTTATGTAATTGTCATTAACCCATTTCTTCTTTTTAATTATCTGAAATTCTCCTTAACACACACAAGCATCTCAGGTATTTTCTTAATTTTGTTTGTTTGTTTTCAGCTTAAGTCGAAGTTTATTTGGCAAACCAAAGTTACACTGCTCTCAAGAGTGATATTGGAGTGTTCCAACTCAAAGAAGTGGGAAATCAGTCCATTAGGTTCTGCATTGTGGATTTTTCACAAACTTTAGAGCAGAGGATGTTGCTTAGCTGATGGAGTTCTTGCCTGACTTGCACAGAACATCAGATTTTATGGCTCCTCCCCAAGGCTACATTATCTAGGCATGGTGGCCCAGGCCTGTAATGCTAGCTTTCAAGAGGTGGAGGCAGGAAGATCAGAAATTCAAGGTATTTTTCAGCTAACTGAGTAGTTCAAGGCTAGCCTATTCTACATTAGACATACTGTGGGAGGAAATGCCTTAAAGAGAAACAACTATTTAAAAATGAAGATCCAGAGAGGTAGACAAGCAATGGAGCAAGAAAGGAGCACTGGGGTACTCACTGTGAGATCCTAGCACTGACCACAGTTCTCACATGGAAAACTGTTGTGTAAACATGAAGATAATAGAAAGTAAAGGAAACACAAAGTCAGTTCCCTTTAAGTTGAAAGCAAATATCAACTGAAAGACTTTTACTTGGACTTTAAAACAATATTTTGGTTTGCTAAATAAATCAACCACAGAGCAACATCTCCAATTTATGCATAAAATATTATCACTGAATCAGGAAAAGGGCAAATCACATTTATTCCTGCTCTGTGATAAGAGTTTCTCACCCAATGTAAAATCTTTGTTCCAAGAGACAAGGTGGTAAAAAATATCCGTGGCAGGGGCATGCCAAAATGAAAGAAGTAAATGAAACAAAGGACCCTTAAACTTGATGAGATGAGAGTGTTAATGTACAATTTGTTTTATAACACTATATGCCAAGCATATAAGCAGTCTACTTTGTAGTTGTCAGAATGAAGGAATAGACAGAGAATCCCTGGAAGGTTTTTTTTAAGACTTGATGGAGTACCCAAATTCTCATCTCTACTCCTAATAGTGTACAGAGAATCATCCTTCAAAACATAAAAGAAATATATGCTTTTTAAAATTTTGCCATGTAACCCTTTGTTATTTACATGTTTCACTTGATTACATTATATAATGCTTGGAGATCAATAGATATGCTATTAATTTCAAGAACAAGTTAAAAAATCAGTGAGATCAAAAATATTTTTTCTCTAATGCGTCAAATTATCAGTATCCACAGATGGACCTCTACTTTCTCAGGGGACAAAAACAAACTAACTCAAAAAATTTACCCTTGAAGGTGTATGACAGTGAGAAGGCATTGAAGCTTTAATTAGGAAGAGACTAGAGAAGAAGAAAATTAGAAGTTTTAGAGAGTGGAACAAAGGGAGATAAAGAACATTCCAGGGCTGATCATAATGTGATAACTTGAAAGAGGGCAGGGGATTAAGGCAAAGGAAACCACAATTAGCCCAAGTCTCAGTGAGACTACCTCTCTCTGGAGCACTGGGCAGGAACTAAGCACTGTTAAAATCTATTAAAAATCACCACTACTCTTATTTGTTGCTCAATTTCTTTGTTAAGTATTCTTTGCAAACATGTTTCTAAATGGGACTAAAATGTATCAATCTGGAAAACCTGTCTCTTAAGGATCCCTGTACTTTATGTTCCTTCTTTAATGGTTTAGTTGTTCTTTGTTGGTATAGCACATATTTGAGTAGCTAAATGAAAATTAAATGATAAATAATAAAATTTTGTGTTGTAGTATATCATATAAGTTATATTTTGGTGCAGTTAAATGGAAATTTATCAGAAAAATATGGCTTTCCTTCAAATGTTTAGATCCATTGTGCCTTTGCTGTTTTAAAGCTCTGAAGTAGTATCATTTCTATATACTTTTATGTATAATTTATTTTTATTTTATTTTCTGTGTATAAGTTGTTTTGCCTCCATGTACATATATATATATATATATACACACACACACACCATATGTATTCCTGGTCCCTACAGAGTACAGAAGAAGAATGTACCAGATGCCCTGGGACTCAAATTACAGATGGTTGTGGACAGCCATGTGGAGTTCTGGGTATCAACCTAGGGTCCTATGCAAGAACAGTGAATGCTCTTAACGGCTGAGCCATCTCTCCCATTCAAATATTATTATTTCTGATCATTGACATATGACCTTATTTGTTCCACTTCTGTAAGCTTGTACTTTCCCTCCAATGTTCATTTATGAGCTTGCCTGCATGTATGTATGCATTCACTCCATGTGGTTAACTAGATCCCAAGAAAGCCAGAAAAGACACCAAATTCCCTGAAGCTAGAATTATAAATGGTTATGAATCATCGTTTGTGGGTACTGAAGCCTAGGTCCTGTAAAAGAATATCTAATGAACTAGAAGAATATCTAAAAGAATTCTCAATGACTGATATATCTCGCCAATTCATGTCCCAATGGTCTTCAGTTTCAAGACAATGTATTCTTGTCACGTGAGACCCTTATTTATTTTGTTTTGTTGTGTTTGGCTCATCCTGGAAATCTGTCTGGAATGTTTTCCTGAACTGTTTTTGATCATTTCTTCTCCTTGATTGTGTTTCATATCTGTTTGAAATTCTACCATCACTGCCACTTTTGACATAGTCCCCTTTTTTTCTTTCATATTTTACTTTGATCTTTTATTTATATTTGAATATTTTACCCCTCTGTTTTCTCTTTTATTTTTATATTGAGGATAGAACCAAGGACCCCATGCATTCTAGGTTAGTATTATACCACTGAGATATGCCCCAGGCCCAATTATCATGTAATTTTAAAAATGTTTTTCATTTCTCAGAAATAAACCAACCAGTGTCCTCCCTAAAAAAATCAAAACTTGCTGATATTCTAGAGGTTATTACAGAGAAAAGGATGAATGTTTTGTAAACAGTAAGTGGATATTTTCTTACTTATCTTTTCCTATATGCTGTTTGTACATGCCAATATGCTAGTTGCTCTTTTTTTGTCTCTACATTTACATATTCATGTTTGCTACTTTTCTTCATGTTTTAGGAATATGAGATTTATGGACACAATCAGAATCAGGATTTTCTGTAGAGTAATTTTATTCCAGCAACATGGCTACTGTGGCAAGGGATTATATCCAAAGACCATATAGGTCTATGTGATCTGGCTGCAATGTAGACATGCAGACATGCCCTTAGTGCACATTTTAAATCCCTAACAATTAAGGCAAAATTAGTTTGTAGAAGTAAGCACCCATGTTTGAAAGTAATATATAATTGTGGGATAGACAACGTGATGAATCAGAGAAGGATTTGACAGAATGTGTCAGAAATAGTATATGCCCAACTCACAGAATAGAATAGGAAAGAGAGTGGACTTAAGAATGCAGTGTAGAGAGAGAGGTAGGGGAGGGAGGAGGCAGTTTTACTGGGGTAGGTCTACAAATACTTGTTGCAGGGGAAGACACAATGAGCTAGAAAATAATAAGGAGCCAGACAATTAGAACAGATTGCCAGAGACAGTTTGAGGCTAAGCAGAGCAATTCAGTCAAAAGCTGAGAGAAGCTAGTTTGAGTCAGTCATCTTGGAGAGAGGTTTGAGCCAGAATAGCTAAGTTGAACCAGCCAGCCATAGTTCAGAATGGACTAGAAAATGTGGGATTATTCAGTAGTAAGCCTAAGAGATGACAATTACATCTTGAAAATACAAGTGATGTGTAAAATTGTCCATTAGGAATAAAGTGACTATTCTCTTTTCTCTAAGTTGATACAGATTTCCTTCCCTAAGGTCACATTTTTCCTCTGGATCTTAGGCAGTAGATCTCTCACCTTGCATTCCAAGGTCTGATACTGGTCACCTCTTCTTGCTCTTGCTTGCTCCAGATAACTGCATATCCCATAGAAGTTAGATTTTCTTGGAATAATCAAAATTAAAATACTTAAGATTTATGTATCACATAAATGCACAAACATTTTACTTTAGAAAAAGAAGACTGAGTTTTGAAAAGTATGTTAGGGGGTATTTGGAGATGATTACATAGAAAATAAAGATGTATTTCCTTACATAGAATTTATTACACAATCAAGTAATTTATTTTAAGTATGCTCAAAAAAGAGTTTCTCTCATGAAAGTTTGTGTATTCACAACTTTGTTTAGTCTGTCAATTGACTAAGGCAGGAAAGAACTTAGAACAAAGAGGATTCATAAGAATAGGAAAATTACTGGGAAAAACCTTCAAACTGAGTGACAGGCAGGGCCTACAGATTTTGAATACTGCTGCAAAATAATTTATGTTGTCTAAAAGTTGTAGTTATATTGTTCCTTAGTTTAAATGCTACCCTTGAGTCTTTAGCTAAAGTTATGAAGAAAGATATGAGAAGGACATAGTTATGTAACTCCTAGGAGCAGAGAAATTGTATTATGGGGAACATTGGAAAAATATCTTCTTTTATGTTGAAAGATCTTTAGTTTCTTGTTACTGGTTAGCAACATTTTGATTGGTTCTTCTGTCTACTCCTGATCCCCAAAGGTCTGTAATTACTGGGAAATGGGATTACTCACAGCTGTCTGCCTTTGTAATGGCCACTTCACCTTTGCTATGGGATGAGACTGCTGGATGCTTACATCATTCATAAATACACCTTCAGTAACATCTCTCAGAAGCCATATGCAAAGTGATTCATATTAAAAAGTTTTAAATAAAAGAAATGTAAGATAAACATGCTTTGCCTTGTCTGTCAAGGATATTACCATTTTTCCATTATACCAGCTGCATTTTACATTGTGATTAAATTAAGGTTAACTGAAAGGTTCAGTGTTTGAAGGTTGTTTAATAAATCAATTTTTCTCTTAAATAAAAGATGTTAATAGAGACAAGGTCTGTAACTACTGCCATAAGGAAAATAAAGTAGCAATTACCTTGATGAAGCCACTGATGATTCATTTTCTTATTCAGAGTATCTACTAGGACCTTGTTCTTTCATGTGTGGTCTGTTGGTCAGATTCTGGTGTAGCATCTGGGACATTATTTGAAATTTAGAGGCTCAAATCTCTCCTGCATGTAGTGCACTAGGCTATGCATTTCTGTGATTCTACAAGGAATACATTTTAGCATTGGAGACACATACAAGAAAGGAATAAATGAGTAGTCCTTGAAATTCTAACCTGTCAGCTCACTGGAGAAGACCATTTTTTTTTCAATCAGCATGAATACTTTAAAAATATCCCTCAGCATAGAAATTTTTACATTTATTGCGAGGGTTTCATGTATTAAATTTAGCTTAAATGTCAGGAAAGACATGCAGATGTTATGAGAGATGATGAAAACTTGCAATTAAAATCCTTGTAGAAACAGCTTTCTGATTTTCCTTTCACTCTGATATTCCCTCATGAAATACCTATATTCTCCATGCACTAGTTCTTTAAATAAAGTCCAAGTTGCCCTATTCTCTAGAAGAAACAACTTTTCACTCATGGACTGAGAGGCTCAAATAAACTGTCTTTTCACATTTCTCTTATTGAGATGATTTAAAATAATTAGTGTACATTACATCACACCTAGAACAATCAACATTTTATGGTATAGAATTATAAACATGCATATTTTTTATTTTTTAAGTTACATGAAATATGTTAGAGTAATGTAGTTCTTGAATGTAGCCTGGTCCTTCTTGTATTCTCTTCTCTGTGCCAGTAAGTACCTATTAACTATCTACTGTGTTCTATGAATGAGAATACAAAGAATAAACCTCTGGGTTAGAGTTGCTAATAATGTCTTGTGGATGAAAGACAAAAATGGTGTAATAGTACTGTATTATAAATGTTGTAACAGTTTTGTCCATGTGTGATCGAAAATAGAAGTACAAGGGTTAATTGAGCCTTGGAAATCAGAGACTGATTCATAAAAGAGGTGATTGCTTTTGGTATACTGTTAGTATATGATTTATGGTATAAATAAGAATAAATTTTGGCTTGTGCTTTTAGGGAAGGTGGTTCAATGAATCTGTAAGTAAAGCCAAACCTAATTTTTGCAGGTTTGGTTAGACAAAACTCTGTGTAAAATAAAATTTGATGGACAGGATTACAATGAAATGATTTATGTTAACATGATAAAACAAAAGTAAATAATCACCTGAATCAACTTGAATAATTATTTTTAAAATACTCATTATATCCCTTGAAGAGATGTAGCATTTGCTATAGTAGAGATGGGAGGAACATAAGTGAAATATTCATAATGTCAACAGCTGACATGTATACTTGACAGAGTTTTTTCATTCTCATTATTTAATTTACTTTTCAGAGTAACCTCATCAGGTTGGCATTGTTTTCATTTCCTAGTTGAAAAAAAATTGTCGAAATAATAGGTATATAGCCTAGATAGGGACTCAGGTCTTTAAAACTCAGGACTTTAAGGTTCCATGGAACCTGTGGAGGTTTGAATGAAAATGACCTCCTGTAGAGCCATAGATTTGAATATGTAGTTGCCAGGGAATAGCACTATTTGAAAGTATTAAGAGGTGTAGCCTGTTGAAGGAAGAGTTTCATTGAGGAAGTCTTAGAGTTTTCAAAAAGCCAATTCCAAGGCCAGAGTCTGGTACTTCTTCTTGACTGTGGATCCAGACATAGAAGTCTCTGCTACTTATCTTGCATCATGTCTGCCTGCTTGCCATCATTATTTCTATAATGATGTGATAGACTCAACCTCTGAAACTGTAAACCAGTTTCATTTAAATGTTTTCTTTTATAAGAGATGCCATGGCCATGGTGTCTCTACACAGCAATAGAAACTCCAACTAAGACAGCGCCTTTTGCACTAGAGAGAAGACATTTCTTTGTCCTGAAAACACTTTACTAGCAATGCTTTCTGAAAATCTGGGGTGAAAAGCAGGTCTCCTTTTGAGAACAGAAAATGTTATTTTCCCTCTAAAATCTACGTCACCTGTTCTGTTCATTTTCTTGGGACTAATCACAATATGGTGGTAAAAATTGGAAAGAAAAAGTAGAGTTGAACATCACTTCGAGCTTTGAATATGGCTGGATATTTTGGCTGTTAAGAAATCTAAAAATATGCAGATAGGGTTGCCGTTTTGTGGAAGGGCCAATGAGATAAGTAACTTTAGGACTGCAATACTGGAGTGATGAGCAGCAAACCTTCGTGCTGTGTCATAAGGAACCCTGGCTTAAACAGTGTCAACTATTAGTAAAGGGCAGAGCATAGAGTGAGTAGTTCTCCGGATGATGAGACTCTTGAGTTCTTTGGGGAGCTTTGCCTATACCAGTTGGATGAAACATGAACTAAGATTGTAACATGCACAATGGGAGTGATTAGTGAGACACAGGGAAATTGGCAGCTTTGCAACCACAGTGTCACTCTCTGGTTAATGAGATGAGACTAAATGGCAAATCAGAAGACATAGACATGATAGGAAGGTGTCTCAGATGTGTTGTGACAGTTACTGAGGAAAAAATTAATAAAACGGGTCACCTATATATCTGTGGGAAAGTAACATTTTCTCTTTTCAAAGAGAGGCCTACTTGTTGCCCCAAACTTTCAGAAAACATTGCTAATGAAATGTCGGCTCCTTGCCTGCATGTCCAGGCGAGAGGAGAGAGAGAGGTACTGGTCTAGTTGGGTCTGTCTCCATGGCTGAACAGGATTGTGAGTGTCGGCAGCCCAAAGAAACACAGCCAGCTGAAAGTCTTGTCAAAGCAGGAACTCAACTTTAATGTAACAACCTCTTGTTTATATAAACTTGGAGCATAGGAAGAAGGAGTTTTGGTGGGATTAGATGATGTAGGTGATGGGGAAGGGGGACAGAGGGTATGAGGTGACTGACAGGGCCAATTGTAAAGCTCTACATCAGCAACAGCTGAGCAGAGGCAAGGCTAAACAGGTCCTGTTGAGTCACTCCAGTATGGAAGTGACTAAGACAGGTCTCAAACTCGAACCAGGCTTAGACTCTCCCACAAGGCCACAGAAACTCAAACCAGGCTCGGATTGGTCCACAAGACCCAAACCAGGGCCAAAATGGGGCCCAACAATGAAATACTTGAAGAACAGAAAAGAATCTCTCTAGCATCTAGAATGAAAGGCTCCTTGGAAGTTTAAAAATCTTGACTTGAGTAGAGGGAAAACCTAGGTAAGGTAGCAAGATGTCTCACTTAGACAGCATATGTGGGGCTCTACATTACAGTCAACCATGAGGAAAAACACAACCAAAACAAAACTCCAAATAAAAAACCAAAAAGGAAAAACAAAAGCAAATAACAAATAACAAAACCAAAAGGTCAAGATCCGGTACTACGTATTCAGAGCAAACACGGGAACACCAGGGATAGTCATTTAGTCCACTGACATGGGAAAAATCATATGATCTAAGAAGAATATAGTGAATGCTATATTTTTAACTAGAAATAATTCAGGCTAACACTAACCTTAAAATGAATTATTTAAATGTTTTTAGTTTTAGGGCAAGAGGAGGTGAAATACTGTTGGTATCCTTTAGGACTAGCTCAAAATTAAGAAAGACTGACTTAACACCATTTAAGGTTAGGAAAAGAATAAATTGTTCTATCTGAGAATGTATTTTTATATATGATAAAATATAATTTATGTTATATATTGATTCAATAGAAGCATAATTTATTGAAAAAGTGAAGCTCATCAGATATGATGCAAAACCTAGTTTGGTGGTGATTTCCATTTTAGTACCAAAGGTCAGAATGCAATTTTTTTTCAAACCTGGGACTGTGTGAGGGGAAGTTGTTTCACATATGGACAAGTGAAGAAGAAGGGACAGACTTTTCTTCTTGTTAAACTGCTTATGGTCTCTGGGTGGTATCATGAGTATTCTGAACTTTTTGGCTAAAATTCACTTATCAGTGAGTATATACCACACATGTCCTTTTGGGTTTCAGTTACCTCACTCGGGATGATATTTTCTAGTTCCATCCATTTGCCTGCAAAATTCATTATGTCCTCATTTTTAATGGTGGAATAGTACTCCATTGTGTAAATGAACTACAGTTTCTGTATCTATTCTTCAGCTGAGGGACATTTGGGTTGCTTCCATCTTCTGATTATTATGAACAAGGCTACTATGAACATAGTGGAGCATATGTCTTTGTGGTATAGCGGAGCATCTTGTGGGTATATGCCCAGGAGTCATATAGCTTCATATAGAACTATTTCCAATTTTCTGAGGAACCACCAGACAGATTTCTAGAATGGTTGTACCAGCTTGCAATCCCACCAACAATGGAGGAATGTTCCTCTTTCTCCACATCCTTGCCAGCATCTGCTGTCACCTGAGTTTTTGATCTTTGCCATTCTGACTGGTGTGAGATGGAATCTCAGGGTTGTTCTGATTTGCATTTCCCTGATTACTAAGGATGTTGAACATTTCTTTAGGTGCTTCTCAGTCATTTGGTGTTCCTCAGTTGAGAATTATTTATTTAGGTCTGCACCTCATTTTTTTAATAGGATTATTTGGTTCTCTGAAGTCTAACTTCTTGAGTTCTTTGTATATATTGGAGATTAGCCCTCTATCAGATGTAGGATTGGTAAAGATCTTTTCCCAATTGGTAAAGATCAATCCCAAAAAGACCATAGTTGCTGTTTTGTCCTATTGACAGTATCTTTTGCTTTACAGAAGCTTTGTAATTCAATAGGTCCCATTTGTCAGTTCTTGATCTTAGAGCATAAGGCATTGGTGTTCCATTCGGGAAATTTTCCCCTGTGCTCATGTGTTCAGGGCTGTTCCCCACTTTATTTCTATTAGCTTCAGAGCATTTGGTTTTATGTTGAAGTCTTTGAGGTCAAAGTGAAGATGCATGAATCCCACTTAGAAAGGGGATCAGGGAAGAGGGACCTGGGTGGGAGAAGGAAGAGGGATGGGAAAAGAGGGATAGGATCAGGTATGCGGGCAGACAAGAGAGAAGTTCAGAGGGCCAGGGGATGAATGGAAACAAGCAGCTTCTGAGAGTGGGGATGATAAGAACCTCTAGAAAGTCCAGAGAACTGGGATGTGAGAGGCTCCCAGGACTCAATGGTGGTGACCTGAGTTGATATTACCCAACATTGGGGAGATCTACCCTGAAGAGACCACCTCCAGTAGATAGACAGGGTCTCCAATGGAGGGATGGGATCACCAAAGCACTTTCAAATTTTTGACCTAAAATTATTCCTGTCTAAATGAAATGCAGGGACAAAAATGTAGCAGAGACTAAAGAAAAGGCTGTCCAGTGACCAGTCCTACTTGAGATCCATCCCATGGGTGGACACTGAACCCTAATATTATTATGCTATATTGTGCTTGCACATAGGAGCCTCACATGGCTGTCTTCTGAGAGGCTTTACCAGCAGCTGACTGAGACAGATGCATATACTTACAGCCAACCATTGGACTAAGTTCAGAGACCCCTATGGAAGAATTAGTGGAAGGATTGAAGGAGCTGAAAGGGGATGGCAACCCCATAGGAGGACCAACAGTGTAAACTAACCCAGAACACTCAGAGCTTCCAGAGACTAAGCCACCAACCAAAGAGCATACATGACCCTTGTCTGGCCTCAGTGGAAGATGATGTGCCTAATCCTGTGGAGACTTCATACTCCAGGAAAGAGGGATGCCAGGCAGGTGGAGAAGGAGCAGCCTCTCAGAGGCAAATGGGAGAGAAAATGGGGTGAAGAACTCTGGGAGGAGGGACCTGGAGGAGGGGCAACATTTGGAATGTAAATAAATAAAATCATTAATTTTTTAAAATAGGAAAGGACAGTATAGGAAGCATGGCTGAACTACAAACCTAAAGGCCAACCCAGCCCCTGAGAGACTCAGTGTTTCCAGTTAAGCCCACCTTCTAAAAGCACCATAGCATCCCGAACTGCTATCAGCCAAGAACCAGATATTTAAAGACATGAGCCTATGTAGGGTGGCATTTTACTTCCAAACTACAAGAGACATTGAGATTAAGGACCTTGAGATGTGGTTAACCAACACAAAATGAACTCTATGTTTTCTTTTGTTTCGGTGGGTTGTGGGGAGTGTGTTTTGTTTTGGCAGTTTTTGTCTTATGGTCTTTTGTTTGTTTTGATTTGCTTTTATTTTGTTTTATGGAGAGAGAGACAGAGACACAGAGACAGAGGCACAAAGACAGAGACACAGAGACAGAGATGCAAAGACACAGAGAGAGACAGAGACAGAGTTGAGTGGATAGGAAGGTGGGGAACACCTGGAAGTTGATCTGGGGAGGCAGAAAATATAAACTACAAAAATGAAAACAAAAAGGTTTTAAGGGATTCGAGACTCAGATGAATCTTTAAAATAAGAAAAATGTTCTTGGTTATAGTCAGTGATAAACACAGCAATAGGAGAATGATTCAATGCACCACTGCTTTTTCTGAGATATATAGGGATCTATATTTAAGGAACAAAAGTCTGTCAAGAACCTTATGAATGAGTAAATAAATCTAGAACTAGATCTCCCCAAAAGGAATATAGCCCTGCTAACAATGTCAGCATTTAAAATTGGTAAGACACATGCCAGATTTGACCTACAAAACAGTAAAATGGAATATTTGTATTGCTTGATCCACTGTATTTTCTGGTGATTTGTTATGGCAACACTATAAAACTAATACATACTTGCTGTAGGATTTTGAGATTTATAGATCTTCTATTTCTCACAGAGTATGCTACTGGTATGCTACTGATTTTTGTTTCCCCATATATAATATATACCATCTATCATCTATCATTTATCATATCAATCATATATCATATATCATCATATATCATCATATATCATGTATCATATCAATAATATATCATATATCATATATCATTATATATATATTATATCATCTATCATCTATCATCTATCATTTATCATATCAATCATATATCATCATATATCATATATCATATCAATCATATATCATATATCATCATAAATCATCATATATCATCATATATCATATATCACCATATATCACAATATGCCATATACCATATACCATATATCATATATTATATATCATATATCATGTGTGTGTATGTGTGTGTGTGCTTATAATGCTGTCTAGAAAATAGGTATAAGAATTAACTGAATGAATTTATTCACTGGTCATTCTATTAGGAACTATTCATTGAGTGCCAAAGCAAAAAAAAAGTATGCTTCTATGCTTGATATTGGTTGGAAATATAAAGATATGAAGGGTAATGCTTTTCTTAAAATCTATATCAAGAAACTTACATAAGTCTTGTGAAAGAATGAAAGAAAATGGAATGATACCATGCTGGTTACATATGGTCCATTGTCTATTTTTTTGTAAATGAAGTTTTATTGAAACACAGCTAAACTCATTAGTTCACATATTGTCTTAAGTCACTTTGATATTATAATAGCATTATCATGTTTTTTTTCTTGACTATAGAATTGAAAAGGTAGAATTTATTTCTTAGGTTGAATATGAGAATGACAGATTGAATTAGAAATAAGTGAAGACTTTCAGTATTCAGTACAGATGACAAATTCTGTAAATAGTGACATATTTTTAAGACTTTTAAGACAATCTTTAGAGAAGCTGTAGTTATAGCAAAGTTAAAAATTGGGTTGAATTTACAGATGAGATTGGGGCATATTAACAACCTTCTGTTTTCTTAGTCATAAAATGGAATATATCCCCATTAATATAGTTGTTTGATTTTTCAGTTCTGTTGTTTTCTTCATAAAAAGTTTGCACATATTTCTATTATATTTATCCCTTGTTTTGGTAGTATAAGTAAACAATATCATGTTTTTGCTTTCTTATTTATCCAGTGCTGATGTATAAGAAATTTATTAATCTTTCTAAGTTCATCTCTGCTACAATTGCCAATTACCTCCAGAAGTGGTCAATTCCTTCTATACTGGCAATCACTATTATCTGTGAATAATGACATGTTTTCAAATGTTTACGATTTTCCAATCTATATACATTTTCTTTCTTTGCTTGTGTTATCTTAGTATATTACATAGGATTATACAGAATTGACTCAAAAAGATTGGCTGGAGACTATGGTCATCCTTTTTCCTTAATTTTAATAAGAAAGCTTTAGGTTCTTATAATCAAATATCCTAGCACTAATATTTTTGCTAATGCTGTTTATCAAGTTGAAAACATTTCTCTGTATTCCAGAGACAGTTCACCAAAAATGAATGTTAGATATTGTAATATGTATTTTCTGTATCTAAAGATAAAACCATACAATGTTTAATCTTTAACCCTTTGATTCAATAGATTATTTTAGTTGAATTTTGGTTGTTGATCTGGCTTTTTATACCTGGAAATATTCTATGTGTTAGTATATATTCTATACATTTTTATTGTGTTTGTTAATATTTCTAAAATAAATATTACAGACATGTTCTTGAAAGAGATTGATCTTTAATCTTTTTTATTTTGATTTTATAATGTAATTGCATTTTCCCCTTTCCTTTCTTCCCTTCAAACACTCCCATATACACTCCTTGCTCACTGTCAAATTCATGGCCTCTTTTCCCCTTAATTATTATTATGTATATATGTATATATATGTGTGTATATATATGTGTGTGTGTATATATAAAACTAAATCTCACCAACATAACTGCTAAAATGTGAGGTAACAAGGATGACACCAATGGATATGCTGAAGTTGATCTTTGCTCTTGATAATTTTCTTCTTTTGAATTTTAGTTTGTATGAAATGAAACAAAATCTTTGATAAAAATAATATTGGTATGCTACTGATTTTTAATCTATTATATTTAAAATGGATTTGCATGTAGATAACATAATTTGGTCTTTTTTGTTCTTCTCTAGAAATTTATTTCTTTAAATATACCCATTTTGACCATTGTCATACAACCTGCTTATGGATGTAATTGGAGTGGTATTTATTGTATTAATGTTGCCATTGTATTTTATCTCTTGCCATTGTTCTTTGCTCTTGCTTTTCTCTTTCTTTATTTGCTCTGCATTTTAATGCTTTCAGTTGAACACTTTATATAATTCCATTTCTGTTTTAGCATGTAAGTATTTTTAGTGGTTTTCCTAGAGTTTGCTGAGGACAACTAATCTAACTAGGTTTTCAGATAAATCTAGAATATTTCATGTGTAGTATATGTATATTATAAGAACTTACTCTATTTTTCATTATTTATATCACTATTTTCATTCATTTCAATTACATTTAAGCATATACACTAGACAAGATACAGACATGTAAGATTATATAGCACCTTTTAATGGAAATCATTTTTATTATTTTGAATTAAATGTTATTCATTTATCTAAGAATAAGCAAATTTTCTTCTACTCATCTATTCTTTATTCATCACTGTTTCTTTCCATATGTGGGTAAGAGTTTCAGATCTATATCAATTTTTCTTCTATCTAAAGAAATTCTTTTTATTGGTATTAAAGGAAAGTTTATTGGGAACATTCCTTTTTTGATGTTTTCTATATACCCACAGATTGCTGCAATGCTGAGTTCATATAACATGATTTTTCTACTCATGATCTCATGGGATTCTGTGGCTGTAGAGTAATGTGAGATGACACTTACCAAGACTGTTATTAAGTCACATTAGAATCATCTCTGAAAACGTTCAGAATTCTCTAAAGAGATATAAAGAATGATGAGAAATGAGAAGTCATAACCAGACTTCTAATTAGAGATGTTATACTGAAGAGACACTACTTAAGAAAACATAGAATGACAGCACAATTTCTTCATCATCTCATCACCATCATTTAGTAGTCAATTGCTTTCTCAACGTGGTACCCTACTGCTCAACTTTTGCTCTCTTATTGCCTTTTTTCACTTATGTAATTCTTTTTAGTTTTGGAAAATCATCTATATTCTGAAGTTACTTGATACATATATACTTACTTTATGAAGGTCAGCTCAACTGTTACCACTTTCAGAAAAAAAATTGCAAATTCTCTAAGCTAAAAAGTCTATAGATGCCTGAATATAATTCCAAATTAATAAGTGGGTATAATAAAAACATTGATCTACTTGAATATATGATTTTTATAGCTATATATTAGCTAAATATATATGATGTATTAAGTGTATTTATGAAAGTACATGCATAATTAAAATCATATATAAGAAATTTTAGAAATATTGCTTTGTTCTGATTCCACTGTATATAACAATATAGTTCAAATGCTGCACCTTTCTTTTCAGCACTCATAATTACTAAATTCACCCCTTTTGGACCTGTTACAGGTTTTTCGAGGAGATACTGTCTTTGTCTTTGTTGTGCAAAATGTACTACTTCCTTAATGTTTCTAATAGGAGGCATAATCTAAGGTGCAAAAATTTATTTCCATATGAGGAAGAGCTTCATTCTTTTCCCTTAGGTATAATTATCAATTTCCAGAAAGTAATTGTGTTTCATTACTTGCATGTATATGACACATGTACCAGGATGAATTACTGAATTTGGTCAGATTTATTTCTTTCTCTTTCATGTGATTATATTACTAGAAATTTATTGATATTTATTTAAAATGGGAATATTACACTATGAGTATGTTCTAAAATAACCTGCAGTGGATTCAAAACTGCAAGTAGGGGAACCTAGCAGTGTTCTAATTTAATTAGTCTAGAATGTAGCTTTATAATTATTTGAAACTACAAGATTTGATAACCTCTGACTTAAAATTGGTTCTCAAAAATGTAGATCTAAGATTTTATTTGTTAGTAGTGTGAATGAGGCACATGTGTGGTAGCCAAAGGACTACTGTAGGGAGTTGTCACCTTCTACCATTGTTCCTGAGAAGGAACTCAGGTTTTCAGGTTGTCATTTTTTGTTTGTTTGTTTGTTTTTTGTTTGGTTGGATTTTGTTTTTGTTTTGCTTTTGCTTGCCCAGTTGTCAGATAAACAGTTTCAGGTGGATACCTGGTTGAGTAGGCCTTGAAACCCTCCAGAGACCCTCCAGAGATGGGAGGAATTTGGCCTTGCACCTTGACCCCTGGCTCCTTTCACATAGCTTCAGCCCTCTATACCCCCTCCCAAAGAGAGGTTTGTGGCCTTCAGTCACATAACACAGATAGAGGGCGTGACACTACCTGCAGAGCCTCAAGACATCTCCACATTCATGAGATACCTAAAGGCCAGAGGGCATAGAAAAGTAAGCATTCCTTCCCAGACCTTCCTCCTTACAAAAGGTATTTAAACTCAGGCCCACACTGAGAATATCAGGTATAGTTTCATCCATTTTCTACCATGTCAGTAAACATTTTAAGACCATGAACTATTTCTCCTCATTGAGGCCTGAGGTGGGGAACGGTAGAGAAGGTCTTCAACTACTGAGCTGCCTTCTAATCTCCCATGGAGGACCTCTCTATGTTCCAGACATGGAAGCCACCAACTCAAGCAGGCAAGCCAAGCCACCCATGACCCGCCAAGCCCCCTTCACATTGGACGCCACCAGAGCTTCCTCCCCCTCCCTCCTTTCACATGGCGGGTCAATGCCCCCCCACCCCAACCTATCACTGGAGAACCCAAGGGCTTGAGACCAATCGGTTCCTGGCCGCCTCATGGCCTGGTGATCCCCAACCAATTGCTCTGGCCCCACAGGTCCCCAGACTGTGTTTCCTCCACTCCAGAAAGAAATCCTGCAGCTTCTCACAGCCCAACATCTACCTGGCACAGCGTGGAGTGAACACAGTCAAATTCTATGCCTCTGTCTTTCTGAGCCGCATAGCTCCAACCATAGAGGCAGCAGACATGAGACTCATAATTCAACCCAACAGGACCCACGCCCACACTCATGCCACAGCCCAACAATATAAAATCATGAATGATTTGGGGAAAAACATTTTTTCTTGTATTTGTGCACATCTCTCCTGAATTTTTAAAGTTTCCAATATACTTCTTTTAGTTATTTACTCTATTTTGAATTGCATGTTACATCTCATATTTTCCTCTAAAGCAGGCTAAGTATCTCAAAAGAATACAGCATCAAAAAGAATTAAAATATTTTTGGTTTTGAGCCTAGCCTTTAATGGCTGAGACATTTCTAAAACTTGAGTCCCATAATTTTGTCCTGCCTACAAGATACACAGAGATAAAGATGGATCAGAGACTGAGCAAATGACCAACCAATGACTGGCCCAAGTTGAGACCCATCCCATGTAAGAGAGCAACTCCTGAAACTATTAAAGATATTCTGCTATGCTTGCAGACAGGAGTCTAGCATGCTGTCTCCTGAGAGGTTTCATCTAGCAGCTGATGGAACAGATGCAGAGACCCACAACCTAATATCAAGTGGAACTTGAGGAGTCTTATGAAGAGTAGGGGATAGGATTGAGTAAGATGGAGGGGTCAAGGACACCACAAGATCTACAGGATCAACTAACTAGGCTATGGGGATGCACAGAGACTGAATCAACATCCATAGATCATTTTTGGGCTAGACCTAGTACCACTACATAAATGTACATATATGCAGCTTGGTCTTCATATGGGTCCAGTAACAATTTGAGCAGGAGCAGTTGCCTGTCATTGGATCCTCTTCTCCTACCTGGACTGCCTGGTTGGGCCTCACAGAGAGAGGATATACTTAGTCCAGCTGTGACTTGACATCCCAGGGCAGGGTGGTACCAAGGGGAACTTCCACTTCTCTGAGGAGAAGGGGAAGGGGTAATATGGGGAAGAATTTATAAAGGTTGAACTGGGAAGAGAGGAGGGAGGTAGGGATGCAATTGTGATGTAAACTGATAAGTAAATAAATGGGAGGAGAACTAAAATAATGAGGATAATGAATAGATCCACAAATGAGAGAGTTTGTGGCATGCTTGATATTGATTAGAAATTGGAGATCACCTGAAAAGTGTTTCTCGCAGACTTCTGCTGTCTTGAACTTTACTCTTCTTTTTATGCTGTATCTGTCTTTCTTCTGTTCCTTCATTTCCATAATCATACTGGAGAAACTTAAATCAATGTTCTACGAATTTTATTGTTGGTTCCAAGCACTGAGATATGAGTTGTTCAAATTACAAAATATAATCATCAATGTTGTGCATCCTGAAATGGTAACCAAGTGTTTTTAGCCAGGAAGCATACACTAGCTATGCATTTATGGATAGATTTATACAGTAAATGAGTATTGTTGCTATGTGTACTGTACAAAATACAGTTAGGCTGTATATAGTTAAGCATTGTCTGCTGAAATTTTGTTAAGAGTAAATCTCATGCTGAGTGCTTACTACACATAAAGGCACACTACAACACACACACACACACACACACACACCAAACAAACAAACCAGCAATGTTCTAGCCTAACCTTGTTTACAAAGTGAGTTCCAGAAAAGGCAGGACTACAGAGAAAAAGAACTGTGTCTCAAACAAACAAAACAAAATTTTAAAAAGTCATAGAAGAACACTTTGGGATGCGCTGAATATGAATGATTATTGCCTAGGCTGTGAGCATGTTAATGTGAATGTAGAAATATGTACAAAATTATAAAACTTGATGCATTATGTGCAATTTTACTTAACAACTACATTTGAAAAATAGAATTGGAGCAAATTATGGATAAAATGTTGATTTCAGGGGGAAGACACAAAAATATCTTGGAGCCAAGTTCAAGTGAGTAAGACTCTTAAAGCAAAAATGCAATTTATTGGTAATTTTAGAATTCAACTGCATAAAACTTCTTTACTTACATAGATGAAAACCAGGAAGAGGGACTTCATTTGAAATATAAACAAATAAAATGTTTAATAAAAAAACTGTTAAAGGAAGCTATCAGAAAAATACCAGACTGATAATATATATACTGAACATTCATTGCTCAGTAATAATATTAAAAAGAGAACAAACTCCTGAGATGGCGTTCATTTTTGAACAGTTTTTCTTGGGGAATACACTCAGGAATAGTGTTGTATCATGTGTTTGCATGGGATATGGATTGGATTTCTTAAGAAGAATGATGCCTAAAGGAAATAGAAACAAACTGATAAAAAGAAAAAACCACTCGTGCCCAAAACTAGACCACCATAGACAACAAAATAGAACAACATTGTTTCAGACCCATGATATCAACTAATACCTGCGTCTACATTGACAGAAATAAATAAAAGGATAATATGAATATTTAAAGTAGTTATCTGGTATATGTTTAATTTGTTTTAGCACCATTTGAACCAGTTTCTGTGTCCCAGAGATAGCAGTTTTAATGATGATATTATATTTTCTTGTGTCTAGTGTCCTTAATGTGACCCAGGTTCTACCTAGAGGTAAGAAGATAAAAGTAGCAGCCATATCTTGACGTAGAAGCTTTCCTTATAGGCAGGGAGGTAGCGGCATTTAGTGCTTCAAGTTCATGTGAAGAGGGGCTTTATTGTCCAGTTTTAGATTACTGAGTATCCAGGGCACTGGAAAAGTTGAATCCATGGATGTAATAGAAATTTCCATACTGAATAGAATTTACCATGGCTTCATGGATACTGGCTCAATGTCTTGGCCTTTCCAAAATTTCTGAAGACCTCTCTATGCTTTGTAAGTTAGATGAAAAGTTAGCCCCAAAGCAACTTTGTGATAGCAAAGAGAGGGGGAGGGGGAGGAGAGAGAGAGAGAGTGGAGAGAGGAGAGAGGAGGAGAAGGGATATTATGAGTATAGGTACAAATATATTTGAAAGAATCAAGACTGATAGTCATAATCTCTGCACCACTCCACAGCCTAGGCATATTTTCTGTTCTGCAGTTCTGTTCTTGCCTGCCATATTGATTCCATTCTTGAGCATATATACTTCTGGGAGTCCATAAGCTGAGGTGATACCCAGGTTTGAACCCTTATTAGTTGTATGACCTAGAGCTAATTACCATTCTTCCTTGGGCCTAAATTGTATGATTACACTGTCTCCATTAATCACTGTATATATCTTATTTTTATAGAATGAATCAGATAAAAGGTATTCTAATTTATTTGATTTACCTCGTGTTATTTTAATCATCTACACATGGGCACACAAGCATGTGTGCATGTGCACACACACACACTCACACACACACACACACAGAGAGAGAGAGAGAGAGGGGGAGGAAGAAGGGAGGGAGCAAGGGAGGGAAGGAGGGGAGGAGGGAGAGAATCTCATATAGAAACCTAGCTACATCTTGGTGTCAGTTGTTCTCTGTTAAGGCTGATAGAAACTATTTTTGGAGCCTTGGCCTCCCAAATATTTCTAGAAACCACTGAGCCCAATTCTATCATGATCTCCATCACTGTTCTTCTTACTTTTTTTATTGGATATTTTATTTAAGTACATTTCAAATGTTAACCCTTTCCCCGGTTTCCACTCTAAAAACCTTCATCCCATCCTCCCTCCCTCTATCCCACCCACTCACTCTGTCTCCCTGCCTTTGCATTCCCCTACACTGGGGCATAGAGCCTTCACATGACCAAGGGCTCTCCTCCCATTGATGTCCAACAAGGCCATCCTCTGCTACATATGGGGTTGGAGCCATGGATTCCACCATGTGTACTCTTTACTTAGTGGTTTAGTCTCTGGGGGTCTGGTTGGTTGATATTGTTGTTCTTCCTATGGGTTGCAAACCTCTTTGGCTCCTTCAGATCTTTTTCTAACTCCTCCATTGGGGACCCATCCAATGATTTGCTGTGAGCATCTACCTCTGTATTTATCAGTCTCTGGCAGAGCCTCTCAGGAGACAGCTATATCAGGCTCCTATCAGCATGCACTTCTTGGCATCTACAATAATGGCTGGGTTTGGTATCTGTATGTGAAACGAATCCCCAGGTGGGTCAGTCTCTGCTCCAAAATTTGTCTCCATATTCCTTCCCTTGAGTATTTTGTTCTTGCTTCTGAGAAGGACTGTGAGGTGGTGGCTCTGAGAGGTAGTGGGGTACCCAGGTGTGTCTGCTTCAAACCCCGAAGACCCTAAAGGGATGGGAGGAGTTTGGCAATACTCCTGTGCCTCCTGGTGCTTCTCACTCAGCTTCAGTCCTCCACAGGCCCTCCCACAGAGGAGTCTATGGCCATCAGTCAAGTAGGAACAGTGCCTCAGGCTATCCCACATGTAGATGAGGTATCTCCAAGTTCTCAGATGAAGCCAATAGGAGTTACTTGCTGCCAGATCCTAACCCAGCCCAAAACTGTATATAAGAACCCTATTCAGGAAAAGTAAAGGTGTGCAAGAATCATCCCATTGTCTGAGAGTTTCTGTTGCAAGAGTTGTTAACACTTGGGAGAGATCTGCTCTTCTGAAGCACCTTCAGGACTCTTCTGTGTTCCTTACTAGCTACCAAATTTCACTGGCTCAGCTCAGACCAGCTCAGAACAGAGCAACAGGCGCAGCACCTGGGAGCAACTGGGTGGCCCCAGAGGAGACATGGGTAGAGGCAGCAGTGAAGGCAGCAGAGGTGATTCTTCCTCCCTGCTCACACTTGAATCCCTTGTCCCGAACCACCACACCTGGCCAGGCTGGAGATCTTCGTGGGAAGCCTTCCAGAACCAGGACCCACAAAGGCCTTAAGCATCCACACTTTAGTCTTTCTTCTTGAGCTACATGTGGTCTGTGAATTGTACCTTGAGTATTGCTAATTTTGGGACTAGTATTTATTAATTAGTGAGTGTATACCATGTGTGGGTTTTTTTGGGACTCACTTAGGATATTTTCTAGTTCCATCCATTTGCCTAAGAATTTCATGAAGTCATTGTTTTTATTAGTTGAGTAGTACTCATTGTGTAAATGTACCACATTTTCTGGTCCATTCCTTTGTTGAGGGACTCTGGGTTGTTTCAGTTTCTGGTTATTATAAATAAGGTGCTATGACATAATGGAGCATGTGTTCTTATTATTGTTGGAACATCTTTTGAGTATTGCCCCAGGAGTGGCATATGTGGGTCTTCAAGTAGCACTATGCCCATTTTCTGAGGAACCCCAGACTGTTTTCCAGAGTAGTTGTATCAGCATGCAATTCCACCAACAATGGAGGAGTGTTCCTCTTTCTCCACATCCTCACCGCATCTAAGTTTTGATTTAGCCATTCTGACTTGAATGGGTGAATCTCAGGGTTGTTTTGATGTGCATTTCCTGATTACTAAGGATACTGAACATTTCTTTAGGTGCTTCTCAGCTATTCGGTGTTCTTCAGTTGAGAATTCTTGGTTTAGCGATTGTACCTCATTTTTTAATAGGATTACTTGGTTCTCTGGAATCTGCCTTCTTGAGTTCTTTGTATACATTGGATATCAACCCTATAAAGATCTTTTCCCAATCTGTTGGTTGCCGTTTTGTACTATTAACAGTTTTCTGCCGGGCGGTGGTGGCGCACGCCTTTAATCCCAGCACTTGGGAGGCAGAGGGCAGGCGGATTTCTGAGTTCGAGGCTAGCCTGGTCTACAGAGTGAGTTCCAGGGCAGCCAGGGCTACACAAGAGAAACCCTGTCTTGAAAAAAAAAAAAAAAGAAATTTTCCCCTGTGCCCGTGTTTTTCGAGGCTCTTCCCCACTTTATCTTCTATTAGAGGAGGACCTTGGAGGGAGAGAGTTTTTATGTGGATGTCCTTGATCTACTTGGACTTGAGCTATGTACAAGGGGATTAGAATGGATTGATTGGCAGTCTTCTACATGCTGACTTCCAGTTGAACCAGCACCATTTGTTGAAAATGTTGTATTTTTTCCACTGGATGGTTTTAACTACTTTGTCAAAGATAAAGTGACCATAGGGTTTGTGTGTGTGTGTGTGCGTGTGTGTTCATTTCTGGGTCTTCAATTCTATTTCATTCATCAACCTGTTTTTCTCTGTACCAACACCATGCAGTTTTTGTCACTACTGCTTTGTAATACAGCTTAAGGTTAGGAATGGTGATTCCAAGAAGTTCTTTTATTGTTGTGAATAGTTTTTGCTATCCTGGGTTTTTTGTTAATCCAAAATAATTTGCAAATTGCTCTTTTTAACTCTATGAAGAATTGAGTTGCAATTTTGATGTAGATTGTGTTGAATCTGTAGATTGCTTTCTGCTATATTAATCCTGCCAATCCATGAGCATGGGAGATCTTTCCATCTTCTGAGATCTTCTTTGATTTCTTGCTTCAGAGACTTGAAGTTCTTGTCATACAGATCTCTCACTTGCTTAGTTAGAGTCACACCAAGGTATTTTATATTATTTGTGACTATTGTAAAGGCTCTCATTTCCCTAATTTCTTTCTCAGCCTGTTTATCCTTTGAGTAGAGGAAGGCTACTGATTTGTTTGAGTTAATTTTATATCCGTCCACTTTGCTAAAGTTGTTTATCAGGTTTAGGAGTTCTCTGGTGGAATTTTTGGAGTCACTTGAGTATACTATCATATCATCTACAAATGGTACTATTTTGACTTCTTCCTTTCTAATTTTTATCCTTTTCACCTCCTTTTGTTGTCTAATTGCCCTGTCTAGGACTTTGAGTACTATATTGAATGAGTAGTAGTAAGACCAGTTCTCTACTTTGAGAATTGATGTTCAACCTTAGGTAATTACAGAAGGACCTCTGAAGGAATGGTGAAGTCATACATATGTCTGTGTTTAAGAAACCTGATCGAACCCAGTGGTATACATCTATGTAGGAGATGTTTGAATATGTTTTGTTTTACTGGCTGTTTACAGCAGATAAGCAAATTTAAATTTCCTTCTTGAAATTCCTAATTATCAGATATTTATGAAAGTCATGTGTAATGTTATAGTGTTCATATTAAAAAATTTTTGCCTAAGACATTATTCTCAAAGGGCTTACAACAAAAGTTATAGTCAATATGTCAGTGCCAATGGTTTAGAATTCGCTGATGAGTACAATTTCACTATTTTCTAATGTGTACTCTATAACATTATGTTGCACCTGACAAAAACATATATTTTTAAAAAAACAGG
This sequence comes from Mastomys natalensis, assembly GCA_021653895.1. Taxonomy (NCBI): domain Eukaryota; kingdom Metazoa; phylum Chordata; class Mammalia; order Rodentia; family Muridae; genus Mastomys; species Mastomys natalensis. The sequence continues at coordinate 123,147 of JAJTUV010002457.1, forward strand.
TAAAATTCAACTTATTATAGGGAACAGGGAATTATAATACAATGTTTGAGAATAAGTCATTTGTGAAAGTTGTGGTGATCACTCAGGAAGATCTCTAATTTTGAATATAAGAACATTTTCTATCAGACCTTCAGAGGTCCCTCTGTAATTACCTAAGGTTGAACATCAATTCTCAAAGCAACACTGGTCTCTACTACCTATTCAATATAGTACTCAAAGTCCTAGACAGAGCAATTAGACAACAAAAGGAGGTGAAAAGGATAAAAATTAGAAAGGTAGAAGTCAAAATATCACTATTTGTAGATGATATGATAGTATACTCAAGTGTATAAGAGACATCACAGAAGAAATAATAACCAGAATTACCTGTTATGTATGTTACATTTATATATATTTTATACTTTGACAGAAATGGTACAAAAATCTGAAGAATTGAAAAAATGATTAAAAAGAAGGCAAAACCTTGAGTTGTATACAGACCATTAACCCTAAATGAGTGTCTATTCAGAGTTACTAGCCATAGTACATGAAAGGTGTGGGCAGGTGTTAAACATGTACATAGAGATTTGAGAATATTAGAAAATACATTGTAACAGTTTAGTCATAGACTACACAGGCTTCCACTGAGTCAGACTAATATTTATTCACTGATAATACAAATTAGATTGCTAATAGATTGTGATTGAGCACTTAGAACGAATTGACAATTGTTAAGAGATAGCATGTACTCACTAAGAATTTAATAAAGGGAAACTAAGTAGAATTTTATATTTGAGTTTTAGATGCAAGAAAAAATTCCATCTACATCATATTTTTTATTTATTTATGTTTTTCACTAAAATGTTTTCTGAAATCTGCATAAGGAAAAAACAATTAGGACATGTTGACTGGATGATATTCAGCTATGTAGATTTATACTTTGTTGAATAATTTCATCTTCTTCTGTATTTCCTTCAAAACAAAATGCAAAATATCTCTGTCCTTGGTCTTCTTCTCCTCAACATTTTAATGATATGTATAGTGACATATAAGGTGTATTATCAAATTTGCAGATGACATAAAGCTTGGAGCAATAGCTAACACACTGACTAACCCAGTCTTAATTTAAAACAATCTTGACAGGCTGGAACTCTGGCCAAAGCTAACAAGATGAAATTTAATGGTTATAAATGTTAAATCTTATATATAGGTTTAAAAACATCTGTACAGTGGTACATGGGAGGAAATTTGTCTCATAATCCACTTTCAAAAATTGGCAATTGTTTTCTCTCTATAAAGTAAACATCTAGCTTCCACTGATAGAATGTCATTTATTGATAAAACAGGTCCTTACTGTGTGCCACTTATATTTTTATTGTACCTAACCCTTGTGACAGTTGTCATAAAGGTTATATAAGCATATATACATATATATAGCTTAAATATATATTTAGATATCTGTTATAGTGCACAGTCATAAACATATCTCTATCTATCTATCTATCTATCTATCTATCTATCTATCTATCTATCTATCCACATATGAGGAAACCATTGAGATTATCTACTTATATGTTACCACTAAAAGCTAGTCCCACAATTCAGAGTCAGCTTCTTTATTTCCAAGTTCAAAGTTCTAATAGATCAACAGCTTTCCACAAATGTGTATTTCTTAGATATTATCCAATACCTTCTCAATCAAAATTGAAGAATTTTTTTTATCTCAATGTCAATTTTAAAAATAGAATTGCAATATAACCAAGCAGAGACAAGGGTCCTCAGGGGGCATTTAATTTCACAGAAAAGTTTGAGAAGCAGTTCTGTGTATCACCATGGCCTCGGGTTACAGAAATGAAACAAGAGAAACATATCATTTGAAAAGACTAGCTGTCTTAACTGTGGCTTGAGCAGGTGTCACAGGAGATGATCTGTGACAGGCCTTTCAGTAACCAGAACTATATTGGTCAGACCACTCTATGTAGGAGTGAAACAAGCAAAGAGATATACCTGTTTTTTATTTGTATTTTTATATTTTAGGGAAAGACTACTTGTACTGTTGTATGGGAACAAACTAGCCTTAAGATTACTACTCTTCAGAATAAGAAATGAAAAGTGGCGGTTTCTCTCAAGGAGTCAACAGTACATTTGTTTGGTAACATTGTACATCATATGTATAAGTAATATACATATCAATAAGCATATTTGGTAAGCATAGTAAGCAGTTTTTAGAAAATGATAGGCACTTTCCTGTTATAAAGGAGAAGATGAAGAACCAGCTACTTTAGTTCTTAGGATAGGTAGTCAAAGACATTTCATATGAAAAGCTGGTATTTTGAGTTTCATCCTAACTGATGAGGGACAGCCAGCAATAAAAAGATAAAATGTAAAGCATTCCAGTCAAAATGCATTGTAATGCCAGACCTCCAAACAAGTGGTGATCATGATCTTGGATAGTCTTATATGGACCAGTATAAGAATGAAATGGTTAGATTTTCAGAGGTAAATTTTCATTCATTCATGAGCTTTAGAGGACTTTCCTACCTTTTCCTTTCCAACAAAGAAATTATTAGTACAAGAGAGACAACTCATATTAGAATATTTAAAAGAAATTCACATGTAAAAGATTAGCATTGATGTTTTCAAGTCCTATTTATCTCTATAGGATACAGGCTGAAAATCAAGGCTATGGTTACTATTTAATTGATTCCCAAGAAACTATTTTGTTCCTTAGCACTACAATTCTCCCCATAAAATAAAATCACTAATAAAATATTTAATATTAGTTTCTCTGTGTGTTCTTTTAAATTATCCCCATGCTCACATTCTAATTTATATCTGCATGTATAAGTCAAGCACAGGGAAAATTTGGCTATAATTGAAAGAATACTTCAGCTAAATTATAAATAAATCTAACCCTCTGCCATTATCTGCAGATTGTCTTGTGTGATGATGGATCTTTTTTCATTTATGTCATTCTCAGCTATGGTGGCAGGTTGAAACAGTAACTGATCAGTTAACATGGTCTCCAGTGGAGGCAATATTCCATGCAATTATTGCATACATCTATCATTACTAAATTCTTTATGGTATCTGATACAATTCTAAAATAATTTGATTCATAATTCTATGATGGTACAACTCCGTACAGAAGAACATATTAAGGAATATAGGTTATATTTAAATAGCTTACATATTTGATGGCATTGATAAATAAAATTCAGTAGTTGATTTAATTGCTTTTTTCATATTACAAGAAGCATCAGTAAAATCAGGTTTCAAATTTGCCTTGATAGGTAAAGTAGTGTTAATTAAGGTACTAAATGAAGCAAAACCTTTTATTTTCTTTCACCATGGCATTTAGTAAATTTCTTTAGATCTGCACATTTTTAACAATCCAATACACATGTGTGCTTTCGAAACATGTAATGGAGACTTAAGAGACTTTTAAACAAATCTACCATCTTCTCCCTCTCTCCTTCCCTCTAAATTCCAGAGCAACTTTCTCCAATTTGTCATTGAGCACTTGCTAATTAAGGTATTGTTATTTTCATGTGCTTTTCTCAGTGCTAAGAGCACTACAGGATATAAATATGGGTGTTAGAGTAAATATTTCATTACATATTCAAAGGAAATTTCAAGTGTTTCCATTGTATTGTTACCAATTGAAGATAAATAATTTCAATTTATTTTAATAAAAAGCAACCAGACACGTATCTGTGTTAAGCTTCTTGATGCTCTCTATAACTCCAGCTCTTAATTAATTTTCCTGGTAACTTGCTCTCAGTATTATTACTGTCTGAGAAAGATGAGGTCTTAAGTAAATCACAAGTACCAGCAAATGGAAACCAAAATAACTGATACAAAAAATTTTTATGAGCTATGTCCTTTGGCAAATTTTGAATTCTTTTGTAATAACTATCTAGAATATTTGTAGAAATCCTCTGATTGATATTCTTATATGATATATTTTTTCCTTTTACTTTCTGAAACACACTGCATTATTAAGTGGAAAGGATTTGAAATCATAAAGGTCAATTGATGGAACTAGAAATGATCATATTGAGTAAGCTAGCCCAGAGTCAAGTCCAACTTACAAAAAACCTAATACTGGACCTGGGAAGTCCTATTTTAAGTTGTTGGTCAGGGCTCAACAAGAGTCTCTCAAAAACATACAGACTATTGCTGTATGACCTTTTGATGCTCACCAGAGGTAGAAGGTAAGTTTCTACTGCTAAAGACCCTATCCACTTCAGAACCTAGAAACACTAACTCAAAATGGATGCTGCCTCTCTTTAGGACCAGTGTTCATAATACCAGAAGGCATCATACAGCTTCCAAGGGAAGAAAGCAATCACAGTCCTACCCAACTTTGACACCTATGAGCAACATGATGTTGTGGAACAACTCACATGACAAAATAATCAACATGGTACAATTGTGGCATGTATATCTTGGCTGTAACCAACAGTTTCTCTAATTGGACTGAAGACCTGCTCAAGGAAAGGGAGACCATGTGTGGCATTGGAAACCTAGCTAACTACTCAGTGCCACTGAAGTCATGGTTATTAAAAAAGAATCTACAACCTTTTCCTTTACGAAACCAGCATAATCCCTAACAATCTATACTTTTGACCTGATAACCTCACTAAGTATAATATTCACCCCTCTTCAAGGCAACTTCTCTATGACTGACAGAGACTTGAACAAAAACCAAAACCAATCAAAATATAGAATCCTGAATCCAAGTCCTAATAAATGCATTTATAAAATACTTATACAACCAAGACTCAGGGAACCTTCTGAAAAACTGCAAAAAGATTGTAAAAGCCAGAGGATCAGGGAGTTTGCTTTAAAATTGTGCCTCCTAGGAATTTCAGAAGCTACACCCACATATTTTTGCCAACATAACTGTCCTAATGTGAGCTGAACAAATATGATATATGCCAAATAGGAAAGGGGATAAGTCCAGGGTGTCTCAACACACCACAAACAATGATAGGCAACTGAGTAAAGCTATGAGTCAGAAAGATGGTCTTCCCCAAGGACTACCTCACTAATTGATTGTCCAGTGTCAAATAGTCATCCTTGAAAATAGATATATGACTGATTTCCAACCAGGAAGGGGGATAACATTTGAAATGTAAATAAATAAAATAACCAATAAAAAAGAACCCATTTAAAAAAAAAGGAAAATATACATATGAGCCTGATCAGGATATAAATATGCATCTACACATACATGTGTATATATATATATATATATATGCTATGCCATTTGAAGATCAGGTGAAGGCATTGTATTTTCAGGAATTACACATAGTTATTATGAAGTGGTTAGAGTCTGTTTTTATTATTAACTGTTAATCTGTTCATAGAGGGATATGTGTCAGTTAGCAGTGAGAAATTTGAAAAGAAAAGCCAATAATTCAGAAGCACTATTGCATAGAATGGTTAAGTTTTCATTGGAAAATGAAAAAGGATGGATGTTTATACTGAACCTGTAGATACTGAATTGGTAGAATTTTGAAGATTGCTTTGCAAATAAATCATAAATGCTAAAAATTTTCTTTTAGGCTATTCTCTGTTCTGTTTCTTTTTTTTTTTTTTCGTTTGTTCTGCCACTCTGTGGTGATTTGAATAAGATTGGCTCCCACAGTATCATATATATTTTAATACTTGAACACAAAAGAGTGAAATTTTTGAAAACATTGCAATGCTTAGGTGTGGCTTTGTTTGGAAGCAATATGTCTTTCACTTGAGGTGGGCCTTGAGATTTCAAAAGCCCATGCAGGCCTAGTGTCTCTCTCTCCTCTCTCTCTCTCTCTCTCTCTCTCTCTCTCATCTCTCTCTCTCTCATGCTGTAATGCTAACAGTTACTGCTCCAGCACATGGCTAAATGTGTGCCATCATCCTCCCTGCAATTATGATAATGACCAAACCTCTGAAACTGTAAGCAAGCCCCCAATTAAATGCTTTCTTTTTGTTATAAGAGTTGCCTTGGTCATGGTCTCTCTTCACAGCAAGAGAACCATGACTAAGACCCACCCACTCAGAATTATTCTCCAAGAGCTGTACATAGAATTTTAAGCAATACATTATATTAATTTCACAGTCATACTTTAAATAGTGGCACAGCTGCAGTTGTCATTGAACATTGTATGAAATAACCTTGCAGTATTAACTGTTATTTATTCTTACAGTTTTTTGGGTTTAATTATATGTGGGATTTGCTTTAACTTAAAAAGTATTTATATAATCTGAGTTAATAACTATAATTCTAGAAGTTAAAAGTTATGATAAGAGTTCACATTTTGATAATGCCATTCGCAGTAGTACCTGAAGTACTTTATTAAAAAAATGAATTTTAATGGAGCAAAACTGTTCTTATTTGGCTTTCAAATATTTGTAGATTTCAGGTAAGTGGAATTATTCCAGTCACTTAGGGACGAATAGCATTTCTCTTTTCTATTTTAGCTTTCAACAATGTTGCTTCCTTTAAAACAGGAAAGAATTTTATCTCAGTATTTATAGAAAATGTTTTATTTTCTTTGTGTTTACATTATCCTTGCAATATGTTATTTTAAGTTTTAGACTATAGCAGTAGCATGCTAGAAAATGGTCCCCACCAGTTTGTCAAAACCAATATTAACTCATCTATTTTCAGCCTAGGGTATAGTAGGAACCATCATGGTATCTTGGGATTATTTATGTTCTCTAATGGGTGACACCCAGAGATTTCCTTCATCTGGCTTCAAGGTTGATATGTTATAAACATTTATCTATACACTCCACTTATATCTTATAAATTATATTACTATATATAAATTGTTCCAGAGAGAATAGAAAAAAAATTCAAAGAATGGGCAGTCATGCTATTTTCCAAAAATTAAAATGTATGAAGAGCCTGAAATCTTGATAGAAGCAAGATACACTTATGAAATTCAGGTAAGGCTGTAAAGGAAAATCACTTGCATCAGATTCCATAACTCAGTCCTAACAGTTCTTATGTTAATATTTTCTTATACATGTAAACTTTGCCTGGATTAATGTACAGTCTAAGAAATAAAACAAACATATTTTTTGTCAGGGAGTTAGGTGATCCTTTTCTTTTAAGGTTGAAAGATACTGTATTTGATGTTAACAAAAGTGAATTGAGTTGTGATTAAACTTACACAAATTTGGATGCAAATCATTTGCTTAGCTTCATGAAGGTTTTACATAAATGGAGACAGTAATGGTTAAATAGGCATCAATTGGATATAGGGAAAAGAATGTTATCAGTCCATGTAGAAAACTCTCACATACATACAGATTTACTGTGTAAATTTCAGTAGTATAACCAATGTTTCAACAGAAAATATGAAACTTTCTTTTAGCTATACTTTGACTACTTCACTTGGGAAGTTCATAGTTAGGCTATTCCCTTCAAGTTTCCCGTCATTAAATCACCAACAGTTAAGATGATAAATATAATTGTTTCCATATGGACAATGTCAAAGAGTTATAGCAATGCTATAGATTTAGGGGTATATTGATTATAGTAGCTAAGAATTATACAAAAAAACAAATCAAAGTTTATAATAATATGAAATAAAATAATGATAATCATCACTCATCTGTGAAATAATTATTTAAGGAGCAGGATCACAGAAAGTTTCTCTTGGAAATTTTGAGCTTATGTTTTAAGTTCAAAAATATAAATAGAATACACACAAGGAAAATTGTAAAGTGTGAACTTGAAATAGGGCAGAAAAAGTAAAACAAAACAAAAAATGTATTATAGGGCTTCAGATGTGTCAAAACTCATTCATGAAAAAGATAATAATTCAAAAAATTACTGAGAATTTCTCCTGTATGCTGCTCAGTTTGGGAGAAAGTTTACTAAGGGAATATACAGTAGATCATCATGGATAAGGTCACATGGACTGTTCCCCAGTTTGCTGAGAAGTTAAGTCATTTGCAGATCCACTATAGACAGCAGTTGTTTCTGTGAGATCGTGATTGCATTGGCTGTGCTATGCCCAAAGATGGCATTTCAGAGCTATGCCCCTGTCTTCTGGCTTTTAAATTTTCCCACATCCTCTTTTGTCATGTTCACTAAGCTGTAGAAAGGCTAGCATAAATATGTTATATAGTCTGTGTTTCATCACTCAAATCCATGGTCACACAAATAACCCTGGTTGAACTCAGTAGATTCAGAGACAATAACAAAAAGGCATGAATGTGAAAAAAAAGACTTATAGGAAGGAAGTCATGGTAATAGGGGTGGCAGAAAAATAAAAAAGCATTTGTGGGAACATGGCATTAATCAAAGTGCATGATACATGTATGTGTATCTCTAAATTTTTCAAAGAAAGAATTTAAAGATGAAAAGAATTCTGAACAATAAGTAAAGAAATTTATAGTTGAGATAGTAGTGGCTACTAGATTAAATATGTAGGAAGACAGAGGAAAATAAAATTTAATCACAAAATTTAAAGCCTATATTATGAAATTTAAATACTAACTCCTAAGGAAACACATTTCATAACAGGAAAAATATCTGCAGGTAGTGACATTGAAGTAGTATAGTTAACTCATCATGCTTAAAAATCAAGAAAGTGTAAATACTTATTATACTGCAAAGGGTTAAGTTACAAATGGATCTAGAATTTCAACATAAGAAAAGATACACTGATACTAGCAGAAGAGAAAGTGAGAAATAGTCTTTAACTCATTGGCACAGGAAAATACTTTCTGAACAGAACACAATTAGCACAAGAATGATGCTCAACACTTAATAATTAGGACCTCATGAAATTGAAAATCAAAGGGAATTATCATTTGGACAAAACAGCAGGCTACAGTATGGGAAAATATTTTTACCAACTACACATTGGATAGAGGGCTAATATGTATAATATACAAATAATTTTAAAACTAGACATCAAAACACAAATAAATCAATTAAATTTGAGAATAGATCTAAAGAAAAATCATCAAAAGAGAAAATCAAATGGCTGAGAAACACTTGAAAATTTTCAGCATAGTCATCAGGGAAATGCAAATCAAAAATACTTTGAGATTTCATCTTACACCATTCAGAATGGCCAAGTTCAACAAAATGCATGACGGCTTAAGATGGTGAAGATATGGAACAATGGGACCACTCATACATTGTTGGTGGGACTGAAAACTTGGACAGCCGCTATGGAAATCAGTGTGATAGCTCCTCAGGAAACTAGAAGATGATGTAATTCAAAACTGAGCTAGAACACTCTTAGGCATACCCAAAGGATGCTTCATCTTAGTACAGTCACACTTGTTTAAACATGTTCATTGTTTCTCTATTCATAATAGCCAGATATCAAGAATAATCTAAATTACTCTCAATAGAAGAATAGATGAATTTTTTTTACCATATGTGTTTAAGAAAATGAAATCATGAAATTCCAAATGTAAATGGATGGATTCAGGGAAAAATATCCTGAATGAGGTAACCTAGTTGCCAAAAGACAAATATAGTACACATTTGGTTATGTGTAGATGCTAGTTGTTTAAGCTCTTGATAAGCAGACTGAAGTTCACATAACAAAGGTTAGGAGGCATAAAATACAAAACTAGTGGTAAGGTAAAGGGAATAGTTATGGAGTGGGCATGAATGAGAGCATAAATAGGGAGAGGAGAGAGGGTTAGGTAAGAAGTACAGGAAGGTAAAACTAAAAACTGAATGTCATTTTAGGAGTCATATGGAAATCTAATACAGTAGGAGATTCTTAAAATATATATGAAATATATCTAAATATAGCCACTAAATAACAGCAGAAAAAGCCCCAATTAGACATATCTCTCCACCAAATGAAAACTCTAGTGCCAGGAGTGGGGAACATCTACTTAGGTTGTTGGTCAAAATGGCCCCATGGAAACACCTAAACAACCCTACTGGCAAGGCTATTGGTTGTTCTTCACAAACTTTTGGTAGAAATTTTATTGCTTAAGACAATGCCTACATTACTCACTGAACATGGAGAAGTTGAATTGGTGTCATCTAAAACCTTATTGGGCAGTGTTTATGGTGCTGGAAGGTACTCTGCACACTACCAAAGTGGAATGCTAAATGCTACAAAACTTTCTATCTACTATCTACAATGATGACCTGCCTGCAAGATATGCTGGGGCAACAGTGGCATAAAATGTGCAAGTAACTAACCAGTATTAGTTGGAATTAAGAACAATTACATGATATGGAAATAATGCCCCACATTGTCCAAGTGCCCAGGAACCTCAGACTAGATAGACCATGGACCAAGGAAAAATCAAATACTACTGTTCTGCTAAAGAAACATAACAATAAGATGACTCTTAACAACATTCCACTAAGCACAGATTTGTTATTAGTTCTTAGCCATCATCAGAGAAGCTTCCATCTGTGGGAGAAGGAAAAATTACAGATTCAGAAATGAAACAATGTGCAGGAAGTGAATGACCTTCTACTCAGTACTAAATGGGACACTTTAATCAAAGCCTCACTACTGAGCTCAGAGAACCCTGCAGATGAGGAGGCAGACACATTGTAGAACACAGTGGACATGGAGGACAACAAGTAAACAAGGCCTTATAGGTGCAACTCATGCGCATATAAACTCTGAGTATAGCAACATGTTTGGGGACTACACAAGTTTATATGTGATGGATCCCAATGTTGAGAAGGGACACACTCCCTGATCCCTAACCCCAAAATCTCCAATTGACAACCACTTACATAGGAATAACTAGTTTTCTCCAAGAGAGCATCACTGGGTAAACAACTCAAACTTAAGGTCAGAGCCCATGCCTAGCACTTGATGGCCAACATAAAACAAATTTAATAGTGTTTTTGGATCTTGTCATTTTGCAATTCATTTTCTGGGCATTTAATTATTGTTTTATTTTTACCTTACAGATCATTATAATTTCTCATTTTGTTTTAATATTCTCTGTGTGCAAACATGTGTGTCTTAATGTCTATATGTGGTTTATTTGTACATTATTATTTGTATCTTATTTCTTTGTAATATTCTGGTTTCTTTGTTTTTATTTTTCTAAGTTTTTTTTTTTTTTTTTTTACTATTTTTAGATGTCTCTTTGTATTCTAACGATAATAGAGTGAATAAGGTTATGGATAAGTTAGATGGAGAAATAATGAGAGTGTGGGACATTTTAGGTGAGAAATCATTATCAGAATGTAATGTATAAAAAAAATCATTATCTATTTTCAAGAAAAGAAAGAGAATAAACCAAGAAACATTTTTAGAAAATTGCAAATGGCTGGGAGTGGTCGCAGAGGCAGAGGCAGAGGCAGAGGCAGAGGCAGAGGCAGAGGCAGAGGCAGAGCAGAGGCAGAGGCAGAGGCAGAGGCAGAGGCAGAGGCAGAGGCAGAGGCAGAGGCAGAGGCAGAGGCAGAGGCAGAGGCAGAGGCAGAGGCAGAGGAGGCAGAGGCAGGTGTATCTCAGTGATGTCGAGCCCAGTCTAGTCTACAGACTCCATTTCAGGCCAGCCAATGCTACTTAATGAGACCCTGTCTATAAGATAGTCACAAAATATATTCCACATGATGGTGTATACCAGTCTCATGAGTTCGAGATAAGAATGAACAACACAGAAAATCCCATCTCAAAAATAAATCAAAGCAATTCTCAAGATATCATATTTATTCAGTATATCCAGCTAGAGAAATTGATTAACTAGAAAAAATTAGGGGCTCACTAATAATCAGAAAGTATAGGATTTTCTCAGTCACATAGAAGCAGTTGATACAGTTACTCAATGTCAACATAAAAATAGATCTCTGGAAAGTAAATTGGATACTTAGGATTGTAGAGTTGAGTCGAGTTTACAATTAACTTTAGATGCTCTGATTTTTAGTCAAACATTTATATCCTGAAATACATGGTTTCTTTTATTCATGTAAAGTGACATAAGACCTTTATGACTTCTTTATCTTAATTTTCAATTGATTCCCTTTGCCTGCATCTTTCATGAAAGTCCGTGTAAGCGTTGCTTTCAGTTATCTGATGAAACTTCATGATTTTCTTGGAAAAATAGTACCTTTATAAACACTGTGTACTTATCAGTATCCATAGGTAAGGGTTTTCAGAGGAGAGGCTGGTGTCAGGAGCATCATCATTAGGATTTAACCGAATCTATTTTTCTAGTATCCTGAGAATGAATTATAGAAACAATAGTGCTTAAATTCAACAGCTGAAAATGTATCTTATGAAAGAAGTACTAGTCATCTCCTAGTAATCTTCCAAGGCCATGTTGCTATGATCATTCAATTGGATAAGTTCCCAAGACAGAAAATATAAGAGCATAGCACCATGAATTAGACTAAAATTGTAATTAGCAGGGATCCTGTCCTGTTCTGCCCCTCCCTCAGACCTAATTTGTCCATTTATGTTTTGTCATCCTTGCTATGTGTAAGATGCTGCAAAATTTATAATTTTGAATGAAAAAAGGAGAACTAATACTATGAACTATTTTGTATTTTACACTTTGAGAGCAAAGTATATTCTGTTTATTCATTTCTAGTTTTGTCGTTCCTGCAATGCTGATGATGAAGAAAAAGGAAAGGCCCAAAATGTAGAAAAAACATTGTCCTTTTGGAATTTGTATCATACACATCGTCACGAATTGTTGGCTTTGGAATAGCCTGTTAATCTATCAGGATCCTTTGCTGATATCAGCTGTATTGTACCCACATACATTTTAAATTGTCTTCCTCCTTTCTTGATGCACCTCACAACAGAAGTAGTCAAAATCATCTTGCAAAATGGCTGTCATGGAGTGACATGTTATAGAACCAAGTTATAGCTACCAACAAACTATGATGATTATTTAACATAAACAACTGGTTAATTACTACAAATATTTATGTTTAAATTTGGGGTGATAGAAACATGCCCCTATACATGAGGAAAGAAATCTGTTGCTGAGGGACAGATGAATTTTAAGTCTTTGAATAACCTTTGTAAGGTCCATGGGAATTATTACCACTTAGCTGAAATTGTTAAAATATTCTGGAATACAGACTATTTCATAGTCAATATTTTGGTTTTCAATGAGAGTGGGGCAGGGAATGGATTTATTGTAGATAAATATTTTCACAAGAAATATATTTTCATGTGTGCTTATAGTTACAAATGTGAATTAAATATATGTGTTTCTTTGAGGAAAAGTGAAAATGTACTAACTACCATCTTCAAATAAACCAATAGCTTTAGATTTTTAGAAAACTAATGATTCAATACTAATTAGTCATAATGAGTCACTCAGTCATTCATCAAAAATTGCATTGTCTGACATATGCCAAATTGGAGTTGTAATTGAAAAAGAACAAAATCCATGATCTCACAACTTTCTAGTCTGACTCATAAAAAGAAAGTCCTAAACAAAGAGCCAAAGACTATAAAATGTCTGAGTAGTTCTAAGCACTGGGTGAAATTGAGTAAGCAATTCCACTGTGTCTCCCATTAAATATAGCTGTAAAAACTAGAAAAGAATGCATCGAACACTTACTTGGAAGCTCTGAACTATAAACTGTAGCAAGGAGAAGAAGTCCAGAATTAAAAGTACCACTGAATTCATGGTGAATTTATCAGTGTTTTCCTTCAGCATTGCCCTGTATGACAATAATGTAACTAAAAACACACACATGCTTGGGGTGAAGTGAGGGGATTGCTGGGAAAGCTTTTCCTTCTATCTTTGGAAGGAGAGAAACAATCTCTAAATCTAAAATGGGGGTGCTCCTAGACTTTCCTTTTACCTCCCCTGGGTGCCTCCCAGCTGAAGTGGTCATAGCAGCAGGCAAAACAGATATAACAGTGATGATAAGCCACATTAGCCTATGTCACACTTCCTGTGTGATAGTCTTAGATCCCAAAATTTTAAACAAATTTCCATTGAAGTTTGTCTTTCTTCTTTTTTATTTGGTTCTAAACACAAAACAAGTGGCAGGAATTGTAGACCATGTAAGTTAAATAAAGCCACTTTTGTTTGTTTGTTTTGTTTTTCTAGAAACCAGTACAGAAAATTCCAGAGAGTCACAATGTCTTGGCACATGGTAGTGAAGGAACCGTTCAGGTTTTTTTGTTTGGTTGGTTTTTGTTTTGTTTTTACTCTGTATAGTCCTGGCTATCCTGGAACTCACTCTGTAGACCAGGCTGGCCTCGAACTCAGAAATCCACCTGCTTCTGCCTCCCAAGTGCTAGGATTAAAGGCATGCACCACCACTGCCCTGTGTTGTGTTCATTTTTTATTAATTTCCAAACTCATCCATGAGTAAGAGTACAGGGATTAGACCTGTGCAGTCTGTCACAGACTTGCAGACCTGAAAGGCAGACTCCCCATGGCCTAGATCTCAATGGTGGACAGATTCAAAGAATCATGAAAGAGCTCTGAAATTGGAACTGATGTAAAATCCCAGTCTACAGAGGACTGGGTAGAACTTGTGGCATATAATAAACTAAGTTGTTTTTTTTTCCTCGCTGAAGGACAGCAGATTTGAACTCGGGACAGACAGAGCACTCTAGCAACAGAGCATGATCACTACGGCAGCTTCTGTGGAAATTTACCACACCTAGTTTGTCATAGGTCTTATAAATAGGCAGCCTAGGTGGACATTACCAACTTAGTTAAGGACAAGTTGAATCATAGGCAGAGTCATAGTGATCTGTCCCCTGAACCTTCACCCAGCTGATACCCTGTTCTGAAAGGTATCTGTACTCCCCCTGAACACCTATGCCCGGTGCCATTCCCTTCCCCACATCCTGCCTTTTTGTGTTTATAACCCGTGTAAATAAGTAAATTATGATGTGATTTAAATAACTAAATAAGTAAAATTTAAAAAATTAAACTAAACTGATTACTTCCCAACACAGTAAAATCAATATCCTTCATGTGATTTAAACAAGACCTAAACACTCAAAACATAATAATCATGTCTACAATGTATGGCACAGTTATTCAGTGTTTCACAAAAATCTTACTAGCTTTGGAAAACACTGTCAACAGAGCGATCCCTAGGATCATAAAGTTTTTTTGAATTCACTGACATTGTAAAAATTATTCAAATAAGTAAGAATGAGTACTATTTAAGAACTGGAAAGATAACATGATGGAGATTATGATCAAACTACACTATGTACATGTAATGTAATAATATAAAAGAATATATTTCTAAACGACCTCAATTGCCACCAAGAGAACAGATGTTTTAAAAACTGGTTTCATATGCTTTAAATAAAACTATTTCTCAAATACATTTAAAATGCATTTTTTTTTTAAAAAACTTAAAATAGTTTTAACTAAATGAGTATACAAACTAATTGTAGTTAAAGGGAAAGTCATAGCATTAAATGACCATGATAGCAAAGAGGGAAGATTTACGATTGCTATTCTAAACTGCTAGCTTACAGAAATATAAATAAATAAATAAATAAACATATAAGACAAAACAAAAAACAACTAAAAAGGAATAAGCCCTATCTATATCTGAAAGAGGGTTAATATCCAAAATTTATAGAGAACTCAAGAAGTTAAACACTAACAACCAAAATAACCCAATTTTAAAAATGGGGTAAAGAGCTAAATGGAGAATTCTCAACAGAGGAATCTCAAATGGCTAAAAAACACTTACAGAAATGTTCAAAGTCCTTAGTTACCAGAGAAATGTAAATCAAAAACAACTCTGAGATTCCATCTAACACCCATAAGAATGGCTAAGATAAAAAAAATCCCAAGTAACAATACATGCTGGCAAAGATGTGAAGCAGGAGCAAGTAGAATGAACACTCCTCCATTGCTAGTGTGAGTGCAAACTTGTATAACCACTTTGGAAATCAATTTGGTGGTTTCCCAGAAAACTTGGAATTGTTCTACCTCAATATCGAGCTATACTACTCCTGGGCATATATCCAAAAGATGCTCTACCATACCACAAAACACTTTCTAAGCTGTGTTCATAACACCTTTATTTATTAATAGCCATAAACTAGAAACAATCTAGATGATCCTCAACTGAAGATTGAGTAAACAAAATGTGGTACATTTACACAATAGAATACTATTTGGCTATTAAAAACAAAGACATAATGAATTTTGCAGGCAAATGGATGGAACTTGAGCATATCATCTTGAGTGAGGAAACCAAGACCCAAAAGAACATGGATGATGTGTACTTACTTATAAGTGGATATTAGCCATAAAATATACCATATATGTGCTACACTCCACAGACCCAAAGAAACTAAACAAGAAGGGAGGCCCAAGAGAGGATGCTTGAATCTCATAAGAGGGAATAAAATAGTCAGAAGAGGCAGATAGAGGGAGGGAACTGGATGGGAGAGGGGATGGGGAGGGGAATGGGAGATTTTAGGATCAGGTGTGGGGAGGGATAGGACAGATGGCCAGGTGGTCATGAGAATGAATGGAAATCTGCAACTGGTGAGGGTGGAGAGGTAGGGGACACTTCAAGAACTTGTCAGAGACCTGAGTTAGGGGAAGTGCCCAAGGATCAAATGGGGGTGACCTTAGCTATGACTCACAGCATTGGGGATATGGAACCTGAAGAGGCTACCTCTTTTAGGCAGGTACCCCAGTGGAGGGATCAGGATACCAACACACTCACAAAACTTTAGACACCAAATTTATCCTCTCTATAAGAAACAAAGGATAGAACAGAGACTGAGAGGATGTCTAAGCAATAACCAATTCAACTAGAGACCCACTCTATGGTCAAGCACAAAACCCTTGACACTATTAATGATACTCTATTATGCTTGCAGACAGGAGTCTAGCATGGCTGTCCTCTGAGAGGCTCCACCCAACAGCTGACACAGGCAGATGCAGGTACCAACAGCCAAACACAAGATGGAGCTTGGGAACCCTTATGGAATAGTTGGGGGAGGGATTGTGGGATAGGAAATCCACAAGAAGACCAACAAAATTCACAAACTTGGACCCTTGGTGATCTCATAGACTGAACCAACCAAAGAGCATACACAGGCTGGAGCTAGGCTCTCCACACATATGTAGCAGATATATAGGTTGATTTTAATGCTGGTCCTGAACAATTGGAATGCGGTTATCCTAAAAGCTGTTGACTGACTCTAGGCTATGTTCTTCTATGTGGGCTGTGTTATCTAGCCTCAGTGGGAGAGAATGTACCTAGTCCCATAGAGACTTGATGTGCCTGGGTCAGATAATTTCTAGGGGGGTGCTCTACACTCTCAGAGGAGAAGGGGGGGAGAAGATAGGGGGACATATTGTGAGAGGGGTGACCAGGAATGGGGTCATGATATGGATGTAAAGTGAATAAATAAAATTAACTTACTAACCTACAAAATAAACAAGTAAATAAATATCAGGAGAAAGGTAGGTGAAACAAATCAATCAATTTTTAAAAACTTGAGAAAAATTATTGCAATAACAAGTTTATATTGTTGAATGTACATGGTATAAAACTATACATGCAAGCAAAACATCCAGACATATAAGTTTTTAAAAATAAAAAGTTGATATTGTAAAATGCTCAACTGTAATAATCAAGACAATAAGATATGCACTGAAAGTATCAGGAGATCTCATGACATACTTCACAAACAGGATTCAGTTTCATGTAGGCTGTAGTACTAGTTAATGTCCACAATTACTTTGTTGCTGTCTGGTGGCCATCTTTATTTTCTGCTGTGTAGGATTATTTTAACTTACCACTATATTGTATTAAAACAAAGGGACAGAAGATACATTATTAAAACTTAATGTTGAAACAGAAATCCACTAGCCTTTGCCATATATTGTTGGTGAGAATAAATTATTTAAGAACATTAGACAACTTATAATACCTTAGTAGACACAATCACTGAGAGGCTTCTTAGCTACTAACCAGGGTAGACATTGACACAGAGTTGCTCATGTGCCTTTGTCAGAAAAGTTCATCTATGTATGGACAATTTTTTTTTTATTTCTCTTATGGAACAGTTCAATAAAAAACATATATTTTAACAAGTGGTGTTGAAACTTTTGGCCGTTCATATTAAAAATGAACCTTGAGCTAAATCTCAGGCCTTGGGAGAATTTATACAAAATATAACATAGATTTAAATGAAAAAAGTTAAATTTTAGAAAAAAACATATAGATTTAAAAAAAACCTAATATTTGATTAGGGAATGTCCTTATATAAGGCCTCAAAATTAAATAAATGAGAAATTGAATCTCAAAAACTGAAGTTTTTTCAAACATTTTAAAAGTAGAGGATAACCTCAGTAAAGTCATAAGATACAAGATCAACATATTAAATTTGACCATACTTTTGTATGTTTACAAAAGTATATAGAATCAAAGTTTTAAAATGCAATAAGTTAACAAATCCAATAATGACATACTCAGGTGTTAATTTAGCAAATCATCCAGACACTGAATGCTGAAAATATATAAAAATTTGAAAAAAAAAAGAGATAAAATAATAACTAAATGAAAGTTTATGAAATTTACATGTATTTTCAAATTTAAAATAGCTAACATTAAGGGGCATTTGAGGGGTCATACAGAAATATAATACTATAGAAGCTTCTTAAAATATACACATACATAAAATAATCTGAATTGGGTCACCAAATAATGAGGGAGGCAAATTCCAGAAAGATACTATCAAATGATAGATTCAATGCTTTTATAGTTTACATCTAAATGAATTGTTGGCCAAAGGGGAACCAATGGAAACCTTTATACAATTCTGGCTATTGCCAAGACTACTGTTTGCTTTATACAAACTGATGGAAAGGCCCTATTGCTAAAGACAACACCTACATAACTCAGTGAACATGGAGAAATAAAGCTGGTGACTACCTAGAGCCTTTAACTCTAATGACTACTGTTAATTGGTATTAAAAGATCCTCTGTGATCTACAATGGTGAGCTGCCTTCAAGATACACTGGTATAATCATGGCATAAAAAATTGTAGGATTAACCAACCACTATCTGGTTATATTTAATGTCCAGTCTATGAAATGGAGCCCATCCTCAGCACTGATTAACAAGTTGATAAAGATCCTGAGACTCAAAAGGCCATGGACCTAGGAGAAAACAAATAATATTGTTCTGCTAAAGGAACATAGCAATAAAATGACTCCTAAATGAAGTTCTGGTATACCCATAGACCAGTCTCCCACTCAGCTAGCTTCAAAGAAACTTACTACAAGATATGGGAACTAGCACAATTAACCACAACTGGATAACACAGAGAAAATAAAAGACCTTGGAACACTCAGTCATAAATGGGATGTCTTCATCAAAACATTCCCCTCAGGGCTCAGGGGAGTATTTGGAAGTTGTAGAAAAATTGTAAGAACTAGTGGGAATGGGAGACAACAGGAAAGTGTCTTTCAGACATAACAGAACTGATTGTACATATGAACTCACAGAGAGTGTGGCAGTATGAGCAAGGATCAAAGAGGCTTAAGCCAGATGTGGTTCTAGCATAGAGAAAGGAAGCAGACATGAGCATGTATCCCTAACTCTGAAGCTATCTCCAATTGACAATTGCTTGCAAAAGAAAATTTAGTTTACTCCAATGGAGTTTCAGGGAATATGCAAATCACACTTAAGGGAGGCCTCATGGCCAGCACAAAATGAACTCAATGGTATATTTAGAGATATTTTATCTCAGGATACTTTGTTTGGGCTTTTCATTTTTTTTAACCTATTGTGGTTTCACATTTTGTATTTTATGGGGTATGTATATGTGTGTGTATGTATGTGTGTGCAGGTATACAATATATATATATATATATATATATATATATATATATATATATATATGCTTGAAAAACTATTTCAATAAAAATTTGATAAAATAAAAATGTGTATTAGTTAAAAAGGGGAAAGAGTAAATATGCCAGTATTCTCTAATATATAGACATAAATATATGACATGATATCTAATTTTGAATGAGAGAAATAACAGTTAAAACAACTTTTAAAAGTTATTATTAAAGTTTGTGTCTACAATAATCAAAATTGTTTTGATAATGAAAGGAAAGATTTAATTATCAAGTTAATTGTGAAAGGTTGACTGATTTTTGACTAATGGGAAATAATTCAAATAAAGGAACAATAATCTTCTTAACCAATCATAATAAAATTATTGCATATCCATTAATTCTTTAAAAAGGAGAACTTTATACCTCATATAAAAATAAATTTAAAAGTATCAGAGACTTAAATATAAAACTATAAAACTCCTAGAATAAAACACATAAAATAATCTTCAGGAGCTAAAGTTATATAAGGAAATTATAGATATGACAACAAACTATTACTGAAAAAAAAATCGTGACTTGGACTTAGCCTTTTTGTTTTGTGTAGGGTTGTAAGGCACAGGAAAAGTAGAGCCTCATACTAAAAAGACACAATTTTATGTTTATTTTCTACAATATGTTTTGGTCATATTCTTTCCCCTCTCCAAACTTCTCCTAATTCTTCCCCCTCTACCTACTCAAGTTCATATGCTTTTCATCTCATAAAAACCCTACAAAATTACCACAAAAAAAAAGAAGCTCAAAAAAGGACAAAAATAAAAGAGAAAACATAGAATCCATTTTTGGGTGGGCCAGCTATTCCTTATGCTGTGGCCTACCCTGGGAAGGCCATATTTTAAAGCCATAATTGCAACACAAGGAATGATAGCAGAACACATTAATACTATTCAAAGTTTACATAAAATATCACATATAAATATTCAAACTATTGTAATAATCATTTAAGATATATGGACAGAATTATACACAGGACTACATTCCACATCATTAAGAAATGTGGGGTAAAGTTACATCTATTAGAGTGGGTGATGAAAAATAGTAATTAAAACCAAGTGACTGAAAACTTCAAAAAAAGTAAGGCTTATGTAAATTACTTTTGGAAACATAAGATAGTGCAGCTACCCTGGACAATACTTGACAGGTTTGTTTGGTATATATAAAAAACATGCACTTACCATACAGACTAGCAATTGATCTTTTTCTTTATTTTTTCCATAAGGATTATAACTTCATTCACACAAGAACTTATCCACAAATATTAGTAGCAGCTTTGTTGGTAAATATGCCACAGAGACGGGCTAAATGTCCTTCAAGGGGATGATTGTTAAAAACACTTTGATAAGGCACCATGTAATACTTATCAGCAATAAAAAGGGAGAAAGTTTTGATACATGAAAGAACTTGTATATTATCAGAAAGATAAAAACTATATAATTGGAGGACATATCAATCAAAATAGATATGTTATAGGGTAGGAGGCTGGTGAAAACTGAAAGCAGTTGCATTAAAGAGTTTCTTTGTTTTAAACATGTTGTTATCTTATTTATCTATCTATCTACCTATCTACCTACCTACCTATTCTTTTTAGGAGCCTGTACATGAGATCAAATTTCATAAAACTTTGTATGAATATACACATTCATGAAAAAATTAGTAAAATCTGAGCAAGTTCTACTAACTAAATGAATGTGGAGGTTATGAGAAATTATTATTTGTGAATGTACAAGTGAAAAATATTATTCAAAACTAAGTGTAAAGAATGTGAAGTGTTGCTGACATTACTCAACATGTTGTGCGCCATGTGATTTCACTGTAACTTTGTTTCTAAACACACACACAACATGTGTACCTTACAATGTGTGTGCTGTCAAGTCACATGACACCAAACACTGTTACCTGAAACACCTCAGCTAAGATTCAAGATTATTGTAGTGGTTTTACTACATATACAATATTTTTTGTTCTTATGGATGGATAATGGTTTATTTCTAGAAAAGAGCACCTTGATAATTTCCTGTCATCCTGTCTTAGCATACGAGATCACATGACTTTATCTTTGGATTTTATAGTGTTATAGTGCCTAGGACCAGCCTCAGCTTGGAGAGGGGTTCTGAGGGAAGGGTTGTCTGGGAGCTGTGAGAAGAATGACTTGAAATCAAATTGTGGACACAGGCTGACCTGTGTTCTGCTTGATACAGCTTTACCAGTCTGCTTTTTCTCTGGAGATTTCTCTGATTATATTATGCTTACTTGCTATTCTAGGATATCTCTCTGATCATGTCCTGCTTGCTTGGTTGAGTGTGTGTGTGTGCACATGCACATATGTGTGTGTAAGTTCTCCAAGTAGTTCTCTCTTTGTATCCTAAAAAATCATTCTCTGGATGGCTCATCTTCTGTAGGACACAAGTCCAGTCTTTCATTTTACATATCAATCCAGTTATTTACTCCATTTCTTTTGTTACTTTTGATTATCTTAAGAAGCAGCATCCTGTGACTCCCTCCAGCCCTTTGATTCTTAGGAGACTGCAAGCATATAGTTTTTCTTAACATTATAAAAGAATTCAGACAATAAGCTAGTTGGGTGGGACCCTGTCCTGAAATTACCATTTCTACCTAATCTTGAGCCTAACCTTGCTCTGTCTTGGCTGATCCTTAACTGGCCTTTGTAAGCATTAACAAACAAACAAAAACTTAGCTGTGTAGGCTCTTCTGAGATCACCACTCCCGAAATCTCTTTTTCTTCTGTTGTAATTTTCTAACAAGTTGGCTCATGGTGTAGCTGCTTTTGTTCTGAAGGAATCTCAGGTATCAGTTTAAACTTAAAAATTAACTTCCCCAGGGACACATCCTGGAGGAGCACACATTACACACTTACACACACATTCCAGGAGAAGGGCCCAAGATAAGAGGTAATTGGGAAGCTGGGCCCTTAGCATACTAAACCTGGGTAAACAGGAGATACTTAAGCTAACACTCATTGTTATAAGATAATGTGCAAATCTGAGTTACTTAGAATGGGAATGGCTGTTTGAGGTCAGCCTTTGTGGTTATTGTCTAAGAGGTGATTGTAAAACTGCCCTCATGAACTCTGTGAAAATTCTTATAAAAACTGCTCTTAACTTTAGCTCGGGGGTTCCTGTAGCCTACATCCGGAGGAACCCAGTGCACTGGTTATCAATAAACCTCTTGCTTTTGCATCGAATCCCCTGTCTGTGAGTGTTTCTGCAGGAGTGAGTCTGCTGGTTGAGATCTTAGGGTCCAACAGTTCTTTAGATAAAAAGAAGCACCTCCTATAATTCATAGTACTATCCTTAGTTTACTGCATATTGAGACATACTATAATCTTGAACTCAATTGCTTGAGCTATTCCCATGAGACATTAAGGACTGACCTGACATATGCCTATTTGACATCATGTACATCTAATTAATGAGTTATCAAACATTATCAATACAGGACATTCTCAAGGAAACGGTCCCACAGCTAGTGGGTCAAGAAATATGTACATTATAGCATAACAAGCCTTAAGCCCAAACAGGATCATACTCATTATGACTGAGGTCTCATAACAGGTTATCTGTACTTGGTGGATAGGAACTGTTCACTTCTGTCCAAACACTGAATCGGCAATTATAGTCTTTGATTTTAAAGTATGTAAAAGTTACTGACTTGAGTTTCAATAATAAAAGCTTATTCATTAATTTGCTAGATTAGGATAACTGAATTTCCAACTTTTGAAATAAGCCTAAATATATTCTAAATATTTTCACCTTTATTTAATATTATATACATAATTATAAAAAAAAGTTTTCATATATTACCTCTGAAAAAATTAGAGATATCTCCATATCCTATAATACAAATAATATAAATCTTATGTGTTTATTTTAAAGTTAAAAATTTCATTACATATTCTTTAGTCTTTAATGGTAATTTATAATATACTAATTTTAAAATAAATCTCATATTTTATTAGACATTACTAGCCAAATGTTTGATTTTATAACCATTTTATATTCCTGTTATTTCTTCAACCATACAAAACCTACATATTCAGGGATTCAAATGGAAATGTTTAAGCATTCTAGGTACATAATTAGTAAAAATTACCAACAATCCATTTTATCTGATTTGATAATGGACTATAGTTAATGTTACAATGTGAGGAAACTAGTGTAAGGACTGATGTAGCTCCAATCTGATGTTTGCAAGTTCTTTTGAGTTTCAATTTGTTTTCCAATCAAGACTGAAAACCACTAAACAGAAAAGTAGACACTTTATCAGTGAGAACATGGTGATAGACCACATGTAGAAAGGCAACATTGATATTCAGTAGAAAAATACAAATTGAATCCATAGTGAAATTCTCACCTCACACCTGTTAAATGTTTATTTTATAAGATTGTGATGATGAAATCTGTAACTCCTTCTCACAATTTGGAAGAATGTTAAAACCAATAAAGCGTTGTCATTCAAAGAAATAGGTAAGCAGTTTCTTATATATATATGGCCTTGCAGCCTAGCTTCTAGAATATTGCCTTTAGGTACAGGAAGACTTATGCTCACAGTAAAAACAGTTCCTGGATATTCATAAAAGCTTTTATAATAGCTAATCTATTGAAGCAGTCCAAATTTATTTACCATATGAGTAGGTAAAAAGAAAAACTAATACTTTTACATTTAGCATATTAGGCTGTGATTTTTGTCCTAAGGACGATAAAGCCATCAAAGATGGATAATAACTGTTGTTGGTAGGTAAAGAAGTCAGAGAAGATGACATGAAAGGAGAAGAGGAGTAATAACCACAAAACATCTGCCCACAGGAAGATACTTCTCTAACAGAAGGAAAAGCAAATAGTTAGGTCCAAAGTGGAAAATACACTGAGGGATTTTAAAATAGAGTGAATGATGAAGAGGAAGTGATAGAGGAGATTGGTGAAAGGCAAAAGGAGGTGTGGACAATTTTGCTGAATAAGCATGTTATTTTTATACACTAAATGTTAAGGCTTTATCACCTTTCTAGAGAAAAATTATCATTTTGTTTAACTTGATTGCACTGATCTGCACTTTAATGCTGTTATTTTAGGTTGTTCCATGAGTCAGATAGAGTGACTATTCCTTGATTGTACATTGTTATTTTTTGGAATTGAAATTGGTTATCAAATTGTTCCTCTTTTTCAATTCTGTTTTTTTTTTTTTTTTTTTTTTAAGGATCTTATTTCATGATCTGCTTTCCATAGTTATCCTTACCTTTTAGATCATTCTTCACTCAGGTTCAGATGTGCCACTCCTATGTATGATTTCACATATTGTTATGAATATGATATGAGTTAAGCATAATGACCAACACATATCTGCTCAGCTTGGAGAATGATATATTAAAGTTCATGCAGTTCAAAAAAAAAAAAAAAGCCTGCAGCTTGATTATGGTAAAATAAAATAAAATGACTGGAGTTTTCTTAGAAGGGCAGCTTTTATAGAGTTAGGATCACTTTTTAATTGATATTCAACTGTTGAAACTACTGCTCTGTGGGAAAACTATGAGCTGTTTCCTAATTTGAACTTCTGAGGAGTTAAATCTGAAGATACTTCCATTTCTCCCTGGCATACTTAATGCTGAATATTGGTGAAATTTTTCATAAGAACTCCCAAGGCTTAGCAAAAGAAAAATGAGGATGATAAGGGATGATTCACATGGCAAATCCTTTTTCATAGAAAAAAGTTTCAGCATATGAATAATGATGTGCAATATAGACGCCATTTATTTCACTAAGAGCTAAAACAACATGTGTCAGGAAGATAAAATTCCATTTTGTCAACTTCTGGAACAGGAGAAAAGTATTGAATGAACTGATAGCTACTTTCAGTGCCAAAGGAAGAAGGGAGACCTTTTTCTTGGCTGCAATAGGACAAAACTAAGAAAATTAAGTATCACCACACTGAAGAAGAAGGGGGGGCGTCCTTATAAATCCATTTAGTGAATTTATCTCTGTCTCTTCAGACTGGACCATGCTGAGTATGTGCCAGACAGATGAACTCCTTTCTTTACAGGGAGAAATTCTCAATGAGAGAGACTTTGCCCATGGCTCAGTATATAAATATAACCAATACACATGGTTTTCTTTAGTTGTTAGCATAATTATTTTTGGTTTTGATATATATTCATTGTATATATTAATGAGTTTCATAAAGATATTTTGCTGTGACTATGCCATATACTTTGATTATATTCACCCATCTCCTCACTTTTCTTTACCCTTTGATATGTATATATGAATATATATATATATATGTATATATTTCATATGTTTATATAAAGTAGATTCACAAAAAAATATGTACTGTTTAACTTTGTGAGTCTGGATAATTTTATTTAACATTATCTTCTCCTTCCCCTTTGTTGGTATTCCAGCTAATGTCATCCCATTAGGTCCTGGGAGACTCTTGTTTTCCTGGCACCTGGGACTTTCTAGTAACTACCTCCAGTTCCCTATCCCATACTGCTACATGTTTCTATTCAATTTCCTGACCCTCTGTACTTCACCCTCCCCTGATTCCCCCATACCTGATTCTGCTCCCTTTTCTCCTCCCACTCCTCTCTTCTTTCCAGAGCTCCTGGAGTTCCCAGGCACTAAACCCCAACCAAAGAGTACACATGGAGGGACCCATAGCTCCAGTTGCACAAGTATCAGAGAATGGCCTTATCTGACATCAATGGGAGAGTCCTGTGGAGGCTCAATGCCCCAGCACAGTGGAATGCTAGTGTGGCAGGGTAAGAATGGGTGGGTGGGTGAGCTTGCTTATAGAAGAAGGGGTGGGGATAGGATAGAGGGGTTGTGGAGGGAAAATATAGACTGGGAATAACATTTGAAATGTAAATAAATAAAATAACCAGTAAAAAAAAAAAACTCCTAACACAGCTAATGCACAAGAAAAAAATTTCTAGTCCTTTTGGAAGCTGTTATTACAAAGTGATGTGGATGGTTAAAAAAATATAAATTAATAATTATATAGTCAAGCTCATGTTCATATTGGATACTAGTTTAGTTAATTGCAGTAAAATGTTTTCAAGGTTGCCTTTCTTTTAAAAACAATTCTAGGATTTCAGGAAGGAATTTTTTTTTTTTTTTTTTTTTTTTTTTTTTGGTTTTTTTTCGAGACAGGGTTTCTCTGTGTAGCCCGGGCTGTCCTGGAACTCACTCTGTAGACCAGGCTGGCCTCGAACTCAGAAATCCGCCTGCCTCTGCCTCCCAAGTGCTGGGATTAAAGGCGTGCGCCACCACCCGCCCGGCTAGGAAGGAATTTTTGATGTAGGATAGCCTTTACACTCTCTCCTGAATCCTCATGTAAATTTCCAATTTAGAATTTTATTTCTTTAGGTTAAAGTTCTTTTTCTGAACTTGAATATTATCTCTTACTAAAACCTTTAGCTATATTTTAATCCAACCATAAAATTATTTCCTGGTCATACTTTTGTGTTTAGACAAGCTCTTACTGTATATTACAGGATAGCCTTATCTTTGTAGCGATCCTCCTGGCTCTATACCTCAAGTGCTGGAATTAAAATTGTCTGACATGTCACATCTACCTGAGAGCAGGTTTTGATATGGAAAAGGATGAAAGGATTAGAATGTCTCAAGGTCAGATTCAAAACAAAATTTTAAAATGTGAGATTGGACCCCCAATATTAGCTTTGTCTCCAGTGGTTTTCAACCTTCCTAATGCTGCAATGCTTTAGTACATTACTAATGCTGTAGTGACCCCAACCATAAAATTTTTTTGTTGCTACTTCATAACTATGATGTTTGTATGCTATGAGCCATAACAGAAATTGCTAACATGCAATATAACTGATTTAATGAGACCCTGTGAGTCATTTGATCCCAACGGGGCTGCAATCCACAGATTGAAAAATGCTGCTTGAAAGGAACTTACTGTAATTGTACATGTTTATTAGAAAGATTATTTAATTTAAGTACATAATTGTCACAACAATTGTGTGAAGTGGACATAATTTCCAGAGATAATATGTGTATACATGCACATAATGTTTATATAGACATGCATACATTTATGCAAATTGACAAATTTCTTAAGACAATCGAGTTGTTTGTCTTCTACCCTCTTCTTCGATGGACTCAGGATTAAATTTGGATAAGCTGACAGTTTTTTGTAGAATGCTTACAAAACTAGCCTGCAGTTGCTCTATAGTTAGATTCTCATCTGATAATATTCATCATGAAGGCAGACTCAATTTGGACCTGAGCCTGGTTAGTAGACCTCCAGAGGGTCAACTTTTCCATTAATAGCTGCATATAAATAGTCAATTATATAGATGGGATAGTTCAAATGGATTCTTCCCAGGAGGAATAAACTTGGAGATGAGAAAAGAACAATGCCTAGATATTCTTTGTATAAGAAATTGAGAAGTGGCCCTCAAAGCAATATCAAGCTGGCCTCCTGAGACTTTACTTTTTTGCTATGAAATACTGAAAATTTTAAATGTTAATGCTTGTGTCACATTTTAGGATTCCTTCCACATGTAACAAATAACTAATATCTGAGTTGGCAAAGAAGGAAGTTCTGTTATAAATTGTTGGGAAGATTACACAAATCTTTCCTCTTATGCCTGGCTTCTGTTGTCAATTCATTAATATGTACACATCAATATGCAAACGTAGCTTATGGTGGTTTTGGGACCTTTTAAAAAACTAGGCCCATGTACTGAAACATCATATGAAATGCATTCTACATAGAAATGGCAGAAAACCATTGAAGCCTTTAAAACAGTGATTCTCAAATTTCAGAATGACATGAAGGATTTCTTCAGATATAGATGAGTAAGCTGTATGAATGGGATTTTTCATTCACTATATCTGGATAAGCCTTAAAAACTGGAAATTTTCACAAGAGCCTAAGTGTTCTCATACTGAATGTTCTGAGAATTTATCTCAAAACCCATAGCTCAAGATGAAACATCTTTAGTGCTGTGAGCTTTTGGCCTGGAGAATAATCTGGGAAAGACAAACAAAATTGGCATTTTGAGAAAATCTGTTTCAGAAAAAAATTATGAGAAATAAAACTAACATGGGAAATTTTCAAAAACAATAATACAATTTTGAAAATCTTATCTTCAAATTTTAAATAACATATGAATCCACAGATCTTTTTACTCTTCTCACAAGCACTAGACTTTCCATACCCTTTTCCCTCTTGAACTCTTTCTCATAGGCTTTGCAGCTTAGCAAGGGTTAGTTCGAAAAACCCAGCCATAATGAAAACAAAGAAGCTCACTTTTAGGAGTTTGGTTTAAAAATGCATTCTAAATTAGAATAAGATACTGTAGAAGGTTTATCCCTAAGTAAAACACCTATATCACACCCCTCCCCACAGGGCTCTGGAAACATAGTGGAAGAGGGGGCCAGAATATTGTAATGGGTTGTGGATGACTGCTGCAATATGTGTCCTTTTGCAAATGACAGGCTCATTCCACTGATAAACTCAAAACAGCTATGGTCCCTGCACAAGACCTACACAAGATCAAGAAACTCAAAATTCCAGCATAGACAGAGAAGAAACTCAAAATGTTCCATCCCTAATTGAAGAGTTTGGGCACTAGGTGAGAGCAAATCAGTCTTCTCCTTCGGGAAAGTGATCCCCAGTAGGTTACCAATGTGCCAGTGTACATAGAGACAGCACTGGTTGAACTCAATGTGCTATAAAAAGATGGCATGGAGATTGGAGGTAACATTATGGAAGGATTTCTAGGTGGAATTGGAGGAGGATTGAGGATTCTTGTGATCAAATGAATTATATACAGATGCATAGGATGCTTTAAATTGAATAATATGTTTTCAGAAAAGAAAGCAAGTGATTTTGGTGTGCAAGGAGAAATGGCTCATAGACCGTCAGGTAAGCTCCGAGCATCAGGCTTAATAAGTTGGTACAACTGACAAGCAGGGAAGAGCTGAGCTCTTGGCCAGTCTGACTCTGCTCCTGCTGAGATTTTCTATTTGTGTAAAAGAAACCCATTAATTAAATAACCCGAGATTCTAAACAACAGGGAGAAAAATCTATTAGAACACCTTGGAGAGTGAGAGAGACTTGGGGAACATTCATTATCAGATACCCAGCATTTCTTGAAAAGGAAGGCAAAGTATGACCCGTTCCCTGTCACCAAGTAATGATGTCCCCCAAATAATTATGGGAAGACAACTGTTTTAAACTCAGGCCTTTTGACAATTAAAACATAAGAAAGCTACAGGTATTGAATG
Source organism: Mastomys natalensis (assembly GCA_021653895.1). Lineage (NCBI taxonomy): Eukaryota > Metazoa > Chordata > Mammalia > Rodentia > Muridae > Mastomys > Mastomys natalensis. The sequence continues at coordinate 153,237 of JAJTUV010002457.1, forward strand.
CCTTAAATATGTCTGGATTTCTTTTTTAAATGAAAGGAAAATACATTGTTTTGTCCCTTATTTTTACCACAATTTATGTTTTTCTGTTCTCAGATAAAACACGGATTTTCTGTTTAGAGTAAATAAAAGCAATACTTACTTGCTGCATTTGAGATTTCAGTTCACTGTAATTTAATTTTAGGACTCTAGGGGAAATTACTTTTTATAAAGCTTCAATGCCACAAAACTGTTTTCTACTGCTAGCATTCTTCTATCCTACATTCTCCCCCAAGTTTTCTGGCCCTTAGATCTCTTTTTCTCTTTATTTTCTTTCCCTTACACTTCTTCATTCTCTGCAATTGACAAATAAACTTCAGTCTCAGGGCCTTTGTACCTACTGTTTTCATGCCTTCCATTTCTTCATTTTGTTGTGTGTTTCTGTTTCAATTATGTCCATCATGAAGCTTCTCTGCTGATCAAATCTGTAGTTGCATTCTACCACTTATAGTCCTCATACATGTTAAGTTTCTTCACACTGACAGTATAGTAAATTATAATTTGTTTTGTATTTCTTTCCCTTACTACATAATCCTTGATCTATTTTTTTCTATTTTTATGCCTGACACATATTAAAGCTTCAACAAATATTTACTGAGTGAATTACATAATCCAACCAAATTGTCCTTCAGTTCAAGCATCCAAAATAGCTCATTTCTTCACTCACTATAAATCAATGGAGATAATTTGCATATATGTTAGGCTTTCATTTCACCTTGTGTATGAGAGCATGGCCACAGAATGAAAACTATTTATTTATTACATATTTCTAAGCCCATATTTACCTGTCTTAGTATTTGTATTTATGTAAGTCTTACGCATGACTCACTATCCTCCTTGTTTTATGGACAGCTAAATGGAAATGTTGAGAGCTTAAATGATTTATCCAAATACAGTGTTAACAAATGACAGCATTCTATATAAGAAGTGCTGCTACAAATAAAAAATACATAGCTCTAAAGATGTTCACAAACTTTGTAATTGGCAAATGAATTAGTATGCTGAAGAAATATATAAGGTTTACTAAGCAATTAGAAAAGGATATATGGACTATAGAAAATTGAATAATAGCTAGGCATATAGAACTTACAAAGAATTCCAAATGACTGGTGAATGTATGATGCTCTGCTTTATAAGTAATAAGAGAACTGTAAACTAAGTAAGATGCCATCTGATAGTAGACCAGGAAAACAGAGTGTCTAACAATATAGCTTGTTATGAAATAGGAGTACATACATTAAATTACTATTAGAAGTGTAAATTGGTTTCACATCTTTAAAGATCGATGAGTAATAACCAGTAAAGATGAAAACATGCACTTTAGGAATCAGCTATTGCAGACAGTTCTACATATGATTTCTGGGAGAGCTATCCAAAGTATTTAACAACCATTGTTATGAGTCACAACTAATCTGAAGAAACATAAGCTCTATTGACTACCCCAAACATACTAGTTTACTTCACTTGAGTGTAAGTTCTTCAAGCCTCAAAAAAGTTTCTGTGTGTGTACATAAAGAGGAAAGTCCCTCGATCTACTTCATAGTATTTCTTTTACCAATGAGTCAGTAATGCAACTGAACTTAGTGTCAAAATCATTGGTTGTTTAGTAATCATTTCTCAGGTGATCAAGTATCAAACTTTGGCTATGTAATCTAGAGTATAAAGTGGTCAAATGGTAAGAATGGTGGTAAGATTATGAATACCTTCTTACACTCCTAAGTCTGATGAATCAGGGTACAGATACTAGACTGAGATGTGAATTTACCAGAAACCCCATACTTCAGAGTTTTTATCATTGCTTTGAACAGACAGGTTTGTGCATGTACATTTACATATTTTGCTACTATATAAGGCACATTCCAAGAAAAATTCTGTGTTTTTGAAGAGATTGAGGTCATTGCTTGGAGTTTTCTCACAAGCTCTCAGAATTCCCCTCATAAGATTCCATTCTTAGACTGTGTTGTGAAAAGAAATAAAATATAGTTATTTAAATATGGTAAGAATGGTAATTGAAATAGTTTTCACATAAATATGAGGGATAGATAAAGTTATATGATTTGTCTTATTTTAGAAATTAGTGCTTATTAAGTAACTGTATATTTTACATAGAATAGACTTCCTAAATGGTATATTGATAGATTGTCAGTACTATCTTTCTTGTACAGTGGTCATTAAAATCTATTAGAGGTAGATTTCAACATATGACTTTATGGAAGTTTTCAGAAAGAATGAAATTGATGTTGTATGTGACAAAGCAAGTAGGGAAATGCTCACATTTCAAAGAAAGGCTAAATAAAATCTTCATCAGTATCTACATGACAATTAGATTGATAACTAGATCTAATTTAATAAATATATGTGAGCTTTGTTATGAGGAAAACCATTTATTCAGCACTGTACATTTTAAAGTATCACTTATTTCCTTACAATGTAAGCCTTATTGGCTTACATTTCCTCATAGATGGAAATGGGTTCTTATAGCTATGCTCTTATTAGAGTATTGTGACCACTGCGTTCTTCCCCATAATACTTAATTAGATCATGAATGGACACCTTATTTAAATTAAATTAGACCTGATTTATAAGTATATGAATTTGAAGTTGAAATATTCTATCCCAATATAGTCTGATCCCACTAATAGAGCTGATTCCTATCATATACATAGAGAAGTGGTAAAAGGCAATGTTATTATTCTTTGATTGGAAACTCTCTTCCTATAGGTCACCAGGAGTAAATGCTTGAAGTGTGTTGTCTCTGACTCTTTGTCTTGCTCATTGCTTCTCTTTTGTGAAGAAGTAAAAAATATCCTATTCACATATTTCTGTTGCCCTCATGTTAATACCAAATGAAGGGGGTCAATCAACCGCAGTCTACACTCACTGAAACCAGAAGGCAAAACAAATTCTTCATCCATTTAAGTCATTTCTGTAAGATCTGTGATCATGGTAATGAGAAAAATGACTAACTTAGAAAGGCAGTGTGTAGTAAAAGAATAGATCAGATATGCTGAGAAAAATAGTGGTCAAGAACATACACTGTATTTGGTGGGACTGAAATATTATCCTCCTATAGTAGTTTGGATGAAAATGGTCCCACAGGCTCATAGAGATTTACAATATTTGGAGGTGTGGCCTTACGGGAGTAGGTATGGGCTTATTGAATGAACTGTCACTGGAGGATACACCTTGAGGTTTCAGATGCTCAAGGCAGGCCTAGTGTCTCACTCTTTCTTTCTTCTGTCTGCTGATCTAGATGTAGAACTGCCTCTCTATCACCATGCCTCCCACAATAATGATAATGGACTAAACCTCTGAACCCATAAACTAGCTCCAAATAAATGTTTTCTTTTATAAGAGTTGCCATGGTCATGGTGAGTCTTCACAGCAGTAAAACTCTAAGACACCTCACTCTAGTGATAAATCCTCAAACAAAAGCATTGTGCTCTTAAATTTGTACTGTATGGTAATGATAAATGAGTTGAATTGGTCTTAATACTCATAAAGAACAAATTAAAATGAGTATCAATAGTTTATATCTAATTAAATCAATGTTAAGGCTTTTATATAACTTGCCTACATTCATACGTAACTAGTTTTAGATTACTAAATTGATATATACTCAGAATTTCTGATTTCTGAAAATATAACCTTAACCACTGCCCTTGTTTTGAATCTGGAGCCAGCAACTGTTATATTTTAAAACTGAATAAAGATTTTTTATTCTTTTTTCACATGAACAATAAATTCAGCTTACTCTGTATACTCCATGATGTTCTAAAATATGAATGAATAAGGGATGTATGTAAGAGGTTCATAGTTATGCTGGGTAAGTTTTTAGAAAATACAGACAGGAATTTTGTGCATATATATATATATATATGTGTGTGTGTGTGTGTGTGTGTGTGTGTGTGTGTGTGTGTATGTGTGTATGCATGTGCATACAGACATATCTATATATATTTGCATGTATATGTTCTAGAAGAAGGAATAAGAGAAGATGTTCCTATAAACAGAAAATATCCATAATCTTTAACTATTATCATTGTATAGTCTTGTCCATGGCAGAGCAAAGTTTGAATGAACATTATATGATGCTTCAAAAAAAAAGTTCAAACGGATAACTTATGATGCTTCATAAACTAAAGTTTGACTAAATATAATACAATACTTCATAAAATATTTAAATGATTATCATATGATGCTTCATATGAAAAGTTTGAATGGCTATTATTTGATTCTTTACAGAAAAGTATAATGAAAATATATGTGTGCTTGAGTGTGTATGTTATTAGGACCTATGAACTGAACAAACACAAGATTGCCTAGAGAAAGATAATAAATGCCACCTTTATTGATTCCATAATATAAGCATTTACATAACACAGCATGTAGGTTCTCATAAGGTATGAGTAAGATTTGAAACACTAAGTATAAAAATGAGCTTCACCTACATTTTAAAATAGAGCCCCAAACACATAGAAATATTTATTACTGGAAGTTCACCATGCATTGTAAATGTTAGAAGATTGAACTGATTTTATTTAAGCTGAGTAAACAATACCGAAGACAATTTACTGTATTGGAAGTACTGGATAAAAGTACTTAGTTTGCTCTAGGAGAGAGCTGTTGCCTTTCAGGGTAACATTTATAGTGATGGGAAAACAATGACACCCTTTAGGCTGGAGGTGGAGGGGATACATCAAACATTTATTTTGAACATTTATTTTACCACCAAACAGTTTTGGCAGTAATTAGGAAATGAAATGGAAGAGTCAGCACAAAGACAAGAGCAGCCCTGCTTCCATTTTTCCACTTAATTATAGATTCTTATCCAATCAATACACCAAGAAATCCTGAATTACCATCTTCTTTTTTTTTAAAGGGAAGGGCACTTGGGTTATAAGAAGGAGGGGGAAAGAGACTGGGTGTTTTTTGCTGATGTCCTCAGTATTCTTGTGAAAGTTCTTTGCTTGTTTTAACTGGGTTTTTCAGGTAGAAAAATAAGTTAGACCATCTGTTCTCCCATTTCCTCTTGTGTCAAAAGACTTGCCTTGTGGTCTAGAGATTCTTGTCACTTAAGGCTATGTGTCTCTATTAGGGCCTATTGTTAACCCTGAGTACCCCAAGGTTATTTATTGCAATACATTCTTTGGTTGGCTACATTTCACATCTGTCAAAGCCAGTGATGGCCTTAGGTACAGTCAAGTATAAATACCCTTAAAGGTTTCTGCTTGGATGACCTTCATATTCGATTTTTTAGTGTGGCTTGAATTTTATACTCTGTTACTTGCCCACTTTTTCCTCTAACTGAGGCTGATTGTTCACAAACTGGACTTATTTCATATGCTTCCAATTTCTATAAAATTATAGCAGTTCCCTATAGGAGCCTGCACTTTCAGTATCCCCATAAATAAATATGCAGGGAAAGAGTTTAATTTGCTTATAGCCAAATTTCAACTAAGCAAAGTAGACCTCACTGGAACTTCTCCATTACTGAAAATTTGCCACCTTGACAGAAGGTATATTATGAATATATTTCCAGTTTTCCACTTAATACACTGCAATCTATTGGCAATATAACAGCCATTGTTTGGTCAAAGCAATATTCACAATATTTCACATAATACAGAATATGGATGATCCCTACATATGTTGGTTGAGTTTGCTGAAGAAAGCACCTATAAAAGATCAGGTAAAATATCAAGACTAGACAGAGAATCTTTCTGACTGCAGTTTAGCACTGACTCTGACACCTATGAAAGATGGGGAAAGAGGGAGACCAGAGTTTGAGAAATTAAGTCTACAGTGGACCTTTGTAACATCAGAGGTCTCCAAACAAGAGCTGTGTTGCAAAACGTGACCCATAGAAGTCTCAAATGTTGGCTAGAAATGTATGGGCCTACTTGATCTGGAGATCAGCCTTGATGTAGATATTCTCATGAACTATTTGTAGGTTGGAGATATCAGCTAATATCCTTCACTCCTGAGCAACAAGCTCTTTTGAATGAGGGTATGAAGTGCAAACATTCATAGAAGTCATACAGAATTTAACTCAGTGCCTCAGGTATGCCACCCAGAATCTATGCCCTTTACTATTTTCCTTTTGGATGTATTTAACATCTTAGAATCCTTCATTTCCTCATTGTATAAAAATGATCATCAAAGCCTTATACTGTCATGCTATAAGGTATAAAAACATGACTAGCTTTGTAGATAAAGAAAGCTAACTTCTCCATAATTCCAAGACATACTTTCTTGTTAATACTACTGTAGTCAAGCTTTATGTCACATGCCTTGCTTTAGTCTTAAGGATGCTTAAGAAAACATTTTGACTTCTGTTTTAGTTTAGAGTTTATTGCTGTGAAGAGACAGTATGACCAAGGCCTCTTTTTAAAGGCAAACTGTAATTGGGCCTGGCTTACAGTTTCAGACGTTTAGTTCATTATCACCGTGGAGGGAAGCATGGCAGCACACAGGCAGACATGGTGCTGGAGGAGCCGAGAGTCCTCCATCTTGATCTACAGCCAGGGAGCGACTGGAATTATATACTGGGTGGAATTTGAGAATCAGGAACCTTGAAGACTGCTCCCCCACCCCACAGTGATGCACTTCCTCCAACAAGGCCACACCTCCTGATAGAGTGACTCCCTATGGGCTAAGCATTCAAACACATGAGTCTATGGGGGCCAAGCCTATTTAGACCACCACAGCTCTTGCAGTATCAAAATATGCCAGCTAGTAAGAAGGAAAGAGATAGTGGGGGTGGAGATAGATGTTGAACAAGAAAACCATTAGAATGTTAATGCTTTATTATTGCTAATGTAACACTTCGTAATTTTGTTCCAAGAAATTCAGAAGTTTGAGGTTATAAATTGGTTATTGAATTTATGACTTGTTATACCAGCAGGCTCTTTTGCTTATTTTGTTCTGCCCAAATATTATCACCAATTTCTCACAGCCAGGAGCTTGAAGGCTTTACTGCAGATTTTTCTTGAAACCATTTCTTTTCTTTTGATTGTTGTCATGCCTCATATTTTACTAAGTGCCTAAGTGCACAGATATCCAACCAGCCTATTTAGCCTAATCTTTTCGAAGTGCTTGTGGGAAGTCTGATTATTCATTGATTGTTATTCTTTCATTTTAAACTGTCAGTTTAGCATGAAGGTTTCTCAGATGCCTCAAATGGCAGAAGTTACAGGAAGAATAAAAGCAAAAATATTACATAGTTTGAAAATCTGTACAGAAAATATACTTTGGTATATTCTGAAGGTATATACTGTAGCTTTTATCCTTTTGGATTGTTTTCTTTGTTTTTCTTTCTATGTTGAGATAAAATTCACGGCTTGTGCATGCTATGTAAGTGCTCTGACACAGCCACATATACAGCCTCTGGCATCATGATTAAATATGTTCTTTTCATCACTAGTTATTTACTCATGTTTTTGAACATGGAAAATCAGTGTGACCTATCTAGGTATCAGTCTCCTAATCTTCAAAACAAAATAAAAATATCCCTTCATGTGAGTGGCATGTGTAAAATGCACAAAATATACACTTTTCTTTTATATAATAAAGATGATAAAGTATATACTAGAAATGACATTGGGGAAAAAAGAATGAGAAATAGAAAAGTTTATTTCTTCAATAAATGTAAAATAATAAATTTATTTTGATGCATTCATATATTTAATGTGCCCCTCCATGCTGCAGCCATCATTTCTAACACTGAATATGTAGTGGTAGAAAGAGAAAAATTTTCTATTAATGTATGCATATTTTAGTGTGGGAAAGAAAAAAGATAATTTTATTTCAAACAAATTCAAATACAATGATTAGGAAATTAAATTTTTATTGAAGTTGTCATTAAGTTACTTTTGAAATTAAATTTAAAAATTATGTTCAACATTTTATTATAATAAAATCGTTTTCAAAAATTTTTACAAAGTAAGTTGAAGATAAAGGCTACTCATAATCTGATAATGTAGAAGAATATGGCTACCATCAATGTGTATATGTATTATTTCATTTATTTGGTCTATGTGGGTATATGGGCCAGTGCAATTTTCTAAAAGAAAAATTTATACCATTTTATAAACAAATTTCCCTCATACCTTAGAATTGAATTTCTATTATCCAAAAATCAACAATGAATATACTGTAATTTATTTAATTATTATGCTAACATTGAACTTTGAGAGGTTTTAAATTTTCAAAAATTATTTTAATGCTCTGAATTCTCTGCTTCTTGGTGTATGGGGGGATTATTTTATTGAACTGATGACTCTGCCTCTTAGTGTGGACATCAGAGTCCCTATAATTCTTTCCCGCCACACCTTTCAGCCTTTTCTTCTCCATATTCATTCCTTTGTGAGACCTACCCATCTAGAGAAATACTCTTTCAAGGACTCCCAGTGGCCACACTAGGATGAGACTCAAGTAAGTGACCTTTTTTTATCCTTCTGGTCCTTCATTGCAGTATCTTGAGACTTACTTTCTGTTCTTTGACAGCTTGTTTGCAGGAGCTCCTCTTTTCATCCCTCCTTCATTCCCTGAGGACTTCACTTCTTGGTGAACCTCTAGCATACCTCTTCTCTCCTTACCCTCCAAGTTCTTCCTACTAGCCTGTCTCTATGCCTTTGTGGAAACTGCCAACCCCTAGAAACATTCTCTACCAAAGATCCCATAAACACTACACAGCAACTACAGAACAAAACCTCCACCTAACAAAGGAGAGACTAGAAATCTACTCTAAGAAGCACTTTAAACATAGTTCCAGATGCCTAGGTACCAATACAAACACACAAACATGAACAGTGAAGATAATATACTTCCTTAAATGCTAGCAACTCCTACAGTAAAAATCAAGTTAGCTGATGCACAAGCAATAATGAACATGTTCAAGAATTTTAAAGATACAAATAAACGACTTAATGAAGACTATGAAAACACAAATAGGTGGTTCAATGTTACATCTGTGTGGATAAAAACTACCATAATGTAAATGTCAACATTATTTCCATGGAAAAGGAGTTATGAAAGTTTTGAAATAAAGGAGAATAGGTAGGAGACTAGTGTAATGGAGAATCTTACAATGTCTTTTTGACCCTGGGAGATTCCACGTTAAGTTGTTATACTTTTGTGTGCTGTTACTTGTAAAGAATATTAAGCCCATCACAAATTTGCTGGCTGGCCATGGTCAAATTGCATATTCTGCAGTTCTTATTTATACATTGAGGATAGTTAATACCAGTTTCAGATGTTTATTGTGAAAACTAACAGCATGTATAAAAAAGAATCTATTTTGTCAGAAATAAAAGAAAAAAAGGGCTCTTCCAAATAAAAAAATAACCTAATCAACACCATACGAAGAATACCAAGGAAGCATTATATAACAGGTTAGATGGCATCCCATCCACTCTGTGTCAAATGGCTACTAAATGATAATTCTAAGCATATCATAGTAATAACTCTTATGTCAGCTGACTTTTGACTCCTGTGTCAGTGAGTGCTCAGGACCTTGATATAAACCTGATCCTATATAGATGAAAAACTTAGTGTTTTGAGCTTCTAAAAAGTAGCTCATTCATACAAATAATTTATTAGTTAATGTAAAGTATAATGAAGTATAATTTATTGATCTCACAATCATTTTGGACTGAAAATTTCTTACTACAAGATGCTGCTCTGTACATTATATGCTGAATATCCCTAACTTCTGACCTCTTGCCACCAATAGCAATCTTGACCTCTGGTGGGAACAGTTTGAAATATTTCTAGATATTGCCATATGTCACTGTTGATTTAGATGATTCAGTTTCAGTTGATAAAATAGATGGTATCAACATACAGATGTTTATAGAGGGTTTATATTACACAAAGAAGCATATATAAATGTCCTTTTATACTTAACACACTAAGATATCTGTTTTCTTTTGTGGTCTTCTTTTTATTTTATTTGGTTAATCTATTTCATGATGTATTAACTTTAGAACTACTAAGATTTGAGGGCAAATCATCCTTTGTTGTATTGGGGAAGGAGTGTCCTACATAATGTAGGATGTTTAATTTCAAAGGACTAAAGACATACCAACACCATCATGCCTCAAAGTTGTGACAGCATAGTCTGTTTCTAGAAAACATAGACCATGATGGAAAATCACCAATACAAATTGCATTAAAAATAGGAAGATTGTAGCATTTCCTTCTGTGCAACTCATAAAATATGACTTAGAAATATTTCAGTTTTTTTTCTTTGAGATTTCTACTTGGTTATTATGCCATCATCTTTGGTGAATCTGTGTCACATATACTCCCTCAGACATTCTCCATTGTTTAGCTTCTTTGCTAGGTCGGACTGTCCTATACATTAGCATGTTTAGCAGCCATGTTAGCATGTTTACCTCCCCCTGGGAATCATTAGCACCTTACCCTTACCCGAAGTTGCAACAGAGAAATTTGAGAAAAAGAATAGTCATTGATTAAGAACCATTGTCCTGTTTCTACTTACTTTGCTCCACATTCCGGGGCTTCTTTTCTTTTAGAAGAAAAGCACACTTATTACTTGGAGACATTCAGTGATAATTTTTGTTGCTATCTTAAACAAAACTGAAAAATCTCACTCTATTCTATGTGGTTTAATTGCTGCATTTTTTCAAATAAATGTATCATTGCCCTTAATAGGAATTCTTGCAACTAACATGTTCTATCATGCTGTGCACTAATCATTTTCCCTCTGAGATATCAGCAAAGAACATTTGAGATTCTATTAGAGGTTCTACTATACATTGATTTTGTATTAAAAATAAATTCAAATATAATACATTTCACTACATCCGAACTCATAGGCAATCACAAGATAAGCATATCATCTACAACATTGTTATTGTATTAAAATGTAAAGGACATATCTATTGGAATCAGTCATTCTTAAGATAAACTATGGTTTATTTCCTCTTTAATAAGACTTAGTGACCTTAAATGAGTTAAATCCTTTCACCTTGTTTCATTCTGTATAAACAGAGGTAAGGTTACCTTCTGAATGTTTGCCTAATACTAAAGCATTAGAGTAGGAATGGGACACTTACTATTGACCACTTGGAAGTGTTGTTATGATTCTCAGGCAATAGTTTGATCTACATTAAAATATCTTTAAAATTAGACATTGCATTTCAAATATCTCTATTTAAACTGCATTTTCTCAATTTGGGACTTATTTGTGTGTACATCTTAGACAAGCTGGGGAAAACAGTATTGCATGAATTTTTTTCTTTATTTTTCAAAAATTGTATAGTCTGAGCACTACTTTAAATCATTTTCATGAAGAGTTTATTTTGCAATTGCTAGATGTATATTGCTTCTCA